>CM062809.1:303672230-304222230 GCA_031772625.1 Pinus tabuliformis
AATATGGTACCTCATTAGATCCTTGGTCGAAAGTACATGGGACTGACGAAGGAATCTTACAATCAATGATGATTGAGGGGGCACCATGGAATGATCACCACCATCGTTCCCTTCTTCCGGAATACGAAGAAGATACTCAAAGTGACCTCTATCACCCTTCAGTTTTTGAATTCCTAACAAATACTGTAAACACGGTGGATTCCGAGCGAAACCTATCCAATATTGAAGAGACTATAGCCATAAATATCTCGACTAAAACAGATGTTGTAGAGAGTATTTATGTCGGCAAAGGTTGTTCCCCTTCAGAACTGGAAATATATAACGCTCTTTTTCGCGAATTTAGAGATGTCTTTGCTTGGTCATATGATGAAATGCCAGGCATTGACTCGAGTATCGTTGAACATGAAATTAAAATGTATCCTGATGTCAAACCAGTAAGACAACGGCTTCGATAGGTACACCCCAAGAAAGCCGCTGCCATTAAGGCAGAAGTTGAAAAACTTCTCCATGCTGGATTCATCTACCCGGTTCCTCTAACCGATTGGGTATCGAATATTGTCCCTGTTATGAAGAAACAAGGGACAATTAGAGTGTGTGTCGATTATAGGGATGTAAACCAAGCTTGTCCGAAGGACAACTACCCTACACCCTTCATCGACCAGATAATTGATGAATGCGCCGGATGTGAAATCTTTTCATTTATGGATGGATTTTCTGGGTATAATCAAATAAATATCCGCCCACAGGACCAGTCAAAGACTGCATTTATTTGTCCGTGGGGCACATTCGCTTATCGAAAATTACCCTTCGGTTTAAAAAACGCAGGGGCAACGTTTCAGAGGGCAATGAATTATGCCTTCCATGACATCAAGAACATTGTTCAACCTTATCTCGATGATCTTCCAGCTCATTCGCAAAAGCGGACTGATCATCCGCAGCATTTAAGAGTGATATTTCTACGTTGTCGACACTACAAGATAAGACTCAATCCACACAAATGTGTGTTTTGCGTCAGTTCTGGTCGTTTACTTGGCTTTGTAGTCTCTAAGGATGGGATTCGTCTCGACCCCTGTAAGGTTCAGGCAATCATTAATTTGCCTCCACCTTCAAATTTGCTTCAGATTCAGAAACTCCAAGGGAAAGCGAACTTTCTGAGGAGGTTCATTCCAAATTACGCAGAACTTGCTAAGGGTTATACTCGTCTTTTGAAAAAGGATGTACCTTTTGTCTGGGACCAGGGGGCGCAAGCTTCCTTTGATGCTCTGAAAGATTGTCTAGTAAAAGCATCATTAATGTACGCCCCAGACTATCAAAGAGATTTTAACCTGTATCTGGCTGCAGCGGATACGACCATTGCGATGGTTTTAGTTCAAGAAGTCGATGGAATCGAACATCCTATCTATTATTTAAGTAAAAACTTAAATGATACAGAAAGTAAATATTCTTATGTGGAAAAACTAGCGCTTGCAGCTGTTCAAGCGATTCAAAGGTTTCGACATTATGTCCTCTTTCGGAAAACTACCATTCTGTCAGATTGCAACCCCATGACTTATATACTGTCGCGACAGTTGCTGGGGGGAAAATATTCAAAATGGATAGCGATCCTTCAAGATTTTGATCTGGAATTTGTAAAATCCAAGTCAAAGAAAGCTCTAGTTTTCGCAGAATTATTGTGCGATCTCCCATCATTGTCCAACGATGAAACATCGGAAGAGTCAATCGTGGACGAAAATTTGTTTCTCATATCTGAAAGCGATGAGTGGTATGGAGATATCATAGTTTATCTCCAAACCCAAAAGTTTAGGCCTAACACCTCTCGCTCCGAACAAAAACGTATACGATACCAAGCAAAAGACTACATGATCGTCGGTGATACACTTTACCGTCGTGGTATCGATACAGTTCTGAGGAGGTGCCTTACCCATGAGGAGGCCGAAAAAGAACTGAATGAGTGTCATTTAGGCGCGTGTGGGGGGCATCAATCTGGATATGCAACAGCACAAAAAATCTTACGAGCAGGATACTTCTGGCCATCCATGTTCAAAGATTGCATAACCGCAGTTAGAAGTTGCCATGCTTGTCAAATTTTTGATAGCAAAACCAGAAGACCACCCGCACCTTTACAGCCGATAGTTGCTGTTGGGCCCTTCGCCAAGTGGGGCATCGATTTCATGCAATGTAACCCCACCTCGACCGGGGGGCATGGGTATATTATAGTTGCTGTTGACTATTTTACCAAATGGGCCGAGGCGATGCCTACATTGGATAACACTGGTGAAACAGCTGCCCTTTTCTTTTTCAATCATGTAGTCGCCAGGTTCGGCGTACTACAGGCTATAGTTACAGATCATGGGTCACATTTTCGCAATCACATGATGGTCGAATTAGCTGCCAAGCTAGGGCTATCTCACGACAGCTCTACCCCATATTATCCGCAAGCCAACGGACAAGTTGAGGCAATCAACAAGGTCCTGAAGCGTATGTTGCAAAGGATGATTGGGGTTCATAAAAAAAGATGGCACCTAATCCTGTACTCAGCCTTGTGGGCTTACCGAACGTCGGTAAAGAACGCGAGCGGGTTCACACCTTTTCAACTGGTGTATGGCCTGGAAGCAGTCTTACCAATCCAGTGCAAAATTTCGTCGCTTAAACTCGCAATCGATCTCCTCCCCGGAACTTCAGAGGAAGAAGCTCGTTTCTTGGAATTAATCCAATTGGATGAAACCCGTCGTGATGCCGCTTTGGCTAACGAGGCCCATAAGAAACGAGTCAAGGCTCAGTTCGACAAAAATGTCAAACCCCGTGTCTTCTCAGAATGTGATTTGGTCTTGCTTTATGACCAAGAATCCGATAAATTGGGAGCAGGTAAATTCAAGTCCTTATGGATGGGCCCCTATATTGTTAAAAGGGTGTTAGCAAAAGGAGCCTACGAGTTAATGGATTATGACAGAATTCCACTGTCGCAACCTCGTAATGGGTTGTACCTCAAGCGTTACTATGCTTAAATAGTGACCAATATGCATGCACCTCGATTTGCGTTATTATGCCGGGGACATGCAAACTTAAAATCGAGCAGTTTTACTGCGGAATTTATGCTCGTTAAAAAATAGAAAAGCGAGATCCGAGCAGTTTTAGTACATAGTTCATGCTCGTTAAAAAATAAACATAAGGTTGAGCAGTCAAGCTCATTAAAAAATGAACCCATCCTGGTAAATAACCACTGTGATCGTAAATTTATTAGCCATAAAAAGCCTTGGTCGTGTTTGCACCCGCCACCTCCATTCCATTTGGCCAATCGTTCACCTCCATATGATTGTTTACCTATTTTGAGGAACAACTGCGAAGAGTGATTTCACCTAGCCATCCTTGTGACACTGTCGTGATTGGAAAATTCCAACCTGTACCTGGAATCTGCTGCTATCCCTGTTTATCACTCGTTCCTCAAAAGACGAGTCTTCTTTGAGCTCTTTTCATCTGACTCGTAAAATATGAAAAGTTTGCCGAGTTTTGGCCTTCCAGCTCGTTAAAAGGACCGGAAGAGCTATCCCTCCCGTAGATTTTAATCTTTTTGGACCTGAGGGATTATTGCACAAAAAGGTCGAGCGCTTGTTTTATTCGGCTCGTTAAAATTACCGAAAACTCATCCCTTCTGTATTGTTTTATACTTTTTCGGACTTAAGGGATTAGATGACGAAAAAGGAATTTTGGAGTTAACTTTCTGTACCTTTTCAGACTCTCTAAAAATGAAAAGGACCGAGTTTTCCTTGTCGTTAGACTCGTTAAAATGATTAAATAGCGACAAACTTGTCTTTAGACGAGAACGAGTTTCCCTATCGCTAGGCTCATTAAAACATAGCGATGGGCTTGCCCGAAGGGCAGGTTATAGAACAAGCATATGTTATCCTCCTCAAGCTTGACAAAAATAAAGAGGTACTGGTCAGAAATGACTGGGGAAAAATTGGGAGAACCTCAAAGCTTTAATGGTAGCAAGTCGCTCTTGAACATGACACTTTTCCTCCGTATCACATCGGGTTGGGTTGTTTCATTCACCGGTCTCATCACCATGGTCTTCGCCAAACCATCCACATTTGGGGTAATGCTACCGATCCATCGCATCAGTGTCGTTATATGTTCAAGAGATGTTGTTCAGAAAGAGTCAACCGTGTCCCATCCACTGCCATACATTATCCTTCATCCACCCATGATCGCCACCCTGAATCATATTTCACAGATTGTTTTCACCTCCACTAAAATCATTATCTCCGTTCCGTGTCACTGATGTGGTATTCATTAAGGCCCTCCTTTGACGGATCGCTTCTTGTCGACTTCAGCTCATTATCCAAGAAGTTGATCTAGGGACAACCCCCTCAGTACTTTGAAGCTTGCATGCCTCAATGGCAAGTTTCTCACTTCCGGCGACAGGTATACATCAATGACCTTCGACCAGAAGATTTTGCGTGGTGTTCGACGCCAAGTCCTTTATTCACACCATGTGAATTGTACTGCAGTACCTTGAGGGTCATTATCATTATCGGTGATTCCTCTCGCGCTTGTTAACGGTTTACATCATTGACCGGTAATCAAGCGATGTCTTTCCATGTTCGACTTCAACGCAATTCTCACATGGATCGACTTGTACTTAGAGTGAAGATCGAACGAGTTTGAAGACCCCGAATCTAGTTTCATCCATCCGGGCTGCGATATATATTCAGAAAAAAATAAAGACATTTGATATGTACATCATTGCAGTAGATGATCATCCTACTCAAAGGATGATAATTTCAGCAGAGAATTATCAGTCTATCATCAGACGATCATCTGCTATATGTACCAAAATGAATTTATAAAGCTGAGCATGGGAATGCCCGCCTCAGCTAGATCATGAAAGCAGAATGAAAAATAATGTATTGTATTGTATTTTATTACAGGTCACCGCTCAGCGATTGAATGAACTTCGGATCCTCCTGATAAAGCATTTCACCCGATAAACGACCTCATACTTTAGGGGGCAACTGTTATAGACATTTTTGTGCCTTACAGCATGAAGCATGAAATGTCAATAATCTAAGGGATCCAAAGTCCCTAAACATGTTGTTCTTACCCCTAGAGGAACAAGGTCAGCAAACCACAGCACTAAATATCAGTTCTCCACCTGAAAACACTCAAAAACAAGCTAATTCTGGATCATGTCAACTGCTCCACTGAGCATCTGCGCTGAATGTCAACTGCTCCACTCTGTACCTGCGCTGAATGTCAACTTCAATGAAGGCTACCTGCGCTGGGCGAGATTGGCCAAGTGGCACAGTCATTCCTCAAGGTGTCAATGCCCAGGAAGCTTCCAAAATGACACTTGGATCAAGGAATTCGCCTAGTGATGAGTAAGAAGATCTAGATCTCCAAGTGGAAGCAAGAACCTCCAAGTGGACTCAAGAACTGAAGAATAACTGAAGTGGGAGAGGACACTAGTCAGCTTCATGCCAGCCTCAAGCTGACTCATCCTTTCTCCAAAACTCCTATATATAGAGCTCTCTCATGAGGTCTATGGAGGCTGGAATTTTGTGAATGTAAGGAAGTGCTGTTGGTTTGAGTATAGAACTATTGGGTGATTTTCTTGAAGGAGGTGAAGAGGAGATTTCTTTCTGCTGGGAGGTGATGCTGGATTGGCCCTTTTATGGTTGTATCACTTCCTGAACTTTACTTCTTCCATTAATAAAGCATTTGAAGTTCTTCTATATGCATGTGTCTCAATGGCGTATCGATACTTGTATATTTGATTTATTCTAATCCTTGAATCAATTATGAATGTATGCTTCTTGTAGTTTCCCTCTCTTGTCATTTTGCAGGATCTTGGTGTAGCTGGGCCAGTGAAAGAGCAAGGAGCTGGGAGCAAGCGGAAAAGAGAGAAGATTAGATCAATCATTAGCGGAAGACAACGGTTAGTGGATCTCTTTCTCCCCTCTCTTACATCTCATAAAGAAGTAATCTCGAATAGCTTTGCTTTGATTGTTGCTGAGGTACTATCACCCTTAGAGTGGGATAGGGCCATTCCGTATTGGATACTTTTCCCAACAACCTTGTGATAAATGTGCAAATCTAGGACTAGAGAGACCACTTGGTATGTCGGCAATAGCAGACTATGAAGAAGGGGCAGACCCTTTAGCTGAGATGGAGTGCAACCTGGCTGTGATAACTCAAGGAGTCCCAAAGTATGCCACTATTGGTGAGGTGCCACTACGTTGGAAGAGACACACAGTGGGAGTATCTGCGAGATTGTGTTGGCTGCTAGGCCGAGTATTTAGAGCGGTCCCATGCTATCATGAGCATCATGTAGGCTGATAGCCTTTCTAGCTCTTTTACACATTTTGTAGGCTTTGAAAGCCAAGTGTCCTAGAATACTCTATTTTTTGATATCTTGATGTAAACACTCTAACAGACGTGATATATATATATATATATATATATATATATATATATATATATATATATATATATATATATATATATTTACATGTTTTATTTTCTACTTATGTGTCCATAATATGATCAGTTTTATAAATGATGCAAATGCCTATCAAGAACAAAATTGTCTAATACATCTGTTAATGTATTTAAATTACGTGGAATATGTTGATATTTGTTGAAGTCAAAATTACTTTCCAGTAATATAACACTTATATACATACGCAATATTTTTTTATTTCTCACTGAGTAATGATTGTTTAAGTGTAACATAATGAGCTGTGAGTCTAACTTGACAACTAAACCCCTAATGCCAAGAGCAACTACTTCTAACAAGAGTTCAATGACTGCATTGTATTCAATAATATTTTTAGTTGTTCAATCAAGGCATATACCTTGTAACTTAATCAACTCACCATTAGCGTCATACAGTACCCATGTTGTGGAAGACAGGTTCCATGTGCTACGACAAGCACCATCAACAAAACCAACGTAATGGATTGACAACATCTGCAAACTGAGTGGAACACAGGGAAAGAAGAAAAACACATGTTTGCAAAGCAAACAAACACACCAAAACTCAAAACGAACACTAATGAATTGACACACTAATGTACAAAAAGTCATTACCCGAATTTAACGCATAATAATTCTTCATATGGAGTCCATTTTTGGACTCAGGTAATTGACCAACAGAGCATAAAACTAGAGTCTCATCATTGACATAATGTGTAAGCATTGACTTTGCCAAATAATAGAGTAAAACTCATAAAAGGATATGCCTCCATGCCCCCCTGGTGAGTGAGGGTTGCGAGTAATAAGATAAAAACCCCATTGCGATAATGGGAAAATGGTAGAGACTTGGTGAAAAAATCTCATGAAAGGAGGCGAGAAAAAATTCAACTCATGGTGAGGAAAATTTGCCCCCAGTTGAAAAATCTTAACGATTTCGGGGTGAACCGAAATGTCAATAATCAAGGTTGCGGTAATGTTCTGCATAATACCCTCTAACAGGACTTCATCTACTAGGACAGGTGTTTGAAGTGGAGGTGTTGGGAAATGAGAAACAAACGCTTCAAGACATATAGGCATCTCACTGAGGCTGGGAAGAAATGAAGAACAATGATGGAGATCGTTCCAAGGAATTTCATCTAGAGACATGACCTCAACGATACTCTCACTAGCAAGGAATGCCTCGTTCAAAGGATCTAGAGAATCCCAAGAACCAGGCCAAGGAGATGGCACATAAGTTTCCAAGTTCATACTAAAAACAACAAGACTTTCTCAAGCAGCCATCGAAGCCAAGACAATTTCTTGATAATTTTTCTCAAATGGAATTAAAGGCATAAAATTTCCAAATGAATCAATTTGATCTGGAGTAGGAATAATCCAAGGATCCATAGAAACTGAGATCATATTGATTGAAGTAACATTCAGAGGTGGGAGAGTAAAAGTACCCATTAAAGTAGAGTCTTTTAAGATACGTTCCCCCACACTCTCATAAGGAAACTCAGTATTTCCCATGTAAGGAACATTTCCGTTCAATAAACCAAAAGAGAAAAAAGGCAGTTCGTCAATAGTGACAATTTTTCCTTCATGAGGAAAATGAAGCACCTAGAACAAAGAAGAGACCACACAAAAAATCACATGGGTCTAGCTTCACCCTAAAAGAAGGTTGTAGTTGAGATTCACATCTACAACTTCCACTTCTAGTAAAACGTTCTTTCCTTCCAATGTAATTGGCAAGTTCGTGAGAATACCATATTGATGGGAGCCTCTACCGTCAAAGGCCCCCAAAGTCTTTGGGGACTGGTTAAGAGAAGGAGAGCCAATGGCCTTCCAACAGAAAAAAAACATGATGCTGGTAGAGGCACCTTCATCAATAACAGTTTGATGGATTGTCTTTCCTTTGATAAGTTCCTGTGCAGGAACCAATTGGAAAAATTGTTCAACAAGAGAAGAAACTACAGAAATATGATGCAATCACATTGTTGAGTGAGAGATGGTTTTTTTTAACATATTATCTTTTCATGGACGCAGTTTGTAAATCACATATTGGGAATGATTATAAAAGAAATGAAGTGTTTTCCATCACTTATGAATGCATTATAGTGATATTCTTGGCCTTTTTAAGTTGATAGATCGGGTATTGGTTTTTGTTATGAGTCTGATGAAAAATTGGCCAAAGAGTGTGTTATAAACTCTTGGCAAGTATGATGTTTGCTTGGGTCATGATAGGTTATTTAATTGAACAATTACTTTGCAAATATGTACTACAGGTTTTCAAAGTACATAGGTGTCAATTCATCACTTATGGCTCTGAAGAACAAATGTGAAGGAGAAGGAAGTGTGCTATTAGGACACTTGTTGTGCAGAAAAGGGAGTAAACCATATTGCAGATCGTGTTTATGCTTTTGGAGGACCAAAAGCTCCTCAGTGGGGAGGAATGATCCAGGTGGCTCCAAGATCAATGGTGGCATTGGAAAATCTCAAAAATCAAATTCCTTAAATTGCAATGGAACTAGCGTAATATCAAAGATATCATCACAAGCTTTCCAATGTAGAAAACGACACATAAATTTGACATAGTATGTGAAAGTTACAGTGAGTCAATGTTTTGGTCAATTTGGCCCCACTAGCTAAATTTATTAGAGCTCCAACTAGATTTGGAGGCTTGCCAAATCTGGGGTTATGGATAAATTTAGCGATACTTAATGAGGTAACAAATTGGAACTTCACGGTGATAGATTCCAAAAATCATAAAGGCTGAAATTGTTGCCTACTTAATGTTTCCATAAACATTGGTCAATGATTTTTAACCATATGTTTTTAAATAGGAAAAAAAAACATATGAAATAGGTGGTGGGATGTCACCCCCGCCACCCCCAACTATATATATAATATTTTAAATGGCCCAATATGGTTGATCGTTACAAACAATGAACTATATTTGGGGGTCAACGGGATTCGAACCCGCTTGCCCTACCCATGGGTAGCCCCATACACAACCACCACCAAATAAAAAATAAAACATCGTCTAAAATGAAAAAATCAAACTATTTTTGGGAGGTCATGGGGTTCGAACTTGGGTCTACCCCGCCCAATTTTACGGTACCACCAATGGCACAAACGGGCCGACCTTGAAATTAATGCCGACCAACATATACTTAAGCCAACTTTGTCCATTTCTCCAGGCCAAGAATGGACGTAGTGGAACCCATCACGAAGAACAAGTTGAAGAACCATGACACAATTCTAGGAGGCGGAACCTTGACATAGGGAATCTTGAAAGATTCCCTTAGAACCAATTTTTGAAGCTATCAGAATCATGCCAAGTTTATACTCATATTACCCAGAATTTCACCAGGTGTCTGATGGTGCAAATGGTTCTTTTGATCTGAGCAACAGATTTTACAAAGACATAATGTTGAGGGAGGAACCATGAAGGTGGAACCTTGACACAAGGATCTGCATGGAATCTGAAAGATTCTTTGGAGGCCTAAAAATGAAAGTTTCAGAACTAGATTAACTTTATACTCATTTTTCTTAGTTTTTGATAAGGAACGGAATGGCATGATGGGTTTCTCCATCATAGACGTTGAATTTCAGTCAGCCTATAGAAGATAATCTTTTAGGAAACTTTGAGACTCCAGGGGAGCCTAGATTTGACCGAGACAGAAGGGGGTTGAGTTTATACTCAAATTACTCAATTTTTCATAGGGAACATAATGACACATGTTGTTTCTCCATCCGAGTAGATGATTTTCAAGTCCTCCCCAAGCTTGGAGGTATAATATGCATTATTACCATGTATCCATTTAATTTTTGTTGAGATGATGATTTGAGTTTGAGATCAATGTATTCTACTCTATGAGAGGATCCTTGTATGCCACTTTATGTGAGAGACTATTATTTTTTCATGTTAGAGGAGAGTTTGTATGAGTGATAGTTCTTATAGAAGAATGTATCGTGTATAGACATGTCATTCTGGTAAAAGGGGTTGATCTTTATATTGACAAAGAATATATCATGTACTCATCATTATCTTGCAACAACTAATGAAGTGACCTCCCCACTCTTGAAATCCAGCCCAGAGACATAACCCACACTAGGTGAACTTCGTTATCAACTTGTATGTGTTATTTAATTTGATGGTTGTATATATGTTTCCTCTTCTTCAAAATATGCACTTGTGGTTTTTCATAATCTTTCACATAAAATTCTACTAACATCACTGAAGTAAAATAGCTTGGTTAATTCGAATAGCTAAGAGAATCCAGATCAAGTTTGGTATCAGAGCAGTCTTCTTCATATTCTTCTCATCATTCAAATGAAGAGATCAATGAAAGCATTCAAGTAGAAAATGTTGAATTCAAGAGACTTCTACAAGAAGCAGAAGATGAGAAGTAGAGACTGCAACTTCAATTACGAGTCATGGCAGAGTCCTTGGAAAGGTTGACATGTAATGAGGGCTTATCGAAGTCATCATCATTTTCTTAAGAGCTAAAGAATGTTGGTAATTTTTGAGTTTCATCTTCACATGATGTTATTTCTGTTGGAAACCTTGAGGTACCCATTTCAGGATTGGGGGTACATGGAAGGAGAATGTTCGAAGGAAACAAAAGCTTCCAATACATTGCCAAAACCATCAAGAAAAGGGAATGATAAGAACATATCACAATCTTCCCATGATAGTGCACATTGGAGAGAAAGAGCTAAGTCTTACCATGCTAATGTTCCTTTTAATTACAACTAAATTTCTAATGAAGAGCAAAGTTTATCGCATATAAAACCATGTAGTTTTTATGGCCTATATAACCATGTAGTTGACAAGTGTCAGAAAATAATGGCAGCAAGAAAGAAGACAAGACATGAAATGTCGTCTCTACATCATGGAAGGAAGAAGATTAAGCGGGTCTAGAGGAAGAAGAATTTTTGCAATCATTGCAATAGATGTGGACATCAAAGAGACACATGTTGGGAGCACCATCGTGAGTGGTGTCTCAAGAAAAAAATGTATGTGGAGGAACTAGTAACAACGTAAACTTTGAAACGGGAACTGATACTATTACCCATTTCGTAGAGATAGCAAAAAATTGACCCGATTTTGAAAAGGGGCGATGCAAAACACACATCATTTTTTTAGAATATAGTTTTTGGCACTTTAAATAACCAATACAATTACCCGTTTCATAGGGGTAGTAAAAACGTGACTCAATTTTGAAAAGTGGTGATGCAGAGTACAATTCTTATTTTTTGGAGCATATTTTTGACAATTTAAATTTTCTTATGTATCAAATATAAATATCTATTTTTAAATGTTAGTGATTTTTATGCTGATTTTGAAACGTGTTACACAACATACCTTTTTATTTAGAGGACTTATTTTTCACACTTTAAAATTTATTATGTCCATTTTTTTTAATTATGATTACTTAATGAATTTTCAAATAGTTTTATTTTTATTTTTTTAAAAGTTGATTACTTCAAGGAACAAATATAAAAATATATATAAAAAAGGACAAAAAAAACAAATGTTAATAAAAAAGAATTATCTCATAAACCATAAAAGAATTTGGAAAAAAAAAACCGTAATTTTAAAATATATATATATATATATATATATATATATATATATATATATATATATATATATATATATATATAGATATAAGTCAAAATAAAAAAATTTAAAAAAAACATTAACAAAAAGAAGAAAATAAATAAATAAAAACAAACTGGATTAAAAAAAATAGAAAATTAACAAAAATAAAAGTAAAAAGCTAGTAAAATTAATATTAAAAACATTAAAAAAAAAAAAAAAACTAAAAAACCAAAAAAAAAAAATTTAATGTTTTTAATATTTTTTTTTTTTTATCGATAAAACTACTCTAAGAAATTATATTATTTACAAGCAGAAATTACAAACAGTGTAGCACGTTTTCAGTCCAGCTATGGCACTGAGACAATGTAGCCAACTGTGGCTTGCTTTGAGCTCTGAGTGCCAATATCCTCCTCCAGAAAAACCCGAGATTAATCAGAGACATAGCCCACGCAGGGGTTGAGATGCAAAAACAATACCCACGCTGGGGTAGAGACCCAAAACCATACCCACGCAGGGGCAGAAACTCAAAAACCACCACCCACGCAGGGGCGAAGACCCGGAAGACCTTGCCCACGCAAGGGCGACCCTGCACCTTAACAAGATTACGTAATAAACCAGCGCATGCCCGCTCGACCCAAACAAAGAGACATTGACCAAAACAAACATGAGCAACCAACCAGACAGAGACCAAGCGACAGAGACCAAGAGACCAAACAACAAAATCTGACCTGAACGGCAAGCGAGTGATGCAGTTATGCGCCTGGCCCCAGGTCGTCCAGGTCGTCCAGGTCAGCCGGGTCCATCTCCACAATTGGATACCCGAAGCCAAAGGGAAAGTCCAGGTCCTCGTCCGCTGCCGCTTTGGAGGATGACGCCTCCTGCGCCATGTTCTGGAGAGGCTCCTTGCCTTTTGTTTCTTCCCCCTGAACCTTGTTTTGGTCCCTCTGGTTCTCTGAGGGCAATTCATGCTTATCTGCCCCTTCAAGGTCCATCGTTTCATCTCTGACAAAGAGGATGGTAACGTGGGCATTGAAATTGTCCAACTTGAATACTGTAGAGCCAAATGCTGGGCTCTCAGTCTGCCTTGGCGATTTCTCATGCGGATCCTCTGTGTCCAGGAATTGAGAAACTTGCAAATGGGGAATTCCTGCCCGACGAAGACTGCAACAGCAGCAACACTGATGCTGCCTTTCTGCCATTGCTGGGGAGCGAGAAGGTGCCCCACGTCCAGGTCCCCTTCGACATGGCTGCCTCTCTCTGGTTCTCGCCATGGGAGCAGAGAAGCTGTCCACACTACAAACCCAAAACCAAATCTCCAGAAGCGTCCAAGCACAGAGAATGTTCCCACTCTTCCGCAGAACCTGAACTTGCCCAGAATGTCTCTGCCACATTCCCACTTCATTCTTAAATTCCTCCTCCTTCCCTCGGCACCAAAGCGCCATGAATGCTCTACACTCTCCCCTGCAACCAGCATTAATGGTCATTAAGACTTCTTGGGCAGAGGCTTATGTTATTTAAGCTTCCGTCCCCTCCATCACGTGGCTCCCTTCGCGCGGCAAGTGGCGTCGGCCTCCCGGCGTGTGGCTCCATGCCCTCCACCTCATCACCCGCATCCGGGGGTTTTTAATATTAATTTTACTAGCTTTTTACTTTTATTTTTGTTAATTTTCTATTTTTTTTAATCTAGTTCGTTTTTATTTATTTATTTATTTATTTTCTTGTTTTTGTTAATGTTTTTATTTTTATTTTTCTATTTTGACTTTTATATATATATATATTTATATATATATAAAAGTCAAAATAGAAAAATTAAAAAAAAAACATTAACAAAAACAAGAAAATAAATAAATAAAAACAAACTAGATTAAGAAAAATAGAAAATTAACAAAAATAAAAGTAAAAATCTAGTAAAATTAATATTAAAAACATTAAAAAAAAAAAAAACTAAAATCCCAAAAATTTATCTATATATATGTCTTTTAAAATTAAAAACAAAAAACAAAAAACAAAAAAATTAAAAAGCATTTAAAATTTTGAAAGAAACATGTATTTTTCTATTTAAAAAATAAAAGAAACAAAATTTATTAAACTTACATTTTTTTATTTAAAACACACAAAAAAATAAAAATAAAAAAATTAAAACTTTAATTTTTTTTTAAACAATTCTTTTTTTTAAATATATATATTAAAAAAATTTAAATTTTTTTTCAAACCATTTTGGTTTTTCTTTTTTTTATTTAAAAAAAAAATTATTAAAAAAAATTAATTTTTTTTAAACAAGTTTTTTTTTTTTTTTTTTTAACAATTTTTCTTAACATTTTTTTTTTAATGCTTAGATTCTCGGAATCGCCCCTCCACCCTCCCAATGGCTTGGGGTGGCGCGGCCCCGAGGGTGGAATTATTTTTTTTTTATAATTTGTTTTAAATAAAAAATGTTAAAAAATAGGTTTATAAATAAATTAAAAAAAAAAAAAAAAAACACTTTTGTTTAAAAAAAAAAAATTAATATTTTCTTTTTTTTTATTTAAAAAAAATTTAAATTTTTTAATATATATTTTTTTGAATTAAAAAAAAAAACATTTTGTTTAAAAAAAATTTAAACTTTTAATTTTTTTATTTTTTTTTTGTGTTTTAAATAAAAAAGGTAAGTTTAATAAAATTTGTTTTTTATTTTTTAAATAGAAAAATACATGTTTCTCTATAAATTTTAAATGCTTTTTAATTTTTTGGTTTTTTTTTTTTGTTTTAATTTCAGTTTTTTTTTTGTTTTTTAGTTTTTTTTTTTAAATGTTTTTAATATTAATTTTACTAGTTTTTTTATTTTTATTTTTGTTAATTTTCTATTTCTTTTAATCTAGTTTGTTTTTAATTTTTTAATTTTTTTCCTAGTTTTTGATAATGTTATATATATATATATATATATATATATATATATATATATATATATATATATATATATATTTTATTTATTTTTTTTCTAATTATTTTATGGTTTATGAGATATTTTATTTTTTTAACATTTTTTCTGTCTTTTTTTTATATATTTTTATATATATATATTTTTTAAGTAATTAACAATTTAATCTTAATTTTAGTAGTTTTTATTTTTTATTTTTTTATTAAATTTAGTTTGTTTTTAATTTTTATTTTTTTTTTAGTTTTTTGATCATGTTTTTTAAAATTTTATATTTTTACCTACTTAATTTTGTAGTTTGTTTTAATTTTTTTTCTTTTCCATATTTTTCTCTTTTTTTTTTCTTTTCTTTTGCCAACTTTTTTTTATGGTTTACAAGTTTTTTTTTTTTTTTTCTTTTCTAGTTTTTTTAAATATGTTTTTTTTTACTATTTAGTTGTTTATAATTTTTAAGTTTTTTTTTTAGTTTTTTACTTTAATGTTTTGTTTTGTTTTTTTTTTTTTTTTTTTAGTATATACTTTAATTTATGTTTTGTTAATTTTTTAACTTTTTTTTGTTGTGTTTTTTCATTGTTTTAATTTTTTATTTTATTTTGTGTTTTCATTATTTTTTTGAAATTTTAATTTTTTTCAGGGTCATGATAAAATATTTTATGCTATTATTTCAAAATGTTGAAATATTACCTTTGAAAAAAAAGTGTTATCCCAACGTCAACACTTTTTGTTTTGAGGGTGTCTTTTGGACAATTTTGCACAAAAAATTGGTTTTCACCGCCATTTTTAAAACATGTTCAAAATTAACCCTAGAAAAAAAAGGTGTTATTCCAGCATCAACAGTTTTCGTTTTTAGCACTGTTTTTTATGTTTTCAAGGGGTTTTTTGGCCAGAGTTCCCGTTTTGAGTTTACAGTTCCCATTTCAAAGTTTACATTGTTTAGTTAGAAAAATTGTTCAACAAGCGAAACAACTACATAAATATGACCCATTCACTTTGTTGAGTGAGAGATGGTTTTTTTGAGATAGAAGCCAATGTCATGGCCACATTTTGTAAATCACATACTGAAAAATTATTGTAAAAGCGATGAAGAATTTTTCGTCACTTATGAATGCATTATAGTGATGTTTTTGGCATTTTTTAAGTTGATAGCTAGGATATTGGTTTCTGTTATGATTTTGATTCAAGCTTGACCAAAAGAGTGTGTTATAAATGCTTGCAAAGTATGGTTTTTTCTTGGGTCATGATAGGTCATGTAATTTAACATGTATTTTCGAAAGATGTACTACAATTTTGCAAAGGACACAGGTGTCAGTTCAACACTTATGACTCTGAAGAAAAAAGGTGAAGGAGAAGAAAGTGTGGCATGTTAGGAAACTTGTTGTGTAGAAAACGGAGTACAAAATATTGCAGATCATGTTTATGCTTTTGGAGGACCAAAAGCTCCTCAGTGGAAAGGATGATCCAGGTGGCTCTAAGATGAAAGGTGTCTTTGGAAAAGCTAAAAAATCAAAGTCCTTGAATTTCAATGAAACTAGGGTTAAATCGAAGAGTTCTTTGTAAAATTTCCAATGGCATAAACAACACCTCAATCTGACACCGTAGGTGAAAGTTATGGCCAGACAAAGTTTTGGTAAACTTGGCCCCACTAGCTAAATATAGCAGAGTGCCAACTAAATTTGGAGGCTCGCGAAATCTGTAGGTCCGACTAATTTTGGAGGCAGTTAATGAGGAAACAAATTGGCACTTCAGGGTGATGGATTCTGATAGTTAGAAAGGGCAAAATTTTCTCCTAAATTTTTTAGTGACCCTTAAAAATTGGTCGACAGTTTTTAACCATATGCTTTTAAATAAGAATTTAAAAATAATGTAAAATAGTTGGCAGGACGCCACCTCACCACCCCCAACCATATATATATATATATATATATATATATATATATATATATATATATATATATATATATATATATATATATATGTATGTATATATATGTATATATATTAAATGACATAACATGGCTGGCCATTACAAACAACGAAGTATATTTGGGGGTCGGCGAGATTCGAACTATCGGCCCACGCACAGGTGACCCCAAACACAACCACCACCCAATAAAAAAAATGCCGTGTAAAATGAAAGCCAATGACTATTTTGGGGAGGTTGTGGAGTCATAACATAGGCCTTCCCCGCCCAAGTTTAGGGCACCAAAAATGGTCCAAATGGGCCCAACCTTGAAATTAACTCTGACCAACACATACTTAAGCCAACTTCATCCAATTGCCCAGGCCAAGCACAGAGGCAGAGAAACCTAGCATGAAGAAAAAGGTTCAAAACCATGATGCAGTTTTAGGAAGTGAAACCTTGACATAGGGAATCTTGAGGAATCTTAAAAGATTCCCTTATAGCCAATTTTTGAATGTGTCAGAATCATGTTGAGTTTATACTCAGATTACTCATAATTTCTCCATGAGTCTAATGTTGCCCATAGTTTTTATTTTATGACCATCAAATTTTCCATATACAGACTATTGAGGATGAAACCATGAAGGTAGAACCTTGATGCAAAAATCTACATTGAATCTGAAAGATTCTCTGGAGGCCTGAAAATGAAAGTTTCAGAACCAGGCCAACTTTCTTCTCATTTTTCTCATTTTTTCACAATGAAAATGAGGGCATGATCAGATTCTCCATCTGAGCAGCGAAATTTCAGTCAACCAGCAGAGGATAGTCTTTGAGGAATCTTTGAGATTCCCAGGGAGCCCAAATTTGACTAAGACAGAAGGGGGTCAAGTTTACACTCAGTTTACTCACTTTTTTAGAGGGCACACAATGATAGATGATGTTTCTCCATCTGAGTAGCCAACTTTTAGGCCATCCCCATACTTGGAGTTATAATATGCATTATTGCCATGTGTCTATTTGATTTTTGGTGAGATGATGATTTGATTTTGAGATCCATGTATGCTACTTTGTGAGAGGATCCTTGTATGCCACTTTATGTGAGAGACTATTATTTTGTTGTATTGAAGGAGATCTTGTATGAGTGAGAGTTATTATAGAAGAATGTCTCGTGGAGATACGTACCATTATGGTAAAAAGGGTTAATCCTTGTATTGACAAAGAATATATCACGTACTCATCATCATCTATCAACAACTAATGAAGCGACCTCCCAACTCTTGACATCGTGCCCAAAGTCGTAATCCACACTGGGTGAACTCTATTACATAATTGTGTGTGTTATTTGATTTGATGGTTGTCTATATGTTTCCTCTTCTTTAAAGTATTCACATGTGGTTTTTCATACTCTTTCACAAACAATTATTCTAACATCACAGAAGTAAAATATCTTGGTTAATTCTAGTAGCTGAGAGAATCTAGATCATCTATATAGATTAACTTGACAAATTGAGGCTCAAATAGGTTCCCAAACACAAAAAATACATAACTACGCTTTGTTGTTATAAACTAGGGTTTTGACCAATAATTTACAACATGTAAATCTTTTATAACAACAATAAAAAAAAAACTCTAGATTATATGATAAACACAAGTAAACTTAGGGATAATATATGTCTAAATAAGAGAATAAAATGTACAATTTTTCAATGGATGAAAATACATTATAAAAAACACCTTGGTTGTCATCTCTAATTTGTGACTAAAATGTGCATCTAAAATGGTATTTACACATTTTTTAATGAATGCATACAATTCTTAACCTTAAGACAATAAGGTCAAAGGAAAATGATGTTCAAAATTATGGTTGTGTTGTATCCTAACCCTAGCTTACCCTAGAAAAACATAAAGTATAAAAAATTAGGGTTTTATTTCTATAATGGGATTAACACAAGTGATAAGTCTAGTTCCTTTATTAGTCAAGGGCTAATGATGTCTAGGAGTAAAAATCTATTGAAGAATAAAGATGGAAGTGATTTCAAGGAGAATGAGGAAGACAAACTTGTGTTCCCCACACCTTTAAATGCTAGTGTCCTTCTATTTTCTTTGGAGATTCAAAGGAAGGAAGCAAAACCCAGGTTCCTCAAGAGAAACTTGATGCAAATCTTGTTTACAGAGATTTTATAACCATAAAATATCAACAAAGTTAGTGAAATTTTCATTAAATCCTAATTCTTCAAAAAGTAAAAGATGGAATAATATAACTTATAATAAATTAGCACATATCATCAAAGAATCGCCAATAATCATCCAAGAGATAGAAACATCCAACAAACATATTAATTTATTCATGATACATGGCTTCAGAGTGTATCCCGTTAATATTTCCATTTCCAACATTTGGTCCAAATTAAAAACAACAATTTGTAAAGTGAATTATTGTTTTATTTTTAAAATTGTACCAAATATCACACTGCTACTATAACTACTTTTGATAGGTTAATCCTCATTTGGGGAAATATTGGGCTATCCATGGTGATATTAAAACTCATTCTTCCAATCATATGAGTTGATATTGCTTCCTAGAAACAACTATGTTAGAACATATAAACTACAAAGTACATTTATTCTTGGCATAAACTTTTCTATAAGTCATTTGAGCTATTTATAAGACACCTTTGTCATTCAATGTAGCTCTTACTATATTTAAGCAACTAATGTAGAAATAAAGTATTGGTTCAAATGATATTGTATTTGTCTAGATTTCAGAGAGTTCCTTCTATTTATTTTGACAAGTGATTCTAGTACTATCATATGATTTTCTTTGACAAACGTTCTTGTGTTTTTTCTATATTTTTGGTTGATCTTAGTTAACTTGACCAAGCTCACCAGCAATTGTATTGACTTGGCTTATTTCTTGGGTTGGGGGGAGGGTCAGATTGGTATCAAACTAGTGAAGGAAAAGCTTGATTTTGTTGGTTTTGTACCAAACCAACCCTACCAGACCAAGTATATACCAACTCGATAGAGTAGGCACTAAACCCCACCAACATGCAAAATTCAATTTCTATATAGTAGGGTTTGACCAAATACACTACCAATTAATGGTAATGTAATAATGTTTTTCCTTTTATTATTCTGCTTAATTTTTTAAACGTTACCATCAATTGTTTAAAAATGTTTGAGAATAGTTACAACCTCATCCATCTTTATACAAAAAAATAGAATTTCATATCCTACTAAAAATTTAGTGAACTTTAGAGATTTTAAGATTTTAGGCTTGGTTGGATCACAATGTTTTCATTGAATTCTACCAAATATGAGGGTATGCATTTTGAATTTAATATGGAGAACCAAGCCCTTTCTGTATATCATTGTTGGTCCTATTAATCATCGAAATCCTCTATCATGGACATAGAATAAACATACCCTTCACTCGAATCAAAATAATTGATTAGGCATGTTAATCATTTTCTACCATGTTATATCTTATAATGCTTAGATTAATTAGTTTTGAATCCAAATTGAACCACAACCAAGTCTGAGTTGAAAAACTCTATCTCTCGCTCAACTGGTTGTTCTATGAATTATAGAGTTAAATTATGATTTCTCCATTTTTTTTATTCACTATAAGGCTTACACTCTTCAGCGGATACAAGTTCATCTATCTTTCACAAGCTATACAATTCAGAGTTTTAATGCCACCCATACTTTCCTACTTCCAATAAGAAAATAAGATAAGATACTTTTATTAATATCCACAAATGATCAAATAAGACTACATAGTAGAGAGTACAAATTTTGATTTGTTAGAGAAGAATATGTCAACATTGTAGAGAGGGCTACGTAGTAGAGAGTATAATTTTTTATCATTAGAATAGAAAAATGAGACTTTGTTAGTGAGAGATCAAATTTTGATTAATCATAATAGAAAAATGAGATTGTCAATTAGAGATGAATTTTTGATAAGCAACATCCTCCTTCTTTGTAAATGGTTCTTTGAAATTTTGATAAGCAACATCTTCCTTCTTTGTAAATGGTTCTTTGATGTCTTTTTAAGATGTTGTTAAATCTGAAAAGGAAAATTGTATGAATCAAAACGTTTCACCAGTGGTGAAACATAAACACAAAATGTTGAAACTTCTCAAAGATGTATCACTAGTCTCTTTCCTTCCATCAAGAATTTTTTCCACCATCAAGAGTAGTAAATGTCACCCAAGATTACTTCTTAGGGACCTATGTCCAAGCCACTCTCTAGAAGACATTGTTTGAGAGGAACTTAGTGCTGACATTTACACCATTGGCTTCGATGATGTGTGGAGCCAACTCCCTACCTCCTCCCATGGCAGTTACATATTAATCCAAGCTATGTTTCCTTATATGTTCTCCTTCACTTTATATTTTTTCCTTGTTGGAGTATAAACTACTTGTATGTGGTCAATGTTATGTCAATTCATTTTCTTCTTTTCTTCTCCTCATTTTTCTTTTCATTTCACCTCGTTTTAGTATGTGAGTTTTGAAAAATGCTCTTTTATTGTTTATTATTGTTGCTTTTAGTAACCATTCCCTTTGATCTATCTAGATCTTTAGAGGGAATTAATACAATTTTCAAATTTTTAATGGAAATACCTTTTAAGAAAAAGACACTAAAAATAATGGAAAGTTTCAAGTTTGATTCTTTCTTGTAGTCAATGACATATGGTCAATACTCACACCAAAGGATTGGTATCACTTATTTGAAAATTATTTACCAAAATCAATAGTAAAAAATGTGATCTATTTCTACTTGGTTTTATCAAGACCATCAAAACATTGTTAAAAATCTTTACCATAACTACCAAGGTTGTCATCAATATTACAAATGGGATTATTATAGATTACTTCAAAACGGAATAAAAATAGTATATTCCAAGCACACCAATATGCTATGTGTTGTGGTGACACATTTATCTCTGAAATTATAAGAGCTTACCGAAACTACACACAACAATAAGAATTCCTAAACAAATAAGTAGGTGGTTAAATATAAAAGCATAAAAATATTAAACTAATAATATGAGGATCTTATTCAGAGGAATTTTGGGATATATAAAATTGATGGATTTAAATGTTATCTATGCCCAAATTCTTGATATTGTTGTCCCTTATCCTCTTGAACAACTTCCCCAGCTGAATTCCCATTGACCAACTTAGGTACAAGTCCCATCATCACATAACACAAAGGAAAAAGAAAGAATGGGATATAAAACCTTTCCCTCTCTTCATTCACAACCACCTTGTGTTCTACACTCTTGTATTTGTCTTTGCTCCAAGCCTGTACAACTGATGCAGGAGCATTCAACTCAACATCATTATTGCATTCTAGTAGACATAAGGGGTCTTGTGTTTCAAGGAAGTTGGTTTCCTAAGTATTTAATTAATGTAATTATTTAATGTTTTGAGTGATTTTAATGAGAATAAGAATTAATTGAATATTGTGAAGCATAATTGTAAATGTTCTCGAACGTAGGAGAACATGAGAGATTTAAGATAGTTGAGTGATGAGAGGATTGAGAATTGATTGTAAATCTTAGATTAGGAGTCAGTTCATGATTTTGTGGATTTGAGAGAATCCTTAGGGATGAGAAGGAGATTTTAGGATTTTATTGAGAAGCTTATGGATCTAAACCAGGAATTGCTTTTAGAGTCCCTTTTTGTATAAATGTATGCCTAAAAGGCATAGATAGGGGTATACAGAGACAAAGAGAGAGAGACATTTAGCTAGTGTCTATAAGCCTACTGGAAGATAATGAATAGAGGCCATTAAATTATAAGATCAGGCCAAGGAGAGACAAAGAGTCTCATTATGTAACTTTTTGTTGATATATATATGCATAGAGATTCAAATTCCAATTTGTATACGTGTGTTATCGAATACTGAATGATGAATGAATGAATTAGCATATTCTGTGTATCAGAGAGTTGCAGGAGAAGTTCAGAAATTACACAGAGAAATACATGAAGAATAGGATCATAGTGGATTCTTGAATCCATTAGAGGGATCAATGTCAAAGCTCAAGAGGAAGTACGTAGTGGAATAGCTGATGAACCAAAATCTTGAAGAAACCTGAAACCATAGTGGAATGTTGAAGGAATAGCGTAAAAACATAAGTAAACAAAGTAGCGGAGGAGTAAAGTGTCAATGCATAGAAACCTTTAGATCTCATAGATCAATGGCTAGGATTAAATCGAAAAAGTGGAAAAATCAGGATCACATCGCAATATTTCAAAGGGAGGAAGTGAAGTGTGATTGTGACATGCGATGCATAGCCAGACCCAAAACCTTATCGAATGTAACCTAGAACCCCATCGGGTCTGAAATACATGTTGGATCAGAGTTTTAAAGTGGAAGAGTCAAGTGCAAGGATCAAGCAATAGTCGATAGTGATATTTCGGAGGCATCGGCGATCGGAGATCGAAGGAGGAGTAGTGCAGCGGAAGGTTTGATATGGAAGGGTGGAACCGACGATATATGAATGCGGATGTATAATATTTGAGATCCACTTATGTGTTTTGGAGCAGAATTTCAATGTAATTCTATGTATTACAGTTAAAGTGGGGTCCCAGTCTTTTAATGTAAAAGTGGTGTTAAACGATTCCAATAGTCACATATCAGATGCGGAAGGGGTGATAGGAGTCATATGAGTGCGGAGGACTGCAATGAGCGATTGCGATAAAGGAAAGTCTTGGGAACTGTGCAAAGGCTTATGAAAGGCGAAAAAAGGTATGATTTATGTGGTTTTATGTGATATCTATTATAAAGGGTTTATAATAGTATTAAAGCACCGATGGCGATTTGTAGGTTAAGCCTATGTATGACCCAAAGTTTAATAATGGTTTAGGGGGTTGGGTTATATATGCAGGCCTAAGGATTAACAAGGGTTAATGCAAAGTATGGATCAAGGGACAAATTGTGGTTAGTTTGTTTGATAAATCATTTCACCAAGTATTAATAAAGGGGGCCTTAACCCATTGTTATTTATAATGAACCTTTGATCGGAAGGTCATGTAAATTCCTTTTGTGGGGGGGGGGGGAATGGTTTATACATAGGAATATGCATACTCTGGGTAAAGCATGGGTAACCTTTAGTCATTTGGTATCACAACAGAACAAAGAAATTATGTGTGAATGTTTATTTGAAAGACTTTAGAACAAAGATATTTGGAAAGATGTGTATGCAAGTAAGGGAGATCAGATTCTAATATGACAGTTAAGCGACCAGAGTAAAGTTGGGATATTGGTAAGAGGAATGCTAATCTAGTAATTTCTGCATTTTGATAGAATGTTCAAATTTTGAGAAAAGTAGAGAAAATGATTTACGACCAAAAAATTTGTAAAATTGGAATTGTGAAATGTTTGAAATTGAAATTGGAGAAGAACAATTAAGTTCTTAGAGGTAGGTGAGTAAGGAGATTGTAGAAACTTAAAAAATCCACAGTGATGTTTTGGAGAATGGAGATTCATTCGAATCTGAATAGTGGATGGAGACTACTTGTGAAATCATGCAGGTATTGTTTTATTTAAATATGATTTTAGTTTTGCTAGATAAAGAAATAGATTGAAGATTGATAGTTGCAGCTAATGAAGCATCTCAGGAAAATAAGATCAAGTCTTAAGAAGTAGTAATGAAGCAAACTGTTAAGGATTTATGAGTGGAAAAAAACTCAACAAAGGAGAAATTGTTGCCAATAGCTAAGCTTATCCAAGATAAAACCGGAAGATTGGAAGAAAGAATCAGACTCTAAATCTGATTGACAATGGCTTAATATTGAGGACTTTTGCATTGGAAGCATGAAGATCTGCTGAAATAGATTTATAGAAATGGTGAGATCCTGAAGATAGGTGAAGGTATGCAAATTTGTCTAATTATTAGCAGATATTGAATGAATGATATTTAGAGGAGGATTACAGTAGTTAAACTCTAAGAAGGACTCTATAAGCTCTTGAAGTAACAGAGTTTGAAGATACAGTTGAAGGCTAGTGGAAAGGATAGTCCATTCAAAAGTGCAAGTGAATGGGAGGACAAGATCATATAGAGATCTTGAAGGTAAGATTATATGGTTTTATTTTAATTGGATTTGAAGATTAGAAAGTTGTAGTCTTTGCATTGATGCAAAAGTATTGTTGCAACTCCCAAAGGCAATTCCACGACATATGTGCGTATAATTTCTAAGAGTTAAAGGAAGCTGGTAAGAGATTCTGAGTGAAAGCAGAAATGTGGTAGAAACTTGAGGAATTCTAACAGAGTTTGGATAAAGAGGACAGTTGTGTTCTTGTAAAGTATAGATGAGTTGAAGCCTAAAGGAGCAAAGAGAATTTCTCAAAGGAGGTTCTAGAGATAGAGAACCAATTGCTTACAAAGAGACCAAGTACAGAGGAAAGCTTGGTGAGGTAGGTTGAAGTAAGGCAAACTTGTTGTTGTAGAGGCTTTAGTGCAGATCATAGTGAGTGAGTGAGGAACTCATAAAGATGGAGAGGATGATGACTAGTGACAGTCATAACAGAGGTTCTGAAAGAAACCACAGCCAAGGACAAAAGAACAGAGATGCCAAGGAAAATGTCACATAGAGGTAGTTAAGTAAAGAATAATATGAGAGGGAGAAGGCTGAGATAGCAGTTCAGCTTGAAGTATTAATGGAAATGTTGTAGAGAAATGAGTTGGAACAAAAATATGGTTATGTCATGAGAAAGAAAGTGAAGTGGCAGAGGCTACAAGAGAAGAGTAATCAACAGGTGAATATGGAGTTAATAAAGGAGCTAAGGGAACTTGAATAGTTTATAGATGCCAAATTGAAGACAGAGAAGCTCGAAAGAGTTGAGCTACAACAAAAGGGAGATGTTGAAGAAGATGTTGAAGTTTCAATATGTGAACTAGAACGTGGACCATTACCTTTTGAAAGTGATGAAGAGATAGAGGAGTTGAATCATATGAATGATTCAAAGCAGCTAAAAGACTTGATGACTGAAGCATCAAGTGAGACCAGAAGGTCTTGTATTTTTAAAATTAATGATTTGTGTATGATTGCAGGTTTGGAAAAAGATAGGCAGTCTTTTAAAGTTGTCAAAAATGTGGAAGAAAACCTTCGAGAAGATGAAAGTTTTGAAGCAAAATATGACAAGGAGACTGGAAGAGAATCAATTTTCTACAGTGGACAACTGTTGAAAGACATCATTCAAACAAATGATGAGAAGGAAAGACTAGCTGACAGTCTCAAGAGTTCTTTGAGTTTGAATCAGCATACTAATATGCTGACATAAGAGGATAGATCTGAGCAGCGTATTGAAGTGTTACCAAAGGAAGAAGAGGTACAAAAGCCTTATATTTTTTATTATGATGATTGTCTTATAATTGAAGATTTTATTACAGAAACTGGAACATATTTGGCACAGGAGTATAGCCAAATGAAAGAAGAAGACGAAGAACATTTATTGAAGGATGTTAAGAAATATCTAGCAGAGGAAGAAGGACCATGTGATGATGGGTCAATCACAAATGAAGAAATAGGAGATTGTGTAAAATTTCTGAAGTTTACTCCAAGTAAAATCATTGAGTTATATAGAGAATTAGACTTTCAAAGGAGGAAGTTAGAAGAGTAGAGGATAAATGTTCAGGATAAATTGCTGAAGAAGGATGAAAAACAAGTTGTCATAAATAATAACAAGAAGAAGTTGACAGGTGCAGAAAATAGAGGCAAGAAATTGTTCTAAAAGCCAATATAGTAGCAGCTGAAAAGGTGCAAGATAAAAGTAAAGAAGAGGGTAAGGATGAAAAGGAGGTGATCAGGATAAGTGAAGAACAAGAAAAAGGGAGATTTCATCAATCAAGAGATGAAAGCAGTCAGCAAACTGAGGATATACTTGACAGAGAAATTGAGTTGATAAGAAGGTTAATGGTGAAAGTGTCTTAGAAGAAGACAACAACAAGAAAGGAAAGGAGTAACAACAAGAGGAAGACAACAGTAGACGATGAAGTAGGGCAAGTGGAGCATTGCATCATAAAGTATGAAGACCTGGAGAATAGCAACATACAACAACAACAATAGAACAATGGACAAGTAAAGACAAGTTACAAAATAAAGTTTGGGATCTAGGAGGAATCAATTATCCAGACTTATGACCAGGAGGTCATAAATTTTCTTACTTAGGGAGTCTGATGCAAGAGCATTCAACTCAACATCATTAGTGTATTCTAGTAAACATAGGGGGTCTTGTGTTTCAAGGAAGTTGGTTTCCTAAGTATTGAATTAATGTAATTATTTAATGTTTTGAGTGATTTTAATGAGAATAGGAATTAATTGAATATTGTGAGGCATAATTTTAAATGTTATTGAATGTAGGAGAACATGAGAGATTTAGGATAGTTGAGTGATGAGAGGATTGAGAATTTATTGTAAATATTAGATTAGGATTCAGTTCATGATTTTGTGTATTTGAGAGAATCCTTAGGGATGAGAAAGAGATTTTAGGATTTTGTGGAGAAGCTTATGGATCTAAACCAGGAATTGGTTTTAGAATCCCTTTTTGTATAAATGTAAGCTTAAAGGCATAGATAGGGGTAGACAGAGACAGAGAGAGAGAGAGACTTTTAGACATTTAGCTAGTGTTTATAAGCCTACGGACAGATAATGAACAGAGGCCATTGAATTAGAAGATGAGGCCAAGGAGAGACAGAGAGTCTCATTATGTAATTGTTTGTTGATATATATATGCACAAAGATTCAAATTCCAATTTTTATAAGTGTGTTATCGAATATTGAATGATGAATGAATGAATTTAGCATATTTTGTGTAATAGAGAGTTGCAAGTGAAGTTCGGTGATTACACAGAGAAATACATCAACAGGAGTATCATAACGGATCGTTGAATCCATTAGAGGGATCAAAGTCAAAGCCCAAGAGCAAGTGCACAGTGGAACAGCCGAGGGACCAAAATCTTGAAGAAACCTGAAACCATAGTGGAACAGTGAAGGAATAGTGTAAAAACATAAGTAAATAGAGTAGAGGAGGATTAAAGTGTGAATGCACAGCAACTGTTAGATCTCATAGATCAACGGCCAAGAATAAATCGCAAGAGTGAAAAAATCGGGATTGCATCGCAATCTTTCAAAGGGAGGAACTGAGGTGGGATTGCGACATGCAATGCATAGCTGGAGCCAAAACCTTATTGAATGTAACATAGAACCCCATCGGGATCGAAATACATGTCATATTAGAGTTTTAAAGTGGAAGAGTCAAGTGCAAGGATTAAGCGATAGCTGATAGCGATAGTTCGAAGGCATTGGCAATCGAAGATCGAAGGAGGAGCAGTGCAGCGGAAGGTTTGATATGGAAGGGTGGAACCGACGATATATGAATGCGGATGTATAATATTTGAGATCCAGTTATGTGTTTCAGGGCATAATTTCAATGTAATTCTAGGTATTATGGTTAAAGTGGGGTCCCAGTATTTTAATGTAAAAGTGGTGTTAAACGATTCTGATAGTCGCATATCAGATGCGGAAGGGATGATAGGAGTCATATGAGTGTGGTGGACTGCGATGAGCAATTATGATAAAGGAGAGTCTTGGGAACTATGCAAAGGCTTATGAAAGGCAAAAAAAGGTATGATTTATGTGGTTTTATGTGATATCTATTATAAAGGGTTTATAGTAGTATTAAAGTGCCGATATCGATTTGTGGGTTAAGCCTATGTATGACGCAAAGTTTAATAATCGTTTAAGGTTTGGCTTATATATGTGGGCCTAAGGATTAATGCGGGTTAATGCAAAGTATGGATCAAGGGAGAAATTGTCGTTAGTTTGTTTGATAAATCATTTCACCAAGTATTAATATAGGGGGTCTTAACCCATTGTTATTTATAATGAACCTTTGACCAGAAGGTCATGTAAATTCCTTGGGGGGGGGAGAGAATGGTTTATACATAGGAATATGCATACTGTGGGTAAAGCAGGGGCAACCTTGTGTCATTCGGTATCAGAGCAGAACAAAGAAATTATGTGTGAATGTTTATTTAAAAGAATTTAGAACAAATATATTTTGAAAGATGTGTATGCAGGGAAGGGAGATCAGATTCTAATCTGATGATTAAGCGACCAGAGTAAAGCTGGGATATTGGTAAGAGGAATACTAATCTTGTAATTTTTGTATTTTAATAGAATGTTTAGATTTTGAGAAAAGTAGAGCAAATGATTTATGGCCAATCAATTTGTATAATTGGAATTGTGAAATGTTTGGAATTGAAATTGGAGAAGAATAGTTCAGTTCTTAGAGGCAGGTGAGTAACGAGATTGCAGAAACTTAAAGAATACACAATGATGTTTTGGAGAATGGAGATTCA
Source organism: Pinus tabuliformis (assembly GCA_031772625.1). Classification (NCBI taxonomy): domain Eukaryota; kingdom Viridiplantae; phylum Streptophyta; class Pinopsida; order Pinales; family Pinaceae; genus Pinus; species Pinus tabuliformis. The sequence continues at coordinate 303,701,483 of CM062809.1, forward strand.
TTCGAATCTGAATAGTGGATGGAGACTACTAGCAAAATCATGCAGGTATTGTTTTATTTAACTCTGATTTGAGTTTTGCTGGATAAAGAAATATATTGAATATTGAAAGTTGCAGCTAATGAATCATCTCAGCAAAAGAAGATCATGTCTTAAGAAGCAGTAATGAAGGAAACTGTTAAGGATTTCTAAGTGGAAAAAAACTCAACAAAGGAGAAATTGTGCCAATAGCTAAGGTTTGCCAAGATAAAACCAGAATATTGGAAGAAAGAATCAGACTCTAAATATGATTGATAGTGTCTAAATATTGAGAATTTTTGCACTGGAAGCATGAAGATCTGCTGAAACAGATTTACAGAAATGGTGAAATCCTGAAGATAGGTGAAGGTATGCAAATTTGTCTAATGATTAGCAGATATTGAATGAATTATATTTAGAGCAGGATTACAGTAGTTAAACTCTAAGAAGGCCTCTGTAAGCTCTTGAAGTAACAAAGTTTGAAGATACAGCTGAAGGCTAGTGGAAAGGATAGTCCATTCAAAAGTGCAAGTGAATGGGAGGACAAGATCAGATAGGGATCTTGAAGGTAAGATGATATGGTTTTATTTTAATTGGATTTGAAGATTGGAAAGTTGTAGTCTTTACACTGATGCAAAAGTATTGCTACAACTCCCAAAGGCAATTCCACAATGGATGTGGGTAGAATTGCTAAGAGATAAAGGAAACTAGTAAGAGATTCTGAGTGAAAGCATAAATGTGGTAGAATCTTGAGGAATTCTAACAGAGATTGGATAAAGAGGATAGTTGTGTTCTTGGAAAGTACAGATGATTCGAAGCCTAGAAGGAGCAAAGAGAATTACTCAAAGGAGGTTCCAGAGATAGAGAACCAATTGCTTGCTAAGAGAACGAGTACAGAGGAAAGATGGTGAGGTAGGTGGCAGCAAGGCAAACTTGTTTTTGTAGAGGCTTTAGTGCAGATCATATTGAGTGAGTGAGGAACTCATAGAGATGGAGAGGATGATGACTAGTGACAATCATAACAGAGGTTCTGAAAGAAACCATAGCCAAGGACAGAAGAAAGGAGATGCCAAGGAAAATTCCATACAGAGACAGTTAAGTAAAGAATAATATGATAGGGAGAAGGCTGAGATAGCAGTTCAGCTTGATGTATTAATTGAAATGTTGCAGAGAAATGATATGGACCAGAAATATGGTTATGTCATGAGAAAGAAAGTGAAATGGCAGAGGCTACAAGAGAAGAGTAATCAACAGGTGAATATGTAGTTAATAAAGGATCTAAGGGAATTTGAACAGTTTATAGATTCCAAATTGAAGACAGAGAAGCTCCAAAGAGTTGAGCTACAACAAAAGGGAGACGTTGAAGAAGATGTTGAAGTTTCGATATGTGAACTAGAACGTGGACCATTACTTTTTGAAAGTGATGAAGAGATAGAGGAGTTGAATCATATGAATGATTCAAAGTAGCGAGAAGAATTGATGGCTGAAGCATCAAGTGAGACCAGAAGGTATTGTATTTTTAAAATTAATGATTTGTGTATGATTGCAAGTTTGGAAAAAGATAGGCAGTCTTTTAAAGCTGCCAAAAATGTGGAAGAAAACCTTCTAGAAGATGAAAGTTTTGAAGAAGAATATGACAAGGAGACTAGAAAAGAATTAGTTCACTACAGTGGACAAGTGTTGAAAGACATCATTGAAACAAATGATGAGAAGGAGAGACTAGCTAACAGTCTCAAGAGTTCTTTGAGTTTGAATCAACATACTAATATGCTAACATAAGAAGATAGATCCGAGCAGCATACTGAATTCTTGCCAAAGGAAGAAGAGGTACAGAGGCCTTATATTTTTTATTATGATGTTTGTCTTATAATTGAAGTTTTTGTTGCAGAAACTGGAACATATTTGGCACAGGAGGACAACCAAATGAAAGAAGAAGATGAAGAACATCTATTGAAGGATGTTAAGAAAGATTTATCAGAGGAAGAAGGACCATGTGATGATCGGTCAATCACAAATGAAGAAATAGGAGATTGTGTAAAATTTCCAAAGTTTACTCCAAGTAAAATCATTGAGTTACATAGAGAATTAGACTTTTAAAGGAGGAAGTTAGAAGAGTAGAGGATAAATGTTCAGGATAAATTGCTGAAGAAGGAAGACAAAGAAGTTGTCATAAATAATAATCAAGAAGAAGTTGATAGGTGCAGAAAATAGAAGTAGGAAATTGTTCTAAAAGCAAATATAGCAGCAGCTGAAAAGGTGCAAGATAACAGTAAAGAAGAAGGTAAGGATGAAAAGGAGGCGATCAAGATAAGTGAAGAACAAGAAAAAAGGAGAGTTCATCAATCAAGAGATGAAAGAAGTCAGCAAACTGAGGATATACTGGACAGAGAAATTGAGTTCATAAGAAGGTTAATGGTGAAAGTGTCTCAGAAGAAGACAACAACAAGAAAGGAAAGGACTAACAACAAGAGGAAGACAACAGTAGATGATGAAAGTAGGACAACTGGAGCATTGCAGCATAAAGTATGGAGACCTAGGGAACAACAATAGACAACAATAGCAACAGAACAATGGACAAGCAAGACAAGTTACAAAATAAAGTCTAGGATCCAGGAGGAATCAATTATCTAGACTTATGACCAAGAGGTCATAAATTTTCTTACTTGGGGAGTCTGATGTAGGAGCATTCAACTCAACATCATTATTGTATTCTAGTAGATGTAGGGGGTCTTGTGTTTCAAGGAAGTTGGTTTCCTAAGTATTGAATTAATGTAATTATTTAATGTTTTGAATGATTTTAATGAGAATAGGAATTAATTGAATATTGTGAGGCATAATTGTAAATGTTCTCGAATGTAGGAGAATATGAGAGATTTAGGATAGTTGAGTGACGAGAGGATTGAGAATTGATTGTAAATATTAGATTAGGAGTCAGTTCATGATTTTGTGGATTTGAGAGAATCCTTAGGGATGAGAAAGAGATATTAGGATTTTGTTGAGAAGCTTATGGATCTAAACCAGGAATTGGTTTTAGAATCCCTTTTTGTATAAATGTAAGGCTAAAAGGCATAGATAAGGGTAGACAGAGACAGAGAGAGAGAGACTTAGACATTTAGCTAGTGTTTGTAAGCCTACGGGCGGATAATGAATAGAGGCCATTAAATTAGAAGATGAGGCTAAGGAGAGATAGAGAGTCTCATTGTGTAATTGTTTTTTGATATATATATGCACAGAGATTCAAATTCCAATTTGTATAAGTGTGTTATTGAATATTGAATGATGAATGAATGAATTTAGCATATTCTGTGTAACAGAGAGTTGTAGGTGAAGTTCGGCGATTACACAGAGAAATAGATGAATAGGAGGATAATAATGGATTGTTGAATCCATTAGAGGGATCAAAGTCAAAGCCCAGGAGGAAGTTCGCAGTGGAACAGTCGAGGGACCAAAATCTTGAAGAAACCCAAAACCATAGTGGAACATTAAAGGAATAGTGTAAAAACATAAGTAAAAAAAGTAGAGGAGGAGTAAAGTGTCAATGCACAACAACTGTTAGATATCATAGATCAACGACCAAGATTAAATCTCAAGAGTGGAAAAATCAGGATCGCATTGCAATCTTTCAAAGAGAGGAAGCGAAGTGTGATTGCGACATGTGAAGCATAGTCGGACCTGAAACCTTATCAAATGTAACCTAGAACCCTATCAGGTCCAAAATACATGTCGGATCGGAGTTTTAAAGTGGAAGAGTCAAGTGCAAGGATCAAGTGATAGCCAATACCAATAGTTTGGAGGCATTGGCAATCGAAGATCGGAGGAGGAGCAGCGTAGCAGAAGGTTTGATATGGAAGGGCAGAACCGACAAAATATGAATGCGGATGTATAATATTTGAGATCCACTTATGTGTTTTGGAGTAGAATTTCAAAGTAATTTTATGTATTACGGTTAAAGTGGGGTCCCATTCTTTTAATGTGAAAGTGGTGCTAAACGATTCTAATAGTTGCATGTCGGATGTGGAAGGGGTGATAAGAGTCATATGAGTGTGGAGGACTGCGATGAGCGATTGTGATAAAGGCAAGTCTTGGGAACTATGCAAAGGCTTATGAAAGGCGAAAAAAGGTATGATTTATGTGGTTTTATGTGATATCTATTATAAAGGGTTTATAATAGTATTAAAGCGCCGATACTGATTTGTGGGTTAAGCCTATGTATGACCCAAAGTTTAATAATGGTTTAGGGGGTTGGCTTATATATGCGGGCCTAAGGATTAATGAGGGTTAATGCAAAGGATGGATCAAGGAACAAAGTGTGGTTAGTTTGTTTGACAAATCATTTCACCAAGTATTAATATAGGGGGGCTTAACCCATTGTTATTTATAATGAACCCTTGACCGGAAGGTCATGTAAATTCCTGGGGGGGGAATGGTTTATACATAGGAATATGCATACTGTGGGTAAAGTTGGGGTAACCCTGCGTCAACAACACAAAATTTTGTTAAAAAAATATTAATTTTGATTTTGTGAATTTTTTTTTTGAAAGCTATAGTATTCTTAAACAAAATAAGTTAATTCCAAGGCACCACTGACAGAATGTTTGTAGATTATATATGACCACTCATAAATAAATATCTAAATTATATATGACCACTCATAAATAAATATTTTTCACTTCCAGTCTAGTGAAATTTCATTAATGAAACATATCTTGCATTAACCATTGTGTTAAAACTTGTTTCACATGAGAACACACCATGTCCTAATTAGTTAGACATGAATAGCACCACAAAAACTGCTCACATGCAAGCAATCCCCCATATTGATGACAAAGGAATTGGGGAATAGCTTCACACTAATCAATTATCCATCTTTTTGCTTGAATTGAAGCCCTCCAACATCGTGCTTAGCAAACAAAGTGAGAGCCCCAATGTCCTTGTGGCGACCCACTCCCAGAGCACAAGGCAAGTGGAATAATGATTCTATAGTGCAAATGATGACCTCAGAAGCGAAGCTTGTTCCTCAAACTTGAAATTGAAATAATCAGCTAGCAACCCTAAGCTTAGAGATATGACTTCCACTAATCTAAAAGAAATATTCTCCACGACCCCTCCATATTTCTCGCAGGCCTTCCTATATCCACAAGCCATTGCAAACTAGTCAATATCTATCAAAAATTTAGAAGCCAAATCTCAATACATAGGAGTAGGTAATTGTGCTGAGAGATATCAAATCCATGGAGGTGAAAATATCAACTATCTCTTAAGATTGACGCTTCTAGGGAATCGATGCCTCGCCATGCATAACAACTCAGGTGCGTTTTGTGGCCACTGATTTGTCACTATGTGAATCTCATTGGACTCAAGTTCGAAACTTGAAGGAAGGAAAAATTTGTATGGGAGTGCAAAATCAAAGACCTCTTTCTGGTCCCTGACATTTTTTGTGAGCTCTATGTCGTAATAACCCAATGGGTTTTCGAAATCTCTCCTCACTTTGGTTTTTTCTTGCAAGGGGAGGGAAAATAAATTGGTTGCTTCAGATTGGACTGTGTGGAGGAGGTCATGGGAGATGCCATAGTTGATGACTTGGAAGAATCCCCAATCCTTGCAAGCTACGTGTATTTGAGCGACGAGAGAGTCCAATGTGGTGGGGTGTGGTGGGGTGTGGTGGAGTAATGGGATTGAGAGGGGAAATATCTATAAGGGGGATTTGATCATCGAGCGTGAAATCGCAGTGTTTGTCATTTGGGCAATATTCCGAGGAGGAGATGCAAGTTGCATCGATGCCTACATTGGCTCTCTAAACCCATTTCTTTCTTTTTCTTTTGTTTGACGTTTTTTCAATGCCTAATATTAACCTTGGTGGATGGATTTAGTATTAATGGATTTAAATACTAGTACTACCACATTTATAAATGTGATTGATATAAGATGATAGGTGTATATGAAACATATCTACAACCATATTTACTACTGTGGTTGATATACGCCCATAGACATATGTCCACCACCCACCACATTAATAACTGTTACCTGTATTTTATTAAAAGCTAATTATTTCTCATTATTAATAACTATATAAATAATAATAAAAATATTATTATTTATTTATATAATTATACTTATTATATTAACATTATTTTCTATATTAATATAATATTAGTTATTACGTAAAATTTTGCTAATATATTAATAGTTATATTTAAAACTATAATATAATTCACATATAACATAATAATAATATTTAGTTATTATTAATAATATGTATTTATTATGATATCGTCAATAATTTTTATATATTTACTTGGAGTATATTAATAATATTAACTGTATATTAAACTAAAATATATTATACTATTACTTATAAATATTTCTATATAAAAGAATGTTTTATATAATAACATAATATGTTATAGTAACATATTATAAAGTTTAAACCCTAGGGTTTAAACCCTCATATATTAAACTCTAGGGTTTATTAATTACTAGGGTGTATTAATTTCTTATGTTTTAAATATTCATCCCAAGATATTAATAACCTCTTGGAATTAATATTTTAAACCCAACTAATTAACAAACCAAAGGGATTAAATTATAAACCCAATCAATTATTAATATTATAAAGCGAAGCTACTAATAAGCTTAAGGGTTTAATATTATAAATATTATAAACCCAAAAGATCAACAAACTCAAGGAATCAATATTAAAATCACATGGGATTAATAAACTCTAATAATTAACATTTTAAACCCAAAAGATTAATAAACCCAAGGGATTAATATTTTAAACTCAAGGGATTAATAAACCCAAGGGATTATTAATATTATAAACCCAAGGGAGTAATAAACCCAAAAGCTTAATATTCAAAGTCAAAGGAATTAGTAAACCCAAGGGATAAATAGTATAAACCCAAGTGATCAAAAAACTAATATTAAAAACACAAGCAATTTATAAACCCGAGAATTAATATTTTAAACCCAATAGATTGATATTTTAAACCTAGGATATTGATAAACCCACAAAATTATTAAGATTATAAACCCAAGGGATTAATAAATCCTAGAGATTATTAATATTATAAACCCAACCACATTAGTAAATGTGGTTTAAAAACACTGATAAACATTATTAGTATAAATGTAATAGTGATCATAAAATTAATATTCATATTGATAAATATATAATAAAAAAATATATTAATATTAAAAAATAACTATTATAATAAAAATATCATTACTCTAATAATTATTAATTTATATCAACAATTAGTTATGGTGTTAATAAATAACTATTAAAATTCTTCTTGACATTGTGGTAAGATTTTAAAAATCCCAATTTTCTGGCTTAGGCGAGGAGCGAAGAAGTAGAACGAGGGTTTTAAATAGGGAGCGACGGGAGCGAGGTGGTAACAATGGAGGGGCAAGGAGGGGGGAGCTCCACTACCTCCTATAGTCATGTAGTTGCAAATAGAAGCAAGGAGGTTGGTTCGAATCGATTCAAAAAACAATGGAGGCAGAAACCTAGAGGATAAACACAAAAAAGCCAAAAAGCATCAAATCTCATGAACAGGAAGAGAATCATGAGGAAGTCAGAAGAGAGAAGAGAATAGGAGATAATAGTTAGAGGACTGAGCATAAGACTGTGATAGGACTCTATAATCCCAGGTCAACCATTAAACCACGGTTTGTCTTAAATGATCTAGCGTTACAGGTGCACAGGGATCACATGGTGGCATATGCGGTTATATGCAAATTTATGGGAATATGGCCAATGGAGAAGGCTTTGCACACATGGATAAGAAACCACTGGAAACCAAAGGGATAAATAAAGGTTCATCTTGGGTCCAAGGGTTTCTTCACAGTGGCTTTCACAAACCTAGAGGATAAAGACAAAGTGTTTGAAGGAGGACCATATTTCTATGCTACTGCAGGCCTATACATGCAACCATGGGTGATGAATTTTTTCCCGGAATGAGAAACATTCACATCGGTATTGATATGGATAAGACTCTACTCCCTACCTTTAGATTATTGGCTATCAGAATCCTTAAAGCCGTAGGCAATTAAAATTAGGTCATTTTTTAAAAATATGAGATGCGACTTTGCGAGGTAAATATACCTCCTTCACCTGCATATGTGTAGAAATGGACCTATCGAGAGAACTTCCAAATGAAATCATTCTAGAAATATATGATGAAGAATGGGTCCAGGCTGTGGACTATGAACATTTCCCATTTAGATGTCGTAAATGTCATGAACAGGGCACCTCTTTAGAGACTGCCCACTCAACGAACTGGAGGACAATATGAAAACCAACACAGGCAAAGATCCTAAAGGCTTTACCAAGGTTGGAGGCAAAGGGAAAGGAGCAGGAAAGTACCAAAAGAAAACTAACGGGGATAAACAACCAAGTCATAACAGTTTCAAGACTTTAGAAGAAGAAGGTGGGAAGAATGGAACAGACCAGGCACCAAAAGATAATCCTGCAGAGAAGGAAAAGGATGATAGCATGGATGACATACATGAGAACAACAAACTAAAGGAGGATCTGCCAAGCACTATGGAACTTGGCGGGGACCATGAGATGACCCCAAGCGAAGTTAGTATGGAGGATCATGAACTACATGAGATTCTTGAGAGGGAGAATTTTGACCTAGAAACGTTCCTGGAGCAGGGAACCCAAAGATGTTGATTCTCTACCAAAAGAGGAGTTTGACAAAGTGCAATAGCTCTTCCTCTGGAGATATCAAGCAAAGGGTTTTGGAGTCAAAAGGAACCATGATATCTAGGAAAATAGAGGGGTAAAACCGATGGAGGTAACAATAGGACACTCTTCCAAGAACCCAGATAGGAAAAGATGAGGAAAGAGATAGAATGAGCTACTGACAGAGTATGGGAAACTCATGATTAACTCAAGCAAGATGAAAGATCTTACTAGTTACTCATTTACAAACCTTTCATAATGAAGCTTACAACCTGGAATATTAGGGGTCTAGGAAGTAAAGAAAACAATAGAATAAAAGAAGAAAAACTAGATATGGTGTTTATATAGGAAACAAAATGTTCAATAGAAAAAATTAGAGAGATACATAGAAAATGGCTTATTAAGTACGAGTATCTAGAAGTTAAAGCAAACAACATAGCAGGAGGGATTCTCACTCTCTGGAATCTTTAAGAACTTGGAATCCTGGATGCTTCACTACCTTTTAATGGTTATCCAACCTTTGGGTGACAAGGAACTCTATATGATCACAAATGTCTATGGTCCTCAAAAACATCAAGACAAACTTAGGCTTCTCACCTAACTGAAGGAGCTGAGAGAGAGACATCCTGTTATGCCCTGGATTCTGGGAGGGGACTTTAATATGATTAGATCTCTTAAAGAAAAAAAAAGGCGAGACCAGAATACTAGGAAGAGACTCCATTGCCTTCTACAACTTCCTAAATGACATGAGGTTGGTGGATATGGAGATAATAAATGGCACCTTCACTTGGAACAATAAGATGGGAGGGGCTTCTGAATTTGCCTCTAAACTAGATAGATTCATAATCTCAGAGGACCTCTTTCTCACTGGCCTTGACTTGACTTCTTTAATACTTCCTTTCGGAGGCTCAGATCACTAGCCTATCCAGTTTGAAGCTTCTTTTATCGGCACTCTGAGGAACAAAACTTTTAGGTTTGAAAATGTCTGGCTCACTCACCCTGAATTCATCACTAATATTGGAAAATGGTGGGTGGAAGACCTACCCGTTCAAGGCATGAAGATGTTCCTACTACAACAAAGACTGAAACACATCAAACTCGAGCTTAAAGAATGGAACAAAAATGAATTTGGTAAAATTTTCAAAGCCAAAAGAGAAGTTGAATAGAAACTATAGGGAATTAACCAAATCCTCATCATAGATGGATTTACTAAGGAAAGGAAAATTCAAGCTGACTCTCTTTAACACGAATGGGAAAAAATATGCCAGCAAGAGGAGATCTTCTGGAGACAGAAATGGAGAGTGCAATGGATCAAAGAAAGGGAAAGAAATACAATTTTTTTTCACAAGTCAACCATGGATCACAGGGCACATAACAAGATTGTAAAACTCGGAGATACTCAAGGGAAAGAGCTAAGTACCCACAAAGAAATGGAATCTACTCTGGTACAACATTTTCAAAGCATAGTAGAGGAGCCTTTCTTAGACAGATCACAATTTATTAGCAGCTTCATCGAGTATATCCCAAAACTAGTAACCAGGGATGACAATTACAATCTCAACATGCTAGTGATTGAAGAGGAAGTCAATGAAGTCATCAAAGAGATGCAAAATGGGAAAGCTCCAGGCCTGGATGGGTTCAATGTAGACTTCTTCAAAACATGCAGGGAAATTGTCAAACAAGATATCCTTCATGTTGTGGAGGATTCGAGAAAATCTAAAACAGTTTTGAGGGTGCTCAATACATCTTTCATAGCCTTAATTCCAAAGCAGGAAAAAGCTATGACACTAGATAGATTCAAACGCATAGCTTTATGTAATGTGGTGAACAAAATTATTTCTAAAGTAATTGGAAACAGACTCAAGCCCCTTCTTCCAACTCTTGTGTCCGAGGAGCAAATTGGATATGTGGAAGGAATGAAAATTCTCAATAATATCATTCAAGCTCATGAGGTGGTTCATTCTCTCAAGCACAATAAGAAAGTGGGTATGATCATACATCTTGACCTAGCAAAATCTTATGATAAGCTAAGACGGGCATACGTCAGGGAAGTACTAAAAGTGTATGGCTTCGACCACAACTAGATAAGATGGGTAATGGCCCTTGTTACCACAACTAGTTTTTCAATCCTACTTAATGGCTCTCCATCCAGAACATTTAGGCCTTTGAGAGGCCTCATACAAGGAGATCCGCTCTCCCCCTTCCTCTTTATTCTCATGATGGAAGGATTAGGTAAAGCGATCAAATTAGCCAATGTGGAAGGAAGAATCTAGGGTCTCAAACTAACCCTGAATGGGGACACTTTGACTCATCAACAATTTGGGGATGACACCATGCTGCAGTGTACACCCATATTCAAGGAAGCTAAAGCTTTCAAACAAATCCTGAAGGATTTTTCTATTGCTACTGGTACAGAGGTAATCCTCACAAAATCAAAAATTTTATTTTTTAATATTGACATTGCTATTCAGAGAAATCTCTCCAGAATTCTCGGCTTTCAAAGATATCAACTACCTTCCAAATATCTGGGAATACCTCTCACCGACAAACCTCTGAGTAAGGAAGTTTGGGAGCCAGTGACTAATAAACTGCAGGACAAAATCAGAAAATGGACAAGCAGATCTTTGAATTTAGCAAGATGACTAGTTCTTACAAAGGCTATCTTGCAAACCCTCCCCATCTTCATGTTTTCGGCTCTTCCTGCACCAAAATGAGTTTTACAACACATCAGGAACATCGAAAGAGACTTTCTTTGGGGAAAAGTGGAAGAGAAAAAGAAATGGGCTCTGGTATCTTGGGAAAAGCTCTGCAAACCCAAGACCCATGGAGTTTTGGGACTTCATGACTTGGAAACCCTAAGCAAAGTTTTGGGGGCAAAACTTTGGTGTAGATGGCTAAAGGAAACGAAAACCCCTTGGGCCAAGCTCTGGAAAAAGTTAACTAGCAAGAAAGGGATCATATTTGAATGATAGGGTTCATTAAGGGCTCCCACATTTGGAACAATGCTTGGGAGAATAGAGCCATTGTTCAAAACCTTAGTTTCTGGGAAATCAGAGATGGAAACCTAGCTTGGTTTTGGGAGGATAACTAGTAGCAAGAGCCTAACCTATGTAGACTAGAACTACATATGCTCAAGAATGACACTGACAATAAAGGGTTGCTCAAGGTAAGTGACTTTTGGGTTCAGACAAGGGACAAGGGAAAATGGAGAACATGGAAGGACCTCGTATACAGTGAAGAGACCCCTTTGAAGGCCCAGGCAGAAGCTCTTGCAGTGATCCTGGAACAGAGAAATATTTTGACTTCAACATTGTCTGACCAAGATGGGGAAGAAACAATGAAGGAAACTTCAACCTCAAAGAAGCCAAAAAAATTGCCACTGGGCAGACTTTCCAAACCCTGATAAGATATGGAAGGATCTATGGTAGAACCCGCACTAGATGAAAATCAAACTATGCATGTGGTTGGTGCATCATAAAAAAGTTATGACTTGGAAAAATCTTAGAAAAATAGGTTTAGTTGGTCCATCTAGATGGTAGTTATGTGGTCTACAAGAAGAAATGATGGATCACCTACTCAACCTCTGCCCATTCACCTCTACCTTGTGGAATTGGGTAGCCCCAATCTTCAGGAAAAATGACAGGGACGAATACAGCATCACTCACACTTTGATGAATTGGAGGAAAGACTTCTCAAAAACTGAAATAGTCAACAAAGCCTGGACTCTGGTACCAAGCTTTTTGATCTGGGACATATGGAAAGAATGCAGCAATAGGATTTTCAAGAGCAGAACTCGCTCAACCCAGAGTATTATAGCTTAGATTTTAAGACAACTCAAATAAACTGTGAGCACCCTTCTAAAGCAACCCCCGAGAACCCTCCTCTAAAACAGGATGCTCATATTCTTTTGCAATTAGGCCTCTAGTCACCTGTCCCCCAGGGTATAAGCAAGATTGTAAGACATACAACAGTGGGAAAGGACTTCTAGTAACCGCCCCCTCATGGCTTCTTGAAATTTAATATAGATGGAGCCTCTACGAGAAACCCTGGGGTTGTTGGTTATGGAGGAGTCATAAGAGATGAGTAGGAAAACATAAAAGTCATCTTTCACAGTCATTTGGGGAATGCCACTAATAATATGGCGGAACTCATGGCCTTAGAGCAATGCCTAGAAATCTTGATTGAATCCAATTTACACAATACCATCATAGAGGCAAACTCTGAATTGACAATTAATTTGGTCAAAAAGATAGGCAACGACACAACACCAGAAAAAGTATCAAATCACTGGTGGTTATTGCAGGTCTATCAACGTATACAATCCCACCTAAGAGCCCTAAGAACACTCAGTTTTGTTCACGTGCACAGAACAACCAACAAGTTAGCGGATCGTCTGGCGAATGAGGGAGTGCTCTGTACAAGATATAACAAAAGCTATGCATGGGAGTCGACACCCTCAGGGAATCTGCGTGAGGATTGTCACAGACAAGCAATCACAGACAGGGAGTATATTCAATTTATGAAAGATAAGCAGTAAATAGACTAATGGAGACAGTAGAAAGTGAACCAATAATAGGGAATAAGTGAGGGGTAAATAGCGGGAAGGTTGACAGGTAGCCGACCATCAATGGTAATAAGTGCCAGCATCCTACGGATTTTGGGCGGATCACTGCACGAAGGATATCCCATAAAATGGACCCGGAAAACTATAGAGCAACGGTTTAGGCCACCCATCGGGTCCGATTGGAAAAATAGAGAGTGGGCATGTTGCCGGCCCGTAATCAACTCTGGACCGTCAGATCGACGAGGGCCAAACTGAATGGTAGTCAGGTCATAAAGTTGATCGAGGGCTATTCCACAATTCAGACCCGAAATTTTATAGAAAGGTGGTTTTAGTTTCTCATCGTGTCTGAAAGTCAATTAAGGAGTGGGCTAGTTGGTTCATCTGAAATCAGTTTTAGACTGTCGGATCTTCGAGGGCTAGATCACTCGTTCATCGGGTTGCTAAGTCAACCATAGGTTAAGGCCTATTCTTTAGCCACTCACTGTCGTTTTGTGGGCCATAGGATATGTGGGCCGTAGGTTTTGTAGGTCATTGAATATGTGTGATTTATGGGTCGTACGTTATGTGGGCCCTCGAGTCTTACGACATTTAGCGGACCCGAAAGTTCCTTAGAACTTTTTAATTTATCTTTCAGGTTAGGAAGTAAGGAAGGTTTCTAGAGCAAATGTTTGAGAATGAGCAACACATTGGTGGTTTATGCATCAATCCTTTTGTAGTATTGTTTAAGTCACGGATGGGGTTGTGTCAACCCAGCTGGTGTTGCTATTCTTGGCTCTATTTAAAAGGTGTACATTATGTAATTTTTTCTTGATTAATGGAAGACTCCACTCTTACTGGATCAAAAATAAATAAATAAATAAAAATAAATAAATAAGTATTAAAATAATTATTATTATTTATTATCTATCTATCTATCTATATATATATATATATATATATATTATTTTTTTATAATTTATATTATTTAATAATAATATTGTTAATTTAATAATAATAATATTTAATTTATTTATTTCTAAATTAATAATTAGTTAACTAATTAATTAGCAATAAATAATTTATTATTATGATTTATTAAAAAATACAAAATATTGTTTTTATTTATTTTATATTAATTACTGTTAATTAATTAAACCCAAAGGATTTATATTAAACCGAAGGATGAATATTATAAACGCTATGAATAATAGTATATACTAAGAATATGAATCTGAGATTAATAAACCCAAGTGATTGATATTATAAACCCATGAGAATAATAAACCTAAGGGATTATAATGATGATGATGATGATGATGATGGTTAACGTCCACTGAGACCAAATAATGGTTTATCGGACCTAAAGAAACAAGTTATCTACTTTGATTTAAGATTTTATTCCTATGCTCAAAAAGCTTGGAGAGAAGCCTCTCGAGATCACTATAATTTTGACATTGTAAAAGGCTAGGAAGGTCAGTATTGTAACAAAGATTGTGAAACTGAGATCTAATGTCGTTATACGCGGGGCACTCTAAGAGGAAGTTCATCCTCGATGTTCCTATTCTCACATATATGGCAGATCCTTTCCGTCCATGGCGTTTTAGGAACTGCCCAACGACCTGTTTCATTATGGAGCTCATGAGAATTCGTTTTAATCTTTGCTATATTAATTTTCTTCTTTGAGCTAGTTAAAATAGAGAGATACTTTTGATCTTCTAGGGTGGGGTTGATGACTTTCTTATAATAACTTAATTTTCTTTTAGCCGCTAAGTCTTTCTCACACCACATTTTTTCTTTGAACTTAGAAGTAACAATATCTTTAATGTTATTTATGTTTTGCAATGCATCATTTTCATTTATCTCCCAATAGTTTAACTAGGCCCTTGTGTCTTTATGGCACCCTCGATTGAGCCTTAGGTGGTTTTGGCTAGAATTTAAAACTAGCTTAGGAAGTCTATGATCGTCTATGTTACTGATTTTGTGCTTGTACAACAGAAACCTAAGCATAGCTAGGCTCTCAATAGGGGAAAGACTTGCTTCTATAAGGAGAATAGGATAGGGTGTATTACTTTTAATTTTCAGGTTATAAGTTATAAAACACTTTTGGATTTGCTCAATCTTTCTCCATGATTCTCTGGAGATGCTGCAACCCCAAACCTCACAGCCATATAAGATAACAGGAGTGACTAAAGTCTCAAAGAGGAGCTTCTTTTTATCCCACATTACAAGGTTTGCTATTTTACAATTATTTTCAAGACCAAAGTGAGCTTTCCACCCCCCAGTAATCCTTTTCTCAATGCTATTGTTCCTGTTGAGCTTGTGATGAATATCAATTCCTAGGTACTTGTAAGAATACACTTCCTCCAAGTTATTATTGTCATACATAAAATTAGCGTAAATGTCCTTCTTGGATTTGATAATCATAACTTTTGTTTTGTCAGTGTTAACAGTCATACCCATGGTAGAGCAAAAATCCTTAAGAAGCCTGAGTTGCTTATTAAGATCAGATGGGCACCTTGCCAAAAGAACAATATCGTCAGCATAAAGAAGAAGGATGACGACTATCCCAGCTAAGATCGTGCCATCACATCCTGCTTCCTCTAAATAGCCTTCGATCTTATCGATGTAAATGCCAAATAGGGTAGGGGAGAGGGGGCAACCTTGTTTAACTCCGATGTTACACTTAATATATTTCGACCACCCTTCATTGGTCTTTAGCTTGGCAATTACATTCTCGTATAACCTTATAGCGGCAGCTCTCAACTCGAGAGGAACCTTTAGCTCTTCTAATCTATCCCAAAGGTTGTATCTAGGAACTGTATCAAAAGCCTTTCTAAAGTCCACAAAGCAACAAAATAAATTGGATTTATCATTACGACATTCCTCCGCAATGATCCTAAGCGTAACAAGGTGGTCTGTTGTTGAGTGATTCCTTCTGAAACCTGCTTGGCCTTTAGCCCGCTTACCTTCACTTTCAAGCCATATGCTTAACTTCTTTTCCAAAATACTACCATATAACTTGGCTAAGAGAGGGCTGATCATAATTGTTCGATAATTAGAGGGGTTATTTGTATCCCCACTTTTAAAAATAGGGATAATGAGGCTCTCAGTCCAAGGTTTAGGGAACCCTTGCTTGACTGCTTGATTGAAAAGCTTGTGGATGTGGGGGATGAGGACAGGACCTCCAATTTTTAAGATTTCCGCTTGGTAACCTTCAATGTCCTTAGCTTTCCCATTAGCGAGGCGATTAACCCCAAACTTAATGTCTTCTAAAGAGAAAACTTCTTTCGTTGTGAGAAGGGTTTCCAAATTATCCATGACATTTGGAGATTCATAAAGTTGTTTAAGATAGGAATTCCAATCATGAAGAGCAATTTTATTATTATCCTTAGTCTTCCTAGTTAGAATCTGCCTCCAAAATTTCTTAGGAGCTACCTTAGAGAGGTGTAAGAGATTCTCCTGTCTTTGACGAATGTACTGCCTCTTTTTCCTTTTAGTTAGGGCTTTGTATATTTTTATCTTGTCCATTTTAAGAGATTCATCAACAGCTTCCTTAATTGCTCTCCTTGCACTTTTACAATCTTTGTCATACCATGGATTGGTTTTGCTATTTCTTTTATTATTTGAAACTTCAATTGAGAACTTGTTAATAGAATATGAGAGGGTTGTAGTAAAATTATGATAGAGGTCTTCTATGTTGTCTATATTAGATAAAGGAAGCAAATTATTTTTTAATTCATTTAGAAATAGATCATTTTTATTTCTATCAAATATTAAGTTCTTTTGGCTATAAGTATTATTTTCTATGGGAACTCTATGCATGACAAAATTGAGAGTTATAAGTAAAGGCCTATGATCAGAGTCAGGTTCGTGGTCGTTTAAGATGTCAAAATTTATTATTTCGTTGTATAATGGGAGATCAGAAATAACGTAGTCTACCACGTTGCTACCAAGTCCATGGATGCAGGTCATCTTGCTAGAATTGGGCCACTTCTTTAGACCGTTGCAAATTATGAGATCCTGAGCACTACAGAGCTTGACTAGCTCTGACCCAAACAAATTTTCCTCGAGATCTTCAGAGTTCCTTTTGTACCTGCTAGCCAGAGTAGGGTCTTCGTCTAACCAAAGAGGATTAGGGTTGGAATGATTGCTTAGAATAATAGCTTGGTTGTTTGAAGTTTGAGCATTAAAGTCACCTATTAAAAGGATATTACCGTCATTCCTTAGGCTAGAAATATCATTCTCTAAACCATTGTAAGGGTTAGTTTTATCTAGATTCTTCTTCTTATAGAAGTTAGAATTAATGGGGGGAAAATAACATATTGCTATGTAGGACTTTTTATTATTAATGTCTTTGATCTCTATCCAACTATATTGGTTGTGAGGGTCGTTTTTATAAATCCTAACATGGGGGGAGATGTTCTTCTTAATGTAACAAGCTATTCCCCCAATGCCTCTATGGGAGGATCGCTTGTTCCAGGTAGACCATAGCGTAAAGCCATCTATGTTAGGGACCTTAGATTATTCGTGCTCCCAAGTTTCAACAAGCAAAATAATATCAACATCATTTGAAATCCAACTTAGCTTGGGGCCTTTGTTCCATGGGAAGCCTCGACAATTCCAAGAAAGGATCCGGAGCATGTTTAATTGCTATTGATTACTATCTTTTTGGTTTCTATCTCGAATAAAGGCTTTTCTATTTCTGATTATTGCCCATTTTCCTTCCTTTGTAGCTTCTTTTACCTTTTGAACCTCCTTTCTTAATTATGCTTGGTCTTCTGGAATGAGATCTTCATTTATGAATATTCCCGTTCCTTTTAGACTTGAGGTTTTACTAAGTATGTCGTGCTTATGATCAATGGAGCTCACCTTTATGCGAATTAGTCTTCCTTTATTCTCGGTTAATTTCCCCAACCTTGTTGCTTCTATGAGACACAATGTTTCAATTTGTAATCTATTATGTAGTTCTGTCTGGGCTAAGGCTAAAGTATCCTCATCTACTTCCTCTTTTAAACCGAATATTATAAGGTTTAAGGCCCTTTTGTTACGTTCGTGGTCTAATTCTATTAATTTTTTCATTTCATCTTTAATTGGTTTGATATCTAACTTATCTACCACATTATTTAGGGTGAGGCGGCTATTAACTTTTTCTTCTAGTTCTTTAATCATGTCTTTCATTTTAAGACTCTCTAAAGTATCATCATCTCCTTGCTGGGATGGTTGGTTAGTATCTTGGTTATGTTTTTCTATAACCTGCAGTCTAGTCTCCATTGCCTCCATTTTATTCTCTAATAGTTCTATTTTATTTTCTATTTGTTTTTGGATCATGTCTTCAAGAGATGCAAATCTATTTTCCAGCATGGCTTCTAACTCCTTTTGTAGCTTGGCTTCTCTTTCTTCTCTACGTTTCTCTAAAGACTCTATATACTCATAGAGGCCTTGTAGAGTAACTGTGCTAGGTCTTCCCTTGGTAATCTTTGGTAACTGTGGTGAAATATTCATACTTGAAATTATATGAGCAAATATGTATTAGAAAAAGAAAAAGATAGGGAATGTGTGCACCTGATATCAGAAAACCTGACTGCAGATCGCCTGTGCCCACCGCAAGTTTTTCACCGAGCCTTAGAACACTTTCACCGAAGAATATATGCGAAGAATATATAGAGTAAGAATATATGCCAAGAATATATAGAGTATGTTTTTAACTCTTTCACCCAGGGGAATAATATTACACCCAAGGCATTAATATTATAAACCCAAGGTATATAAACCTTAAGATAAATATTCAGAAACCTAGAGTTATCATGGTTTACCATGGTTGATTTTCTTATTGAGATGATCTTCGTGACAATGCGACGTCACACCATGGTTGACCATGATTGATTTTCATATCCAAAAAATCTTTGTCACAATGTAATGTTGGACCATGCTTGATTTTGATACTGAGAAAATCTTTGTCACATTGTAACATTGGACCATGGTTGACCATGATTATAAACCAAGGGGATTTATATTAGACTAGAGGATTAATATTATAAACATTGTGTATTTAATATTAAACCCTCAAAATAAGAACCATTAGATTAATAAACCCAAGTGAATGATATTATAAACCCAACGAATTAATAAACCAAATGGATTAATACTAAAATCCCATGGGATTATAAACCCAAGGGAATAATATTAAACCCAAAGGATCAATATTATAAACCCAAGGTATATAAACCCTAATATAAATATTATAAACCCTAAAATAAACATGGTTTATTTTCATATTGAGAAAATCACTGTCATAATGATACGTTGGACCATGGTTGACCATGGTTGACAATGCTTACTTTTAGTATTGAGACAATATTTGTCACAATGTGACATTGGAACATGATTTACCATGATTATAAACCTAAAGGATTTATGTTAAACCATATGATTAATATCATATTGAGCCAATCTTTATCAAAATGCAATGTTGGACCATGGTTGATTTTCATATTCAAACAATCTTTGTCAGAGTGTGACGTTGCACCATGGTTGACCACATTTGACCATGATTGATTTACATATGGAGAACTCTTTGTCACATTGCGACATTGGACGATCATTAATTTTCATATTGAGAAAATCATGGTCACAATGTGACATTGGGCCATGGTTGTTGATGATTATAAACCAAGCGGATTTATATTAGACCCAAGGATTAATATTATAAACCTTATGAATAATATTATACCCTAGGAAGAAGAACCCTTATATTAATAAACTCAAGGGATTGACATTATAAACCCAAGGGAATAACAAACTAAAAGGATTACTACTAAAAATCGAAGGGATTATAAACCCAAGGGAATAATATTAAAACCAAGGGATAAATATTATAAACCCAAGATATATAAATGCTAAGATAAATATTATAAACCCAAGGTATATAAACTCTAAGATAAATATTATAAACCCTAAATTGAACATGGTTGACCATGATTTACCATGGTTGATTTTCATATTGAGACAATCCTTTTCATAATGTGACATAGGACAATGGTTGACCATGTTTGACCATTATTGGTTGCCATATCGAAACAATATTAGTCACAATGCGATGTTGGACAGTGGTTGACCAATGTTCATTTTCATATTAACAAAATCTTTATCACCATGTCACACTGGACCATAGTTGACAATGATTGATTTCACACAACACAGTTGGCCATGGTTGGCCAAGATTGACCATGGATGACGAAGATTGACCTTCGTTGACCATGTTTAACCATGATTGACCACAATTATGCATGATTGATATCTTAGTGGAAAGGGAATAATACAAATAAGGCAATAATACTAAAAATTCAATGGATTTCAAACCCTAGGGAATAACATTCAATTGAAGGCAGCAATATAAATGCAAGGTATATAACCCTTAAGATAAATATTATAAACCCTTAAATAAATATGTTTGGCCATGTTGACCATGGTCGATTTTTATATTGAGACAATCTTTGTCACAATACTTTTTTGGACCATGGTTCAATTGTTAGATTATGAAACCCTAGAATATTTAGGCATGGTCTCACCATTTAATATTATAAATCCAAGGTATAGACCCTAACATAAATATTATAAACCCTAAAATGAATATGGTTGACCATGGTTTACCATGGTTGATTTTCATATTGAGATAATATTTGTCACAATGTGATGCTAGAGCATGCTTGACCATGGTTCAACCATTAGAATATGAAACCCCAGAATATTTAAGCATGGTCTAACCCTAGAATTAAATTGTAGGATTAATATTATAAACCCTACGAATAATATTTCGTATTGAGACAATTTGTGTCAAAATGCAACGTTAGGCCATGGTTGATTTTCATATTGAGACAATCTTTGATCATAGTATGACATTGCACCATGGTTGACCATGATTGATTTTCATATGGATACAATATTTTTCACAATGCGATAGTGTACCATGGTTAGTTTCCATATTGAGAAAATCGTTGTCACAATGTGACATTGGGCCATGGTTGACAATGATTATAAACCAAGAAGAATTATATTAGTGCCAAGAATTAATATTATAAACCCTATGAATAATATTATACCCTAGGCATAAGAACACTTAGATTAATAAACCTAAGGGATTGGCATTATAAATCCAAGGGAATAATAAACCAAAAGAATTAATACTAAAAAACCCAAGGGATAAATATTATAAATCCAAGGTATATAAGCGCTAAGATAAATATTGTAAACTCAAAAATGAACATGGTTGACCATGGTTTACCATGGTTGATATTCATATTGAGACAATCCTTGTCACAATGTGACGTAGGACAATGGTCGACCATGTTTCACAATTATTGATTTCCATATCGATGCAATCTTTGTCACATTGTGATGATGGACCATGGTTGACTAAGGTTCATTTTCATATTAACAAAATCTTTGTCACCATGTGACGTTGGACCATGGTTCACCATGATTAATTCACACAACACAAACGACCATGGTTGACCAAGATTGACCATGGCTGATGAAGATTGACCTTCGTTGACCATGGCTGACCATGATTGAAAACAATTTTGCATGATTGATTGTTATTCCTAAATGTTTCATCCTCATCACTATTTATTACTTCTCCGCTGCTCTTCTGTCATCATCATTCTCTCATCCTGAAGATGGATCCCACTTGGGATTTGAAACGTTGGTTCAAAAATGATAAAACTGTGGATTCTCCGGTCAATTATTCAAGAGAATAATACTAAAAACTCAATAGATTATAAACCATAGGGAATAACATTCAGCTAAAGGAAACAATATAAACCCAAGGTATATAAACCCTTAAATAAATATGTTTGCTCATGCTTGACCATGGTCGATTTTCAGATTGAGACAATCTTAGTCACAATGTGACTTTGGATATTACTTGACCATGGTTCAACCGTCAGAATATGTAACCCTAAAATATTTAAGCATGGTCCAAACCTAGAATATTAAACCCTAATTTATTCCATTTCGTAATGTGGCATTGAATAAATTGCAATGTAATGTATCATTGTGATAATGTCACACTTCTTGTGGCATTGTGATGATTCCTATCGCACTACGATGAATAGATTTTTGTATCATTCCAACGTTACAATATGAAACCCCAATATTAAACCAAATATTATAAATCCTAGCATTATAAAACCCAACAATATAAACACTAATATTAGTATTATACATTGTATGATAAATATTATAAACATGAATATTAAAAAACTAACATTTCAAACTATGATACTAAACACAACATTCAACTTTTGTAAACCTTAAGATTATAAAACCTAAACCCAATATTATAAACGAGAATAAATCCTAAACCTTAAGATTATAAACCCTAATTAATATGAAAACTAAGGTATTATTAATATTATAAATCCAAGGGATTATAAATATTATAAGCCCAAGGGATTATAAACCCTATAGTTTTGCTAGTTATAGGTGACGTATGTGGGGTTGATTCATTGACCATGTTTAATGACATTTAATGAAGGTTGATGAGATGGATCGACATATATGAATCACATTAATAAATGTCACTGACCATGGTTGACCATAATTGGTCATGACTAGCCATATTATATTGTTAATAATATTATGTTTTTAATATTATTTACGTAAATATTATTATTAATAATATGTATATTAATGTTAATATTAATATGAATATTATTGTTAATAATCTTAATATCGATGTTAATAGTAAGATATTATATCACATATTATATTATATTTTGAATAGCACAACATATTAAATGTTACTAATAATGTTATTAAAAATATTTGTATTAATATAAAGGATTAATATATATAGTTATTATATTAATAATGCAATATTTATAATGTAATAAAGTATTAATGCAATGTTATTATAATTACTAATAATACTATTATTAATGTTATTAATATTAATATTAGTTTTATCTCTAATTTTTTAGAAATATATTAGTAATAATTATTAGTATTATATAATTTCTATTAATGTTATAAAAGTATTAATCTTAGAATGAGTGATATTTTATGTTAAAATATTATTAAGAATAATATTATTAACCATTTTTTTATAAATAAAATATATTATGAAGCTTATCATTATTATTAATATTAAATATTATTATATTATTCTTAATTTAAGTAATAATATTTTGAAACATTGTAACAATATTTGTCATATTCAAATTCAAGTTTGTGTGAAGCATATCTTGAATATTTGAAACATTTTTGGTAGAAATCACATTGAAAGGATTTGGTCATAGTTTTACATTTGATAGATTTCTAAATATTATTAAATTTATTATTATTATTATTAATCTTATGATTATTTATTTATGAAAAATATTAATAATTAATATTAGTACTATATAGTTGTTATTAATTTCTATAAATATAAATATTAATATAAATGATTTTCAATGTTAAAATATTATTAATGATAATGAATAATAATGTTATTAACCACTTTATAATTAATGTAATATTGTTAATTTAATAAAATATTAATGCAATTTTATTTTAACTAATAATAATACTATTATTAATGTTATTAATGATTTTATAATTAATGTTATAATTAATATAATATTGTTAATGTAACAATGCATTAATGTAATATTATTATAATTAATAATAATATTATTATTGATGTTATTAATATTAATCTTATTAGTATTTTTTTTATCAAAATATTAATAATAAATATATTTGTGTTATATAACTTCATTAATTTTATATGATTATTAATATTAAGTGATATTTAATATTATTACTACTTTAATATAAACTTAATAATTATTTTATTATAATAATAATAATAAAATTTAAACCTAATAACCAATATAAGCTTAGATTTAATAATAAACCTAATAAAAAAACATATTCTATAGTATTAAAAGCTAATAATAAAAACCTTATAAAACTTAACCACTTACATATTAAAGCATTAAAAACCTAAAAGTTATTGTAAAATAGTCCATATAATAAAATTTTAATGAATAAACATTTATGATTTACCATGGTTGATATATATTGGAATATTATATTAAGTTAAAGCATTAAAATCCTTATTGTCATAATATTATAAAATTGTTCTATATAATATTAAATATTATAATATACAATGGTTATATATTGTAAAACCTCGTTGAGTTATGTCCAATTATAATATTATAATATATAATCGTTATATATTATAAAACCTTGTTGAGTTATGTCCAATATATAATGGTTATGCCTGTAATTAATTTTATATAATGATTATGCTAGTAATTAATTTTATGTAATTATCAATATTAGTGTAATAGATATTTAATGTTATTACTACTTTAATAAAAACTTAATAATAATTATTAAATTTATAATAATAATAATAAAATTTAAGTTTATTAACCCATCTAAATTTAAATTTAATAATAAACCTAATAATAAAAAACCATATTTTATAATACTAAAGGTTAATAATAGAAATCTTACTTATTGAAAAATATTGTAAAATATTCCATTTAATAAACTTTTAATGAATAATAAACGACTATAATTTAGTATAGTTAATATATATCATGGTTTATATACATTGGAATATTATATTAAGTTAAAGCATTAAAACCATTATTGTCATACTATTATACATTTGTTCTATATAATATTATGTATGTATAATATATAACACTTATATATTATATATCTTGATTGAGTTTGTTTTGTTGGGAAAATATGAATGGCCAACCATTTCAAGGAAGCAGACACAAAATTTGAACATTTTCCGTGCATTTTCAATTTATCATCCACTAATTCATCTAGTACAATTAACATCCAAGTGCTCATACGTTTCAGAATGGAATGCATATGGACCGATGCATGTAATGGAGTGGATATTACACTAGGGAAATAGTTGAATGTCAACTGTTATTATAACTTTTCAATGCATGTTTTTTAAAATTTATTTGCCGCTAATTATGATACGTGGTTATCAACAACATGCACATGAGTAAATTTTCAATCATGTTTTGTAAAAAAATAATTTACATATGGTTTAAACATGTGATTTAGATATGCAAGGAAGTTAACTGTATGCATTCCATCCATTGATGGAGTGGCGGCAATGAGAATATACTTCCATCTTTCCATTTAGATCATCATATCAAAAAAATTATTTAGAAAATGGATTAAGGTGGTCAATTCCAATAGGGGGGATGCCTACGAGCGTAATTATCTATTTCTACCGTTGAAGCAAAGTTTGGTCTGCTTTAAATATTAACTATTACATGCATGCTCATGTCAGGCATTCTTATTCCTCTCTGGGTACATTAAATCTAGATATTTTTTGTGTCTATTCCCATGTGGTTCATTGAATGTAGATAATTTATTGTCTAATCTCGTTTGGGGAATCGAACATTAGTAATTTATATCCAAATTATAAACGCAACCATTTTCATCTCCAATTAAGAGTCTATAAAAGTCCATTTTGTAATTCCAATCAAGAGTTGAAAGAGTCACACCTAACCACTAGTAGGCTATAGATGCTGCGTAGTCTAACTTATAGACTAAATGGCATTTTTCATGACATTTTTAATGGCTAATTTTAATCAAAATCTCACAGATATTTTTAAAAACATGAGTTTAAATTGTTTAATGTGCATACTCAAGGTATTGAATCCATTGATGCATTCTAAAATGTATTTTAAACAACAAAAAATGTCAAAATTGTATTTTCAGAATTTGGTGAATTCCAGTGAAAAATGTTATTTAGTTTATAAGTTAGAGTACACATGATTATGCCACTAGGAGGAAAAGGGGTTCCATTCTTTTCCAAGGCATTTTGTTCCATAGGCAAGTAAAGTAGCTGAGAGGGATAGGGAGAGAGCACACATAGAGGATTTATGTTCTATAGTAGTCCACGTGCCATAGGCATCACTTATTTATAGTTGCAACCATTTTCTATTTAGAGAAGAAAACAAGACAAGCTTAGGTGTTCTTGTGAAAAAGTTTCAGTGGTTTGTGAGTTTTATTTTTTATATTCTCTATTTTTATATAATTATAATTTGTGTACATATACAATAAATAGTAATTCACATATCTAAAAATCTAAAGAAACATGGAGCTTTTATAATATAGACTTTGGATTTTTAAGTACAATTTATCATATCTATTCTAACAAAATGCAAAGTAAACTATTCATTTACAAATCAAATACTAATAATAATAATCTCAATATAAGTGATATTCGAATATTGCTTGTCATTTATGCTTGTCCTACTTCATTTATTTATAATATTTTCTTTCAAAATTTCAATATTTTTTTGAAATCATAATTATTTTCATTGATATTTTTAAGTAAACAGAATCATCCCATTCAATTTGAATCCAAGTTTCCCTCAACCAAGTCAACTCTGAGTCCAAGTATGAGTTTAAATACTATAAAAAATTGCTGCCACTTTTTGTTCTATTAATGACTTATTTGCTGCCAATTTTTGTTCTATGAATGACTTAGTCCAAGTACGGGTTTAAATACTATAATTTTTTCTCCCACTTATTGTTCTATGAATTAGAAAGTTAAATTATGATTTTTCTTTTTTATTCACTATTTAAATCTTATAATCTTCGGTACATAGGAGTCTGTCTATATTTTATTTCACATGTTTTACAATTCAAAGTTCCAATGCCACCAATCTACATAGTAACGGGAATTTGTCACTTAGTGATCAAATGGTGATCACTTTGAAAAGAAAGGAATAGGTAAATACGATTACATAGCAACAGGACTTTGTCAGTTAGAGATCAAATTTTGATAGATAATGTCTTTCTTCATTGTGGATTGCTCTTTGATGTCCTTTTTAAAATGCTGTGAAATCCGAAAAGCAAAATGATATAAATTAATAAATTAAAAAGTTTTATCAGTAAACATTTGAAAATACAAAATGTCCTTAAAAGGACAGCTGCTCAAAAATGCATCACTAGTTTCTTTTCTTCCATTAGGACCATTTCACCATCATCAAGATCAGTAAATGCCACCAAGATTACTCTGATGCATCACTAGTTTCATTAGGACCATTTCACCATCATCAAGATCAGTAAATGCGACCAAGATTACTCTGATGCATCACTAGTTTCTTTTCTTCCATTAGGACCATTTCACCATCATCAAGATCAGTAAATGCCACCAAGATTACTCTGCAGGCCACTCTCTAGAAGACATTGTTCGACAGACACTTACGTGCTGACATCTACAACGTTGACTTGGATGATGTGTGGGGGCGAATTCCCTGCCTCCTCCCATGGAAGCTACATCAAGAAAATCCAGGCTATGTTTCTTTACAGGACGGACGTCCTTCACTTTATAGGTTTTCCTTCTAGGTGTATAAACTGCTTGTACGTCTCCAATGTTATATCAATTCATTTTCTGTTATTCTTCTAGTCATTTTAACTTTCATGTCAACTCATTTTAGGGGGTGTCTTTTGCAATGCACATTTTTGTTGGGCTGTATTATTTCTGGTTTTTGGCATTGCTCTTTAGAGGGCAGTAATATAATTTTCAAACTTTTAACGAAAATATTTTTAGAAAAAGGAAAATGCATGACATATAGTCAATACCCACACCCCCAAGATTGGTATCACTCTGAAAATTATTTTCCAAATCAATAGAAAAATAGATCGCAACAAGAAATCAAGACCATCAAGAAATAGATTGCAACAATTTCTTAAAAACCATTACCATCGCTGCACAAGTCGTTATCAATGTGACAAATGGAATTATTGTGGATTACTTGAAGGAGAAGAACAAATAGTATATTCCAAGTACAAGAAAAAGTATAAAAGTCTAGACAAATATGGAAATTTTGGCAAAAATTTTCTAAAATCTGACAAAACAACAGTACTTAAACACTCCTATTCCTAGATTTTTTTTTAAATTTTTGGTTGTCCATACAAATTTACTGCCCCGGTAGACTACTCCAAACTACTACAGACAACAATAAAAACTGCTAACTAAACAAATAGGTGGTTAAATAGAGAAGCACAAAAACATTATACATAGTATGATAAGGATCTTATTCAGAGGAATTTTGGGAAATAGAGAAGTGATGGATTTGAATATTTTCTGCGCCCAAATTTTTGAAATTGCTGTCCCTTTTCCTCTTGAAGAACTTCCCCCAACTGAATTCTTTATATCTGGGCGGATTTTTCTCATTGACCAACTCAGGTACAGGTCCCATCATAACATAATGCGAAGGAAAAAGAAAGAATGGGAAAGAGAACCTTTCCTTCTTGTCATTCACAACCACCCTATGTTCTACACTCTCGTATTTGCCATTGCTCCAAACCTGCATAACACAAAATCCCCTTTAAGAAATCTCAATTTTGATCTTGTGAGTCTGTTTCTTCTCAGGCAACACTGACAGAATGATTGTAAGTTATATATGATCACTCAGAAATCAATATATTTCACTTCCAGTCTAGTGAATTGTCTTTTTGTTAAAGCATGTTTCATATGAGAACTCATCATGTACTAATTAGTTAGACATGAATGGCAAAACAAAAACTACTCACCTGCATGCAGTCCCCCACATTGATGACAAAGGAATTGGGCATGGGCTTCACTCCAATCCATTCTCCATCCTTTCGCTTGACTTGAAGTCCCCCAACGTCATCCTGAGCAAGCACAGTGAGAGCCCCTGCGTCCTTGTGGGCACCCACTCCCAGTGCCAGCTCTGGCACAGGGCATGGCGAATAGTGATTCAACCTCACAAGCGATGTTTGTTCCTCAAATTTGGAATTGAAATATTCAGCCGGCAACCCCAAGCTCAGAGATATGAGTTCCACCAATCTGAAAGCAAGCTTCTCCATGGCCTCTGCATATTTCTCGCAGGCCTTCCTGTATCCACAAGCCATTGCAAACCAGTCAATAACTATCAAAAATTTAGAAGCCATATTTCAAGAAGTATTGGTAGGTAATTGTGTTGCGAGCTATCAATTATCCATGCCTCTCTGTATCCACGTCTCGTCACGAGATTAATGATAATAATGATTAACGTCTACTAAAATGCAAACTCTTATTAAAATTCAAGCAAAACAACTAGTGCATATTTCAAATTTAAAAAAAAAACACACACACAAAACCAGTGCCTATTTCAAATAAAGGAAAAAAAAATTAATTGAGATTATTCAAAATCTTGTTTCTATAAAGAAAAGAATAAAGACCTTAGGCGAGGTGGGTTCTGCGGCCATTGATTTGTGACGGTTAGAATCTCATCCGACTCGAGTTCGAAACTAGCAGGAAGACGAAATGTGTCTCGGCACGCAAAATCGAAGACCTCTTTCCAGTCCCTGACGTTTTTTGTGAGCTCTGTGTCGTAATAGCCCAATGGGTTTTCGAAATCTCTCCTCACTTTGGCTTTTTCTTGCAACGGGAGGGAAAAGAAATTGGCTGCTTCGGATTGGACTGTGTGGAGATGGTGGGGGGAGACGCCATGGTTGATGACTTGGAAGAATCCCCAGTCCCTGCAAGCTGCGTGTATTTGAGCGACGAGGGAGTCCAGGGTGGAGGGGTGAGGTGGAGTAGTGGAGTTGAGAGGGGAAAGATCTACGAGAGGAATTTGATCATCGAGCGCAAAGTCGTTGCGTTGGGCGTTTGGGCGATACTCCGGAGGGACGATGAAGGCTGCATTGAGGCCTGAATTGGCTTCAGATTGGCTCCCTAAACCCATTTCTTTACTTTTCTTTTCTTGTGTTTGAAGCTCTGTCGATCTTCTTGAATACTAACGTTGGTGGATGGCTTTAAATACTAACTATTACCGCCGGAGAAGCAAAGTTTGTAATACCTGGTTTAATGGCGACAGCCAAGTTACGAACGCGCTGACGTCATGCACGCATGCTTATTCCTCTCTGGTTAATTAAATCTAATACACTTTTGTGTCTATTATCATGTGGTTCATTGAATGTAGAGGCTTTATTGTCTATTCTCATTTCTTGAATTTATATCCTAATTACAAACGCAACCATGTTCATCTCATGCACGTCTCTTTTTACGCGGTGCTTTGAATTCAGATGATTTATTGTTTTAGTTACTAGAAAATGATAAATTTAGTTTCGGCTGGCTATGATTTTAAAATTGTATAATAATAATAAATAGTGAACTTCTAATATATAAGTTATTGAATTCAAATAATTTATTTTTTTATAATGTTGAAAGACGTTTTACAGATTTGTAAGGAAAATGGAGAAATGGGAAAGATTGTAGTGTCTTAAAAAATGTAATTTTAAGGAATTTAGACTTTTGTGATCCATAACATTGTTTAGATAATCTTCGGCAAAATCACATAACCAATCTTTTGTCGACGCGTTTCGAACCAACCAGTGTGGTTCATCGTCAGGAAATGTAATTTTATCATAACAAAAATTTAGAATAGAGTAGATGTTATAGTATTCATAAATGAGTTTAAATATTTAAATTTTGATTTAATAAAAAATATTTTAAAGATTATATACATCTATATTTAAATTTCTAGTCAATAAAATTTATTTTAAAGACTATTATGCTGATAGGCGGCGTCCCTCCTATTGGAGTTGGGCACTTTAATCATCTTCTTAATTAATTTTTTTGATCGGATGGCCTAGATTGAAAGATGCTAGTATATTCTCGTATACGACACTAAATCAATGAATGAAATTCTAAATCACATGTTTAAAGCATACTTAAATTGATTTTTTACAAAGCATGATTAAAAATTTACCATATCATTTGTTAATCGCCACCTATTATGATTAAGACAAAGTGGAAATATTAAAATGGTTGCGAAACATACGAATCGCCATCGCCATTCGTTTCAGTTACCTTAGGAACACCAACAGTTTCAATTCCGCCTAGAGATCACTCACCATTTCAATTCTCCTATAGAAAACGTGGCGACAGGGATGTAAGACATTGATTTAGTGTGGCAATCACTAACAGTTTCAATTTCATATAGCCATCACTTATCGTTTCAATTGGCCTCCTCCATGCACATGTTTCAATTGGCCTCCTCCATGCAGGGGGCATTGATGTGTCGTTTCCCAACAACACCATGGATTCCAAGGCAATTAACCTCCAGAACAGCTATGCGGAGATCAAGCGAAGATGGGATGATGGCGAGGAGTTGGAGAATGACCGAGTTTGGTCGAGGGTGCTCAGCGATGTAGAAGAGGAGGGCTGTTCCAGGAAGAAGCTTAGACTATCCAGAGAACAATGTGCTGTTTTGGAAGAAAGCTTCAGAAAGAACAGGGTGCCCGAACCTGTAAGTTTCTATACACAGTATTCACTTACAAGTTACTGCTCTATCATTTGTGTTTCGTCATGCTTTTGGCTGATGTAACTTCTTCTTCTTCTGCAGAAGGAAAAGCATGCATTGGCCTTACAGTTGAATCTCTGCCATCGACAAGTTGAGGTGTGGTTCTAGAATAGACAAGCAAGGTTAGCTCCAGTCCTTTATTGATTCATTGTATTTTGCATGTCGAAATTCATATGGAAAGTTCCATTTTGGAATCAACAGCTACATAATTTGGCCTGTAACTATGAAGAATGACTTGGAAATCAATTGTTGTGCAAATTTATAGTTCGGAAAACTTTTGATCCGATGGAGATCCTATTGTGTTGACAATTTTATTGACTCATTTATGTTATAGGTTAATTAAATGTTATGAATTTTTTTCAGGATGAAGCTTAAGAAAACAGAAATGGACTGCGAGCTTCTGAAGAGATATAATGAGGCACTTACAGATGAGAACAGAAAACTTCGCATAGAGCTAGAAAAACTAAAAGCTTTAAAAATGTCGCCACCTCTCAGGCCTGCGTCAACCGTTACCATGTGCCCCTCCTGTGAAAGAGTTTTAGTGGTTGACAATAGTAGCCACTTGACTTTGGTAAAATCTGGGTCTATGTTTTTACACAACTCTTTCCGGTAATGAATTGTCGGGTATTGATCAGAGTTTCTTTACCTGTAGTCATTGTTTAGCAATGGTGGACATCGTCTCTTTGTCAAACATTTTAGGTTTTCTCTAAAGGTTCACTTTATGAAACATTTAGGGTTTCAGTATATTTTTTATTAATTGACTTCGGTTTAGAAAGCGCTCAAGTCTCTGTTAATTTATTGAATGAGATGAGGCATCTTGATAAACCAAGGAACGTATAGCTGTACAGAGTGGGAGTCTATGAAATAAACATTGTATGTAAAATTCAAATGTTTATGTGAGATCATCTCTTTCTCTGAACCTTCTTGTGTTTATGAATTTTCTCCTTTTTTTATTATCAATATAAACATGTGTAATAATTGTTTTCATTTATTATTATTTTTAATAAAATACGATGACAATTTCTCTAGTCATGCTCATGGTAAAAGTAAAAGTCATCGTTATCGCTAAAAGCAGTACTTATTGACTAGTAGATGCATGCATATTCATGCTTACTTAATAACTATCATTTACATGTTTTTTTCTTTAAAGGTTTCATGTTTGAGTTATACCACATAGGCAGGACATAGGAAAATATTGTTATTGTAAAATGATTTAATAAATAAAAGACCTTTGTAGGTTATTTTATCGTTATTTTAAAAATGTTATAAAATTATAATTTTATTAATCATTGTTAATTTTTTTAAAATTTATTAATTTTATTAATCATTGTTATTTTTTTTAATTTTTTTAATCATTGTTTAGTTTGAACAATACAACATATTTCTATTGATGATCTTAAACCTGTTAAAAAAACTTAAAGTTTTTGTAAGCCTGGACCACTCATCTCGAGACACTTACAGTGTGAGTTTTACCCTTTAGTGCCCCTAGTTCCAGCCCTCAAGTCCTAGTAGTTATACATGGAGTTTTGTGCTTTTTAAAAATGTTTAAAGTGTGAACTTTACCCTTTAGTGCCCCTGGTTCCAGTGCTAAATTCCCAGCAGAGGAGTCATTACGGATCTTGGAATCCAGCTGAAGAATCAAATGAAGCTCTAGAGAGGAAGCAAAGTGAGAATTCGCAAAGGATTGAGGCTCAGAGAGAAATGAGTAGCGGAGTAGTTAAAGAAAGAAACCCTGAAGAAAAGCCGAAAACAAAGAGAAAACAATAAACAATGAATTAAAGTCAATTTAAAGGGACGAATGAAGAAGTGTAGTTTCAGTATACGGGAACCATTGGATCTTATAGATCAACAGTGTGACGACAAAGAGCAAGAACCGTCGATCTCATAGATCGACAGTCATCGCATGGTGAAGGAGCGCAGGAGTTAACGTAGAGAAAAGGTGGGTTTATAACCTTAGGTGGTATTTCAGGCAAGGACTAGATGGTAAGTGGTTTGAGCATTGATCAATTGATTCCATACATACATATCACGATGCGTGGCGGAGAGTTGGAGTGGGGAAACCACTTTATCGGGTGGTTAACCTCTGTGTGTGTGGTCAACCCGAAACCAATGTGAATCATTAGTTCTTTTGGGAGAAGATCAACGATAGAGAAGTAGTGTGACATACAAAGGAGTGGACCTGATGGTGTTATGTGGCATAGCTAATAAGTTTTGAGATCTGAAATCGCATTATTGCATGTCGGATGCAATAGAGGTCTTTGTTAACAAAACCCGTGGAGAATCGTGATTGCAATAAGTGAAAAGGTAAATCTCAAAAAGCTTGCGAAGGTCGTACCAAGGCGGAAAGGGTGTGGTAAGCGTATATTTCCTTGTAGTACTAATCAAACATGAATGCCAAGAAAACACTATGTATTAATCCATTTATGTATGACCTTTGGTTTCTAATTTTAACCAGATCCAATTTGTATTTCTTGATCAATATTTTATATATATATATATATATATATATATATATATATATATATATATATATATATGACCTAGCTACAAAAAATTTAATAATATATACCATGTTTAAAATAATTTAGATTTGTTGATAATAATTTTTTTAAAACAAAAAAATGACATATTAAAATTTTCACACTTATTAATTTTCGCAAAAGTTAACAATAATATTTATATTTTTTTCATAAGATTTTCATTTTAATTATATATGGTTTCATTACTTAACGCATGAATGTCTTCATATATAACTATAGTTGCAATTTGGTATAAAGCTTATTATTTCAATGATATTTTATCAATACTTATTTTCAAAAAACTTATATGGATTTGTCATATTAATAATTAATGCATACAAATCTATATTAGTCATGGTCAACCATGGTCCAATGCTGCATTGTGACAAAAATTGTCTCTATATGAAAATCAACGATGGTCCTATATTGCATCGTGACAAATATTGTCTCAATATGAAAATCAATCATGGCCAACCATGGTCCAACGTTGCATTGTGACAAAGATTTTTGGAATATGAAAATCAGCCATGGTCAACAATGGACAACCATGTTCATTTCAGGGTTTATAATATTTATTCAAACGTCGCATTATCACATAGATTGTATATGAAAATCAATCATTGTCAATTACGCTCAACCATGGTCAATATGAAAATCAACCATCATCAACCATGGTCAGCCATGGTCTAACATCACATTGTGAAAGAACTATCGCAACATGAAAATCAACCACGGTCGACCATTGTCGACCATGGTCGACCATGGTCAACCATGTTTCAACATCACATTTTGACTAAGATTGTCTCAATGTGAAAATCAACCATGGTAAATCATTGTCAACTATGGTCAAACATGGTCAATAATCATGTTCACATTGTGACGAAGATTTTCTTTTTGTCCAACGTCACATTGTGATAAAGATTGTCTCAATATGATAATCAACCATGGTCAATCATCGTCAACCATGGCCATTCATGGTCCAACATGGTCCAACATCACATTATAAGAATTATTGTCTAAATTACAAAATTGGCCATGTCAACCATCAATCATGGTCTACCATGGTCAAATGTCCCATTGTGACAAATATTGTCTCAAATGAAAA
Source organism: Pinus tabuliformis (assembly GCA_031772625.1). Lineage (NCBI taxonomy): Eukaryota > Viridiplantae > Streptophyta > Pinopsida > Pinales > Pinaceae > Pinus > Pinus tabuliformis. The sequence continues at coordinate 303,736,722 of CM062809.1, forward strand.
TCAATCATGGTCAATCGTGGTCAACCATGGTCAATATGAAAATCAACCATGGTCCAACATCCCATTGTCACAATGATGTATCAATGTGAAAATCAACCATTCTTAATCATGGTCAGCCATGGTCAATAATCATGGTCACATTGTGACGAAGATGGTCTCTTGGTCCAATGCCAAATTATGAAAACTATGGTCATCCATGGACAAACATGGTACAACGACACATTGGGACAAAGATTGTCTCAATATGAAAATCAACCATGGTCATCCATGGTCCAACATCACATTGCAACAAATATTTTCTCAATATGAAAATCAATCATGTTCAATCATCGTCCAACATCGCATTGACAAAGATTGTGTCAATATGAAAATCAACCATTGTCAACGATAGTCAACCATGTTTATTTTAGGGTTTTTAATATTTATCTTAGGGTTTATATACCTTAGGTTTATAATATTAAAGCCTTGGGTTTAATATTATTCCCTTGGGTTATAATCCCTTAGGTTTTTAGTATTAATCCATTGTATTTATTAGTCCCTTAGGTTTATAATATTAATCCTAAGGTTTTATAATATTAATCCTAAGGTTTATAATATTAATATTAGGGTTTATATTCCTAGGGTTTAATATTAATCATTGGGTCTAATGTTATTCCCTTCAGTTTATAATCCCTCAGGTTTTTAATACTAGTCCAATGCTTTTACTAATCACTTTTCTTTATAATATTGATCCTAGGGTTTTAATATTAATCATAGGGTTTGTATTCCTAGGGTTTAATATTAAACCTATGGTTTATAACATTAATCTTATGGTTTAATATTAATCTTTTTAGTTTATAATTCCCTTCGTTTATAATATTAATCCCTTAGGTTTATTAATATTAGGGTTTATGTTCCTAGGATTTAATATTAATCATAAGGTTTAATGTTACTCCCTTGGGTTTTTCATATTAATAGCTCAGGGTTATTAATCCCTTTCCATTTTTGATCCCTTTCGTTTCTAATATTTTTCCCTTGGGTTTATTAATTCCCAATGGTTTATAATATCAAATTATTAGTTTTCTTCGTTCTTCAACTTTTTAATATTAATAATTCTTTGGGTTCATAATCCCTTGATGTTTTAGTGTTAAACCCTTGGGTTTAATATTACTTTGGGTTTATTATATCAATCCCTTGGGTTCATTATTCCCTTGGGTAATTGGGAGTTTCTTATGTCTCGGGCTGATATGAGGTTGCATCCTAGAGAAAGAGATTTATTTAATGTAGTAGTTCACATGTTTCCAAAAAATAATTTGGTCCTCTTTCATAATAGGCATATGTTAAAAGCATTAAGTTCTCTAATTGCACTATGTGTTGCTGAGCATTGAAGGCATTCACAAATCAGTGGTGTTGATGATGATCAATTGGACCGTGAAGTTTTGTTCTGTCGATCATGTTTATTTTAATGTTTATAATATTTGTCTTGGGGTTTATATACATTGGGTTTATAATATTAGTCCCTTGGGTTTAATATTATTCCCTTGGGTTCATCACCCCTTAGGATTTTAGTACTAATCCCTTCGTTTTATTATTCCTTTCGGTTTCTCATATTAATTCATTGGGTTTATTATTCCCTTAGGTTTATAACATCCATCATGGTGAAGCATTGTCAATCATAGACAACCATGGTCAACCATGCTTGAATGTCACATTGTCACAGGGATTTTCCTATCATGAAAATAAATGATGTTTATTTTAGTGTTAGTAATATTTATATTTGGGTTTACAAATGTTGGGTTTATAATATTAGTACCTTGGGTTCATACTCCCTTTGGGTTTTAGTATTAATCCCTTGGGTTTATTATTCATTTGGGTTTATAATATCAATCCCTTGGGTTTATTATTACCTCATGTTTATAATGTCAAGCATGGTCAACCATGGTTGAATGTCACATTGTCACAAGGTGATATAGGGTTAGCCCTGCTTACACTCATAGTATGCATGTGAACTGCATCAACCCATTTGTCTCAAGTATTTTAACTCTCTAAGGAGTCAAAACCTCTAACCTCCAATGGTTAAGGCCCTATTAATCAACATAGGCTAACCAACATACAATATTCACTTATCGGAACTTTAATCACCCCTTAACCTTCAAATAAGACTTTATTAAAGCCTTTCTTTTAAATCCTTCCCAACATACCAAAACCCTCTCATTAACCTTTATATATGTTAATATCGGGACTTTCTTTACCCTTCTAAACCTTCGTTACCCCTTAACCACACACACACATAGATATCTATCTATCTATCTATATATATATATATATATATATATATATATATATATATAGATATATATATATATATATATATATATATATATATATATATATATATATATATATATATATATATATATATATATATATATATATATATATATATATAACCATTTTTTCTTCAAACCTTGGTTATATATGTTTAAATGCATAAACCTTCCGTTGGTGCTATTTTCCTTTATAAACTTTTTACAAAGGAAATGCCCACAAAACATACCTTTCTGCTTTATACGGCATTTGCATGAATTTCGAGGTTCCACCTTTATCGCTAATCGCAATCGCCATAGTTTGCAGTCACATTAAAATGTGGTTCCCATTTTTGCCGATATGCGATTAACCTCGGAACTCAAAACATATTAACTACACCATATAATACCATCGGGTCCGCTCCTTTGTATGTCGCATTACTTCTATACCGTTGATTTTCTCTCGAAAGATCCAACGGTTGATGGTATATTTCAGGTTGACAAGACACACGGGGTTAACCGCCTGGCAAAGTGGTTTCCACACACTCCTACGCTGCTATGTGTCCTTCAATTTGTGGAATCAGAGCCAAAACTCTCGATACCGCTTACCACTCCTTTCCTGCCCTAAATACCACTGGAGGTTATAAACCCGCCTTTTTACTGTGTTAACTCCTGCGCTCTTCCAAATGCGATGACCATCGATCTACTCCATTAGACGGTTCTGATAGTTCCTTTAAGTTACTCTATTGTTTAATCTGGACCGTTGATCACTGAGATGCAATGGTTACTATGCGGCAACACCTCACTTCTCCACTCATCCCTTTTTTACTTTGACTTTACGCTATTTTCATTGTTTCTTTTGTGGGTTTGGGGTTTTCTTCAGGGTTTACATTTATAATATTATTTTTGGGATTTCATGTTCTATGTGTTTATATCAATATTCTTGAGATTTATACTATTAATACATTCATGTATTGATATCAATGTATTTATGGCTTAAATTCTATTTATTGTTTATAATGTAGTGATATAGATGTGTTATTACTAATGTAATGATGATTTATCATGTTTTAGTGCTTTATGGTTTGCAATGTGCTTCTTATATTGGTTTTCGTTTATGTTTTTGGTTTTTTCTTTTGTGTTATAGCATTATTTATGTTTATTTATTGATGCCATGGATTTAGGGCTTAGGTTTGGTTTACTATTTCCTTGGGTTTATAATATTAAATGATTAGGCTTATTTGTTCTTTAAGTTTTTAATTTTAATAATTCTTTTAGTTTATCATTTATTCCCTTTGTTTTATTAATCCCCAATATTAAGGTTTAAATAATAGTCCTAAGGTTTAATATTAATCCCTTACATTTATAGTGTTTATTCCCTCAATTTATTGACGTGCTACTTTCATAATATTAACAATCCCTAGGGTTTATTGATCCATTAGGTTTATAATATTCATAGTCACATGGGTTGATCAATCCATTCAGTTTAAAAATTTAATTCCTATTAATCCCTTTCCATTTTTGATCCCTTTGGTTTCTAATATTTTTCCCTTGGGTTTATTATATCAATCCCTTGGGATGATTATTCCCTTGGGTTTATTAACCTTTATATATGTTAATATCGGGACTTTCTTTACCCTTCTAAACCTTTGTTACCCCTTAACCACACACACACACACACACACACACACACACACACACACACATATATAACCATTTTTCTTTAAACCTTACTTATATATATTTAAACGCATAAACCTTCTGTCAGCGCTATTTTCCTTCCTAAACATTTTACAAAGGAAATGCCCACAAAACATACCTTTTTGCTTTATACGGCCTCTACATGAATTTCCAGGTTGCACCTTTATCGCTGATCGCAATCGCCATAGTCTAGAGTCACATTAACATGTGGTTCCCATCTCTGTCGATATGCAATTAACCTTGGAACTCAAAACATATTGACTACACCATATAATATCATTGGGTCCGCTCCTTTGTATGTCTCATTACTTCTCTGTTGTTGATCTTCTCCCAAAAGATCCAACGGCTGACGGTAGATTTCGGGTTGATAAGACACATCGGGGTGAACTGCCCGATAAAGCGGTTTCCCCACAATCCTCCACTGCTACGTTTCCTTCGATTTGTGGAATCGGAGCCAAGACTCTCAATACCGCTTACCACTCCTTTGCCACCCTAAATACCACTGGAGGTTATAAACCCGCCTTTTTACTGTGTTAACTCCTGCGCTCTTCCATATGCGATGACCATCAATCTACTCCATCAGATGGTTCTGATAGTTCCTTTAAGTTACTCTGTTGTTTAATCTGGATCATTGATCACTGAGATGCAACCTTTACTATGTGGCAACGCCTCACTTCTCCACTCGTACCTTTCTTACTTTGACTTTACGCTATTTTCATTGTTTCCTCTATGGGTTTGGGGTTTTCTTTAGGGTTTACATTTATAATATTATTGTTGGGATTTCATGTTCTATGTTTCTGGTGGGCTCCAATATTGCAGCAATAATGCTGCAACTCTTGGGACTCCCTTCTTTACTTTTATCAACCTGGTAGTTCGTAGAAAACTTGGAAGCGACGGTGCTATATACACAAGTACTAGCTCTTGCCGCAGCTGTCACTGGATTAGGTGGCACAAGTCCACTAGGAACTTAAGCTAACTTCTATGAGTTCTCAGAAGAAGTTTTTAATAGTGATGGACAAAATCTAACTCAAAGGAAGCTAGTCTACTTACAGAAAGAAGCTGAAAGTGAAAAAGGAATGCAATCCCTAGCAAACCCTAGTTCTACCTGTTAGGGCCTAGATTTGTCTCAGGTTGAAAAGACAAGGTTCTAGGTCCACATCAAACCACACTCAGCCTCGTAGCTAGCCCTACGAGGACAAGATAGGGCTCTCTCCAGGTCGATCTCGGCAAAAGACAAGCGATGGGGCTCGAAATGACTGATTTTGCAACTAATTTTAGGCTAGGTATTAAGTGCAGGGATTTGATTTGGTTTTTTGAGGGTTTTGTTGAAAAATGGGAAAGGCAAATTTGGGCTCGGGGATGAGGCACAGTTTCTACAGAGTTCTGATTGGGGCAAGGAAGGCAATCATTTTGGTGCTTTAAAGTGAGTGATATGGATAGATCAGACTGGTGAGGTGCTAAGGAGAGCAAGAAAGTCAAGAATTCTTCTTAAACAGATGAAAACATGGAAATTTAAACAAATTCAAAGGTAGAGCATAGCCGTTATGGATTCTACCTTAATCACTCATTTGTTCAAACTAAGAAGAAGAAGCAAGAAAATGATAACATAACACTAATGAACTTACAATTACTCAGAGAAGCACACCATCAAAACATAATGCCACATGGATCCCAAACAGTGCTGCAAAACCCTGGTCTTTCCTTTGCCAAAAATGCAGAAGTGAATGTACAATAGAGTGCCAAACTTTTCCCAAGAGTCCAACCATGAAAATGACTTAGGAATTACATGATATAGACTAGCCAAACCCATTCCCTTGCCTCTAGGGGTTGAGCTCATCATTCTAGGAGCTGTTTGAACTAATTCTAAACAAGGAAATGAAAACTAGGTAAGTCAAACAACTTGCCCCTATATGCTAGGAAACTGATTCATTCACTCACATTTCACCTTTTGGTGAATTAATCTTCTAGAAAAAGTAAAAAAAGTGCCAAAATTACATCATTTTTATCCAAATACATCAAGTTAGATAAAAAATTACATCACAAATGAAAACTAGTCAAACTGGCCAAATTTCTGAGCTGGAAGGTGAAAAATTGAGCAAAAATCCTTTGTGCACCGCGCCAATTTCTCTGTGCGTCACGCAAATTTGAGGCTGAGTTTGAGGCACTTCCTGAAGTACAAATTGATCCCAAGTGTGCTTGTTGGAAAGCCCTGCCTATCTACTTTCTAACCCAAGTGGAATTTCTGAATTTGGATGTCATTTGCCCCTCCAAAACCTCAATCTCCCAAGACTGCTTCCTGTGTGTCAAAATAGGGGCAGTGAGGTCATTTTTAGGGTGTTTTTGACCCTTTAGGCAACCCAGAACTTGATGAAATCTCTCGGCCATTCCTGAGCATGCATAACTTTTCATGACAAATCCAAAAATATCAAGTTTTCCTCTAGAAGATGTCCCAATCATAAGTGAGTGCCAAGTGGCACGGCACATTGGGCAGAAAAGCCTGTTTTTGCTAAAAAATTTCTAGGTCCGCACTTCGTCTATGTATTACCTGCGGTCCCGCACCTAATGGTCATGTATCCTGTGGGCCTAACTACACCATTTCTTTGTGACAGGTGCGGACCCCTGAGTGCGCCGCGCCAGTGCACGTGCCTTTTTGCAGATGACTTTGGGAGGCCTTCCCAGTGTCCAAATTGGGTTCAGGATAGCTCGTTGGAAAGGTATTTGAGTCTACTTTCCAACCCAAGTAGAATTTTTCAATTTGGATTTCATTTTCCCTGTCAAAAGTCAAATCTCCCAAGACTGGTCAAAATGTGCCAAATGAGGATGCCTCAAGGCAGAGTGCTATTGCAGGCAACTTTGGAAAGGCTTCCTCAACTCCAAATTGAGCTCATGATACCCCATTGGAAATATATTTGTGCCTAGTTATCATTTGACTCATCAATCAAGTTATTTGGCCAACCAAGCTAGGAGAAAAATTGATTTTCCCAAGGTCACTTCAGAGGTGCATCAATTCTCCTGAGGCGATTGTATTTTTTACATTTCTCTAAAACCATGACACCTGTGTAAACAGTGAAGGAGGTTTTTCTTCCTTTGCCTATTTTGGACAAAAACCTCTCTCAGTTTTTCCAAATTCATATTTTATTGCTTAGAAAAATCATTTGAGAGAAACATATCTCGATGTGTGGAACAGGGGATTTGTCGAAATAAAGCGAAATGAAGGGGATAGGGGGCTTCTAAATTCTTTAGGAAATTTTTCTAGGTGGGGAGGGATGTTAGGAAGAAGGGGAAAGTAGAATATTAGAAATTGAGTGAGGGGAAGGGGTACAAAAGGGAAAAACACAGGCCTAACCTAGAAAATTGTCAAGTTGTAGCAAGAAACTAGGGTTTGTGCGAAAATGAGGAATTTGGAGGATCTCAGTGATGGGAAGCATTTAATAAGGCACATTAAGGATGGGGGAAGGTGGATAAACATGAGGATACAAGTTTTGTTGATGATTTGACCGTCCAAGAGAAATTTCCTTCAAAACCCTAGGAGAGGGAAATGACCTTACCTAGGCGCATCTGAAGCATGAACAAGGTGTAAAATGACCCAATGGAACTTGACATGATGATGACAACCCTTTGAGTGATGGTAGACTCAGATGATGGTGAAATGGAATGACATTTGGACAACTTTGGAAGGAGTAAAAGAAAACCCTAGACCTAATACCTAGTGACCAAATTTTGTTTGAAGACTCACTGAAATGACAAAATTTGACCTTGAAACCTTAAAATCACTTTGTAAGAGCAAGTTTGATCACTGGAGGAAGGCTGCAAAGACTGACACTAACACTACCGACTAACCCTACTGATGCAAGTAAAAGGATGAAAGCTACAGAAATGGATTCCATTAACTTCTAAAAAGGTAAAATGCATGTGACTAAGCTACTTCTGAAGAGAAATATGAAGAAAACATCTTTTTTCATTTTTGAGTAATTTATCAGAATTATTTTGCATGTGCTTTAATTGTTTTTGACTGTGCAGAGGTTGATTGGCGAAAGGAAATGGAGTAGACGCTTGTAGGAGGTTGGGAATGTTAGAAGAGGGCCTAAGGGGTCCCTAGCACCCTTCCAGAGAGTTTCACAGTGCTCGGATCTCAAGAAACTGCTTTCGTGAGCTTCTACAGGAAGTCTGTAGGGGTTCTATAGGATTTTCTGTGGTTTCTACAGGATGTTTCTACACGATGTTCCGAAAGGGAGTTTTGAAGGGATGATGGTGAAAAAAAGGTGGAGAAGTGGGTATGGAGTTGAGATGAGGGTGTGATGAGGTCTAGGACTTGGCGAACGAAGCGGGTGAGTGATAAGGATGGCTGGATTTGTTCAAGGAGGGTTAGAGCAATGTTGCACAAAAATATGGCAATTAGGTCAAAGTCAAGGAACGCGGCAAATGCGAGGCAAGAATCAAAGTTGGAGGGTAGAGCAGGCGGTATTGAGTGAGTAGGGTAGGCAAAGAGGTATTACAGGTGCTCTGCAAGTTATTTTCCAAACTATTCGAACAAGGACTTGGAAAAACCAAAGACCTAGTTGCCTTAACCTAATCTGACCTAAATATCAGCAAAGAGAATGAACAAAAGTTTATTGCAACGAAATCATGTGAAATAGCTATGCAAACTAAGTAATCATGAACCTGAACATGTAACCACAACTAGTATCAACTTCTGCAAATGAGAATTCAACACTAACAATTTCATGATGAAGCAAAGACAGTGTTTTTGGGGGCAGCAAGGACACCTTCGTCTCAGTTCATGGTTCCATAGAGGGAGAGGTGATTTCAGGGGTGCTTGATGGCCTTTTTCTGAAGATCTTCTCTGTTATTAACCTATCAAATCAATATGAACATGAAAAGCCTTTCTAATCATCAACAATGATCTAGGTAACCAAGTAAGACTGTAATCTACTTAACAGAATTATTTTGCAAAAACATTAAAAACATATAATAGTATATGAAGGAGGCCTTGGCACTTGGGTTGGGCCCAACACCAAGAGCTGCAGGCTCCTAATAAAAGCTCAGAACTGATGCCAAATGAAACTTCTTTCCATTATTAAAAAATAACCATGTCACAAAGAAAGTTGTACAACAGAAGCTACAAAATGAGCTGAGAAACTAGCAGCACTATAGTGCATAATACAACTGTTCAAAAAGTAACCTACAACGGTTGGAAGCCTTCCTATTTATGCACCAAGAGGGCCTCCAACAGCCCTCCTTAGCTCGAGGGGCTCGGCTGCTTGAACTGCCAGTGATCAAACACTTTAGACAAAACTGCTCGGCTGCCTTTGGGAATCCTTTTCAGTGGCCTGTTGAACTCCGAGATGAGGGTGGATAATTCAAGGAAGGGGCCATTTAGTGCAGGAGACACCCTTCCTATGAATCCTCACCCTTGTTCCTTCATTCTTGGTTGTCATATGGTTCATAAATGCTTGGCCTTGGTCGAAAATTTGTCTAAAAATCTGCAATAGCCACGTGTTAGCCTTCTTGGTCAAGTGACTATCCTCATTCGTTCAACTAACATAAATATGCTCAAAAAACATGCATAAACTATGAAAAATGGTGGATTGATGAAGAAAAATAGGCAAAATGAGCCTAATAAGTTACCCATTTTTGGGGCTCATCATCACCCCCTGCTAAATGGGTTGCTCATCCTCTGAGCAACTAATCTAGCTCATCATCCTTGATAGCTTTGACTACCTATCTCACGTCCTAGGCCTCCGAGGTGATGTCTTCTTCTCGGTCATGAAATCCTGCTTTTCTTTCCACTTCCTCCCACTACCTGTTTTCTTCTTCTTCCTTAACTCCTTCCAGCAATCCCAAAAGCAAGGGAGGACTAAACTTTAGGCCGATCCAATTGGCCTATAGATTTTGCATTGACTATTTATAGAGGGGTACCCTTCCCAAGGCCTCCCTCATCCTAGTTGGAGAGTGGTATTCCCTTATCTTCAAACTGCGGGGCAGTGTGCTCCACCTCCTTGTGCAAGCATGGAGGCAGTTATCCTCCAACAGTCTTTCCATGTCCTCAAAGTGGGCAATAGCTTGAGCTTGTCACTCAATGTAATCTGGTAACTCCTAAGGGTTGTTGGCCAAGTTCTAGTGGGTGCTTATCAATGTTGAGGGATCCTTCGGCTCTGCTCTGATTATTAGTGGTTCACTGAGTTCCTTGTTCATAATATCTCGGACCTTTGCTGCCATTTTTTCCTCATGATTCAGCCAAGAGGCCATGGCCATAAGTTGGACATCTCCTACCACAGTTTTGGGGTCCCATGAATTTATATTTTCAAAAGCCAAGTTGTGCAAATAAAACTCTGATAATTTAGCCTTGTCCTCTGATGAGCTACTGTCACATAAAGCCATAAATTGATGATAGTCTTGAAATGGAGTAGTGCCCCTTTGGGCCAAGTTGTTGATCTGGAACTGCAACCATTGATCTTTAAGGTACAAAGCGTATGACTTGGTAGGCTGCCTACACTGTACAGCCTCTATTGCCCAGCTGGCCATGCAGGCTAGTTGGGCTTCCTTCTCATGTAACTGTTGCCTTAGAGACTGTATCTCTTTTGCTGCATGCAACTCCTTTTCCTGTAGCTGTTTTGTTAGTGCCTTGATCTCAGCCTGCAACCCATCCTTTCTTTGCTGTTCATCCAAGGTTTCTTTGTCCGTTGGAGGCTTTTCCCGCTGCTGTTGTTCTCCTAGAATGGAGGGACTATCTTCCCTATGGATTCCCTGTAGTTGTAGCTGCTTTTTTAGCAGCTCATTCTCTTCCTATAGTTTGGCCCTCTTAATGCTTTCCACATGCTTCACCATGGCTAATTATTTCCTTGACTCTCTGTGTTGTTCTTCTAGGGGGCCTATGTCTACCACACCCTTGGAATTGGCGATCCTCATCCAAGTATGAGTCCTAATCCTTTCTTCCTCCAGTGCAAAAAATAGTGGCACTGCAAATTTCTGGGGAATTATTTTCCCACCTTCTAACAAGTTATAGTATGTGCCCAAAATAGGCTGAGGACTTGGTTCCAATATTTCCTCTGTCATTTATTCTTCCTGTGGTTGTTTGGCCGCGTTTTCCTCCAACTTCTCGTCTCCTTTAGCTTAGCCCGAGTTTCCTGTAGAGCTTTCTCATCTTCTTGTAGAACAGTCTTTGTGTCCATTGTCTTCAGTCTTTCTCTCCAAGTGGAAGTTTTTGGGCTTCCTCGCTCATAGGTGACGGAAATATTTGAGGGAGACCCTTCCTTTGGCTTAGGGGTTGTGTCCTCAATAATAATTGGCTCCTTTGACTGCGGCTGGGGTCTACCTACTTTGATCCGAGTGCTCCTTCTTGATTTAAAGTACATGGATGTTTGCCTTTTTCACTTCCCTTTTTGTTTTGGTGGTGTTTTTAAGGCGGCCAGCACAGTTGCTGCCTCTCTTTCCAATATTTCCAGTGATTTCCCTCTTCGATGTACTATTTCCATGCTTCCTGTAGAAGCCTCTGTGTCAACTGTTTCTGCCTGTATTGAGGTCATTTTCAGATCTGTCTTTGCCTTTTGTTTTGGTGTGACTGTTGTGGCTGTGCCAGCCTTTACTTGGGATGTTTCTGCCTTCTCTACTCTCCTCTGCAGTCTCTTTTCCCTTGGTGTTTGTGCTGTTGTTCCTTGCTCTGTTTTAGGCTCAGCAATTTGGCCCTCCCCCTCTTTCTCTTTTTGTCCTACTTGTGCTTATTTATCCTGTGTTTCTTTACCACTGGTTTTCTCTCCTGCTTGAGTGTGTTCCCCTTCTTCATTGCTGGATGAGGTGAGCTCCTCGGCCATAATTCTAATATCGTCATCTTTGGTCATGTTTCGGAAAATTTCCCAAGAGAGGGGAACAATGTAGGTGTGGAGGGCATCTTCCACTAGAAGTTTGATGAGCCCATGATTGGCTAACTGATTCGGTGTCCCTTATTTCAATTTTGTGCCACATTCACTTAATGACTGAACCTCCCTTCACAGGTAATGTATTTCATGATCTGGAAGCTAACTTCGCTCCAAAGAGGAGGTAAGCTGGTTCTCTGGACCCCGTTTTTGTCTTCTACAGGATGTTCTTTAGGTAGGAAGAATCCTTTCTTGGCTACTTGGCTCAACGAACTTTCTTCTTTTCTCCAAGGGAGCCCTAATGGGAGGCCAGTAACACGATTGATGAGCTTAGGGGTAACTTCTAGGGTCAAACCCCTAAAATTCACTGTGGCCTATGTCTTTGATTCAGGTTTTAGGGACATTAAGAGTTCCTCCGTTATTTCATCGTCATGACCCTGAATTTTGTCACAAAAGGTCATCCAATTAGCATGGGTGAAGAGGTCTACCACCTCTGGATGCTCACGTAGCTTGCTGGGATCCGAAGGTTCTTTCCTGATAAACCCTCCTAGCATGGTGAGAGTGCTCCCTTTTTTATGCTTTGGTTAGAAAAGGAGATGTTGTTTATGGTTTCCCCCTGGACTCAAGGAAGAATTCTTTGGATGTTTAATATTAATGAGCAACAATTCTCTGGTTTCAAGCCTACTGTGACTCAGCTCTCAGCTATCTGGTTATGAAAGGAAGAGTTTTTGCTTCTACAGACAGAGGGCAGAGACCAAGTTTTCTTCTCAGGACACATTCAGATATGCAAATTTTAAAATTTTCATCCACAGGCTGGCTCTCACAGCTGCATATGCCTTCCTTATAAGAGAATTTTAGCAACAGGAAACGTGGAGAAGAATTTCGATGCAAAAAAACTGAGGAATATCATTTAACACACAGGCAATCTGTTATTTTCAACTCACAGGTGGATTTTTCTCGGTCTCCCCAATTTGAAACAGCTCAAGTTACCAAATTTTTGAAACATACCATGCATGGAAGAGTGTTTTCGAGCCTAACTCTCTCAGAACTCCAAATTCGATGAAGAAAAGTCCAGGCTTCTCTGCTCCAGAAAGTTGTGTTGGACTTCCTGTAGAACTGTTTCCTATAGAACCCTTGCTCGCTTATATAGGATGTCACTGCACCTCTGAAAGAGCTCGGTACGCGGGAAATTTTTTGAACAGGCCGAAAAACTTGGTGGAGGATGATGGGTTAATAGATTTTAGAGGCAGAGGACAGGTACTTCGGCTTAGGACGTTGCAAGTGCAAATGAACAGCAGGTGGTGAGAGTCTTTAGCCAAGTATCTTTTAACTACGGCATAATTCGTGGCAAGGGGATGAGGTGGCCGGACCAAACCATTCATCCAACGCCACAACCATCATTTTTCTGCATGTCTCTAACTGCCATCACCTCCCCTCTGCCATTAACCGCCACCACCACTACCAGTCCCACTGATTTTCCCTGACTGGACACTCCACATGTGTCGGTTGCACATCTCGGTGGAAAATTTGAACGTAACTAAGCTTTTTCGGATCCCACGAAGCTTTGTAACTGGCTGAGGGTGGCCAATTGACTGGGCACCGATCCCGTCCAATCCGAACCATTTTCACAGTCATGCAGTTTTTGAAATATAGTTTATGCAATTGATGAATGAGGTTAGACACTCACCTGCGTGGCCATGGACGTGTTATGAAGACTTCAGGCCTTGGAACCACTGCTTCACTTGTTGCTACCTCGTGCACGGGTGTTAGAACCCATTCCTTCATTTGTTGATGCTGTATGCACGGATTTTGGAACCCGATCCTTCGATTATCAATGCTGCATGCACAAGTTCTGCTGGGTTTCGGCTGCCGAGGATGTTTTCACGTCCAAGAGGAGCCTTTTGCATGTTCCCTTTGTTGATCTCGGCTGTCCTTGCCTCTAGAGTATGTCTTCTAGAGGGATTAGCTGCTACAGGATTCCTGTAGGATATCCTGTAGCTGCTTCTCCTCCTGGGATGTAGGCTAAACGATCAGGGCTATATTGCGGACGACGGATCTAGATGGAGTTTAGATAGGCAGGGTGAGTGAGACTTTGTTACTTGACTTGTCACTAAAAATTTTTGCTGTCAATCTGAGGAAAATAGGGTTTCTTGTATGACTGTGCAGTAACACATAACCAGGTGGGTGACGAAGGTGTAAAGAGATGGAATAGGGTGCCATATGGTGATGGGTGGAAATAGGGGTGTCTACAGGCCTAAAAAGCAGATTCCAACCATTAGATTCCCCTCCCAGATCGATTTTGGCTTGCCCGAAGGTTCTACAGGATGTTTCCTGTAGAAGACATAAACTGCATGTAGAATAGGCAGAACATCCTGTAGAAGGTGAAATCTGCCCTCGAATGCGATAAAATCCTAGGAGAGGCGAGTGGTCATGGAGGAAGTGTCTGTGAGGGTGTCCTGTAGCTTGGTGTGGACCCATGTCCTTGTTTTGCGCAACCTTCCTAACCTGCAATATATTCCCTGCAACCTGCAATTATTCCACAAAGATTAGGCATGTCTTTTTTTTTTTTGAGAGAGACAACTGGGGTGCCTCCATGAGGTTTTCACCCTCACTATCTGCCCCGGGTGCTTCTAAGAAGTTTTCACCCAGGGATCTTTTTATTTCATTTCTCTGCTTTTTTTTTTTATGCTCAAGGTGTGGGTGCAGTAGAGACATGGCCTACCTCCTACCTCGAAAGGGGTTTCCTGTAGATTTTCAATCAATGCCCATTGACGAGCATGGGGATGGCTTCTTCATCAATGGTCTTGATGAGGAATGAACCATTATCGTTGCAATTCTCCACTGTATATGGTCCTAACCATCTTGTCCTCAATTTCCCTTTGAAATCCTTGTATCTTGAGTCATACAGCAGCGCCCAATCTCTTGGCTGGAATTGTTTTTCATTAAGGTGCCGATCATGCCATATCTTCCTTCGGAGTTGAACTACTTCTGAGTGGAGGAGGGCCTGCATTCTCTGTTCATCTAATCCATTCAACTGCAGTAATCTTTCCCGTTGTGCATGGCTGAGATCTAGGTCCAGCTGAGTTGCCATCCTCAATGTGTTGTACTCAAATTCTATGGACAATAGAGCCTTCTTCTCGTAGACCAGCTGATAACGTGTGAAACCTATTATAGTTTTCCAAGTGGTGTTGTAGGCCCAGGTGGCCTCAACCAAGCGATATGCCCAATCCTTCCTGTTGCTGCTCACCACTTTAGTCAAAATCTCTTCCTACGATCTATTAGTAACTTCCACCTGCCCATTAGCTTGCGGATGATAAGGAGTGGAAGTTCTATGCTTGATCTTATGATGAGTGAGCAGGTCTTCAATCAAGTTAGAGGTGAACTGACTTCCTTGATCGGTGACCAGCTCTCTTGGTTAGCCAAATTTGTAGAGGATATTTTCCTTTAAGAACTCAGCCACTTTTCCTTCTGTCGCTTCCTTGATTGCCTTGGTTTCTGCCCACTTTGTCAGGTAGTATATGCAGACTATGATGTAAGACCTTCGCTTTGAAGGAGGGTTGATAGGACCCACAAAATCCATGCCCCACTTCTCAAATGGCTCGAAGGTCACTTGAGGTTGGAGGGGCATTTCATCCCTTGGAGACGGTTTCCCCATCCTTTGGCACCAATCACATTGGCTGATGTATCTTCTGACATCTTGATGAAGAGTGGGCCAATAGTAGCCTTCCTGTAGAATTTTGAAGGCAGTCCTTTTCGTTGCAAAGTGACCTCCACAGGGCCCATCGTGACAAGTCAGGAGGATGTCAAAAACTTCCTCCTCCCTAACACAATGCCTCAAGATCTGATCTGGGCCAAGTTTAAACAGGTTGCCCTCGATCCAAGTGAATGGGGCACTTTTCCTCACAATTTTTCTCTTCTCTCTTGAGGATAGGTGGAGGGAACTGTGCTGTGACCAAGTAATTTTCTATATCAGAAAACCATGGAGAGAGTACTAAAATAACAAACAGGTGTTCGTCTGGCATCTGGTCATCCACTGTCCCTTCTTCACCTGCAGGCAAATCCAATCTAGACAGAAAGTTAGCAACAACATATTCCTTTCCTGGCTTGTCCACAATGGTCAAATCAAATTGTTGCAACAAAAGTAACCATCTAATGATACAAGCATTTACATCAGGCTTATTCATTAAATATCTAATTGCAGCATGATTAGTGTGTACGAATGTTTGATAACCAGTGATGTAGTGTCTAAACTTGTTTAGGGAATGGACTACAGCCAGGAACTCTTTTTTTGTTACAGTATAGTTCATCTTTGCCTTGGATAGGTTTTTGCTGACAAAGTATATGGAATATGGTAGTTTCTCCTCAACTTGTCCTAAGGCTGCCCCTATGGCTCTGTTCGAGCCATCAGTATGGATGTGGAAAGGTAGGGCCCAATTTTGACCTCTCAAGATCGGGGCGGACACCAGCTTATCCTTCGACTCATCCATAGCCCTTTGACAATCGTTAGTCCATCTAAACTCAACGTCTTTCCCTAAGAGGCCAAACAATGGCGAGGCTAGCTTATTGAAATCTTTAATGAATCTTCTATAGTATCCTGCTAAGCCTAGAAAACTCCGAACATCCCTTACCTTTTGAGGAGGTGAAACCTTTTGGATGATAGCGATTTTGTTAGGATCCACCTGCAATCCTTATTGAGAAATGGTATGACTTAGTACGGTCCCTTCAATCATCAAGAATTTAAAATTTTTAGGACTGAGGGATAGGTTCATTTCAATGCACTTGGTTAGAAATTTTCCCAGGTTAGACAATGCTTCTTGGAAGTTAGACCCATAAGGAGTAAAGTCATCCGTATAGAATTCCATCTAATCGTGAACCAGCTCAGCAAATATGCTCAATACTACTCTCTAGAAAGTGGCGGGAGCATTGCATAGCCCAAAGGGAAGGACCCGGTAGGCAAAGGTTCCCCAAGGGCAAGTGAAGGTGGTCTTATCTTGGTCTTTCGGGCTGATTTGGATTTGATTGTACCCACTGAACCCATCTAGGAAAGAAAAAAACTTCTTCCCTGCCAACCCATCTAGCACTTAATCTATGAACGGTAAAGGGAAATGGTCCTTCTTGGTGGCTTTGTTAAGTTCCCGATAATCTACATAGATTCTCCACTTCCCATTTTTCTTAGGTACAAGCACCAGAGGAGAAACCCATTCTTTGTCCGAGATGGGGTAGATGAATCCTGCATCCAACAACTTTTGCAATTCTTCTTTAATGATGTCCTTAAGGGCTGGATGGGTACAGACCAACAGATGGGCTCCTTTCATTTCCTTATAGCTCCAGGCAAAAGCATCCAAATGGTGGCTCAATAAGCTACAAAGCTCCTTCTCCTGAGAGGAAGATAGGGATGAGCTGATCTTTAAGGTTCTTTCAGGGCCAAATTCCACATTTTTAACTCTGGGTGAGGTCGGATCAGCCACATAGAGGTCCACTAAAGCGCTGGCTTGGGTACCTTCCACTAATTCCTCTAATGATAGTGCACTGGGAGGTGGATTTCGAATCAAATTTTCTATCAAGTCATCCTCAGTCAGAGGACCTACCCTGGTGGCTTCTACTATGCACAATGGTGCATAGTAGACTTCACCCTCATCTTCCTCCTCCAACCAGAGCGGTAAGTCGTGTTCTAACAGAGGTTCGGTAGGAGGGTATAGGACTAGTTGTTTGGACATAGGCCCATTCTTGATGGTCATGCTTCCAGCTCGACAATTAATGTAAGCATCCGCAGTAGCTAACCAAGGCCTTCCCAAAATGACGGGGTATCCAGTGATTTTTTTCTTTGGTTGAAGGACCAAGAAGCCTGCAGGGTACTCCCAAGAATCAATAGAGACCAGGACATCCTCCACAATCCCTTCGGGAGTCACGGTGGAGCGGTCTGCCAACTGCAGTACTGTCGAGGTCTTTCTTAAGGAACTCTGAAGGTTAAGTTTAAGCATAGTGTCCCTGGTCATCACATTAATGGCAGCCCCTAGATCAATCAAGGTGTGGGGGATTATGGTGCCATTGATGTGGACATCAACTACAGGACTCCCAGGGTCCAAATATTTTGGACAGATTACTTGTCCCAACATCAGATCAGACAGTTGTCCTATGACATTGATAGTCAGGGCATCTCTCTTGCGCCTGCCTGGGTGCCTGAAACACTTCTCCTTGATCAATTTGTTGTAGATTGGTACATCTTTTATGGCCTGGAGAAGTGGGATTTTCACACACAACTGTTTAAGTTCTCCCAGAAGTTCAGTCTCCTCTAGGTTTGGTTGCGTGGCTACTATTAGTCTCTCAGGAAAGGGTGGAATGGCTTTGGGTTCACTTTCCTATTTCTCTTCCTCTTCCTCTGGAGGCTGGCGATCTGGAAGGACCTTTCCAGATCGTAGGTTGATCTCCTGAATCTCCACAGCATAGGTAGGGCATGTTGTCTCCCCAGTGTATACCTATTGGGCCTGTCTATTGTTGGGGTTCATATTCGGTTGAGCAGGCATATGGGGTTGTCTTGGAGGAGTAGGAGGTAATGGTTGTGGTTGAGTAGGAGGTGGAGGCAAAATAGCCGGAGGAGAGTTTTATTGGGGCCTCCACCCCGGTTGAGGTGCATTCCACTTAGGGTGGTTGGACATGAGAGTGAAACGAATGAGTAGCAGGTTGAGTATAGTATTGAGATGGATAAGACCAAGGAGGAGGTGTGGACCAGGAAGGATGAGCAGGGGGGCCCCAAGAAGGCACGTGAGCAGATTGGTTGGGGTTGTAATAAGTTTGGGATGTTCCTTGCGTCCCCTGCTGGTAAGGTCTAGACCCATGAGGCCTCCTTTGGTTGAGGAAGTAGAGTGGCTCAGTGGCCCCTTCAACACCTCGGTACATGGCTTTAAGTCCAGGTAAGATTGGGCACTGTTTTGTGGGGTGATCTTCCTCACAAATGAAACATACCTCCACTAAGTGCAATGGACACTCATTCTTAGGATGCTTCCTGGTACATCTAGGACAAAAAATGGCCAAAGCCCTCTCAGCTTCCTCTTTCTTTTGTTGGATTCGGAAGGTATCCAGTTGCATAGCAATGGTTTGTCTCATCTCACTTTTGAGGTCTTCCATCTGATTAGCAAACTCATGCTTAGAGAAGGTGGTACTAGCTGAGAGTGAATTCCCCCTACCTCGTTTTCGGGCTGCCCTAGAGTGGTTTCTAAACATAGTCTTTATGTCCTCATAAGGTAGTTGGTAGATGTCTCCTCTAGCTAGTAGATGGAGGGTATCTAGAAGGTCTTTGGGGACTCCTCGGAGCAGAACCAGCTTTAGAGATTCAGGGTCAAGCGTGCACCTGGCCCGTTTATAGCTAAGTTGGAACATTTCCTTGTAGTCTTCTAAAGACTAATCACTTCCCATGGTCATCCGAAAGATCTCTCCCTTTATTTCCTTTGACCTACAGTAGTCCTGATATTTGTTGTTAAAGGCTTGCTACATCTGAACCCAAGTTGTGATACTATTTCCAGGTAGCCCCATGAACCAGCGTAGTGCTGCATCCTTGAGGGTAGAGGGAAAGAGTTTCAAATTTTTCTTGTCTTCTGCATAGTCATAAGTTCGACAAAGGACAAGAAACTCAAACAGGAAGGTATCAGGGTCTTCAGTGGTCAATCCATGGAAATGAGGTAAGGCTGAGGGACTTATGTTTTTCATCTTCATGTCCCCGTTGGTCTCTCGGATGGGAAAGGCACCTTCTATTCTCTCTTCATCTTCTCTACCATTTCTGTTTTCAGCCATGGTCTCAAAAGGAATGTTTTCTTACTCTTCTTTTGTTATAGGATCTTTGTATATCTCAGGAGGTTCACCTATAGGTTCTTCTGGATCACTGCCACCAAAGAAGAGAGAAGGGTGACTTAGTGATGTGGTGGGGGTGTTGGGTAGGAATTTTCAAGTATTTTCTCTGTTCCTACGAGGCATGAAAATGGAATATTTTTGTTTGCTTTTGTGCTTTTTTCTGCTTGTACCTGCAAAACTGAAAGAGATTGAATTGAAACTAGCTAAAATCAATCTTGCTGAAATAAAAATGTGGAATTGAAATGAAAGCGGGAAAGGAATAATCTATTTTGCTGAAATGAAATTGCGGAATTGAAATGCTAATCTACGCTTGCAGAATTGAAATTGCGTAATTGAAATGCTAATCTACACTTGCAGAATTGAAATTGTGGAATTGAAATGCTAATCTATGCTTATAGAATTGAAATGCTAATCTATGAAAGAAGGAAATGTCTAATCTACTTTTGCATGAATGAAATTGCAGAATGGAAATGAAATAAACTACTTAGCAGAAGGTTGTAGTGGAAAATAGAAGAAAAGCAGCAATCACAAATACTCTGACACTTCCCTGACAATGGCACCAAAAAGAATGGTGGGTTCCAGTATTGCAGCAATAATGCTGCAACTCCTGGGACTCCCTTCTTTACTTTTATCAACCCGGTAGTTCGTAGCAAACTTGGAAGCGACGGTGCTATATGCACAAGTACTAGCTCTTGCCACAGCTGTCACTGGATCAGCTGGCACAAGTCCACTAGGAACTTAAGCCAACTTCTATGAGCTCTCAGAAGAAGCTTTTAATAGTGATGGATGAAAGCTAACTCAAAGGAAGCTAGTCTACTTGCAGAAAGAAGCTGAAAGTGAAAAAGGAACGCAAACCCTAGCAAACCCTAGTTCTACCGACTAACCCTACTGATGCAAGTAAAAGGATGAAAGCTACAGAAATGGATGCCATTGACTTCTAAAAAGGTAAAATGCATGTGACTAAGCTACTTCTGAAGATAAATACAAAGAAAACATCTTTTTGCATTTTTGAGTAATTTATCAGAATTATTTTGCATGTGCTTTAACTGTTTTTGACTGTGTAGAGGTTGATTGGTGAAAGGAAATGGAGTAGGAACTTGCAGGAGGTTGGGAAGGTTAGAAGAGGGCCTAAGGGATCCATAACACCCTTCCAGAGAGTTTCACAGTGCTCGGATCTCAAGAAACCACTTTCGTGAGCTTCTACAGGAAGTCTGCAGGGGTTCTACAGGATGTTCCGAAAGGGAGTTTTGAAGGGCTGATGGTGAAAAGAAGGTGGAGAAGTGGGTATGGAGTTGAGATGAGGGTGTGATGAGGTCTAGGACTTGGCAAACGAAGCGGGTGAGTGATAAGGATGGCTGGATTTGTTCAAGGAGGGTTAGAGCAATGTTACAAAAAAATATGGCAATTAGGTCAAAGTGAGGGAACATGGCAAATGCGAGGCAAGAATCAGAGTTGGAGGGTGGAGCAAGGAGTATTGAGGGAGTAGGGGTAGGCAAAGAGGTATTACAGGTGCTCTGCAAGTTATTTTCCAAACTATTCAAACAAGGAATCGGAAAAAACAAAGACCTAGCTACTTTAACCTAATCTGACCTAAATATTAGCAAGCAGAATGAAAAAAAGTTTATTGCAACGAAATCATGTGAAATAGCTATGAAAACTAAGTAATCATGAACTTGAACATGTAACCACAACTAGTATCAACTTCTGCAAATGAGAATTCAACACTAACAATTGCATGATGAAGCAAAGATAGTGTTTTTGGGGGTAGCAAGGACACCTTGGTCTCAACTCATGGTTCCACAGAGGGACAGGTGAGATTAGGGGTGCTTGATGGCCTTTTTTTGAATATCTTCTCTGTTATTAACCTATCAAATCAATCTGAACATGAAAATCCTTTCTAATCATCAACAACGATCTAGGTAACCAAGCAAGACTATAATCTACTTAATAGAATTATTTTGCAAAAACATTAAAAACATATAATAGTACATGAAGGAGGCCTTGGCACTTGGGTTGGGCCCAACCCCAAGAGCTGTAAGCTCCTAAGAAAAGCTCAAAACTAATTCCAAATGAAACTTCTTTCCATTATTCAAAAATAACCATGTCACAAAGAAAGTTGTACAGCAGAAGCTACAAAATGAGCTGAGAAACTAGCAGCACTATAGTGTAGAATACAACTGTTCAAAAAGTAACCTACGAAGGCTGGAAGCCTTGCTATTTATGAACCATGAGGGTCTCCAACAGCCCTCCTTAACTCGAGGGGCTCGGTTGCTTGAACTGCCAGTGATCAGACACTTTACATAAAACTACTCGGCTGCCTTTGGGAATCCTTTTCAGTGGCCTGCTGAACTCCGAGCTGAGGGTGGAGAATTCGAGGAAGGGGCCATTTAGTGCAGGAGACACCCTTCCTACGAATCCTCACCCTTGTTCCTTCATGCTTGGCTGTCATCTGGCTCATAAATGCTTGGCCTTAGTCGAAAATTTGTCTAAAAATCTGCAATAACCACATGTTAGCCTTCTTGGTCAGGTGACTATCCTCATTCGTTCAACTAACATAAATATAGTCAAAAAACATGCATAAACTATGAAAAATGGTGGATTGGTGAAGAACAATAGGCAAAATGAGCCCAATAAGTTACCCATTTTTGGGGCTCATCAGTTTCTATATCAATATTCTTGAGATTTATACTATCAATACATTCATGTATTGATATCAATGTATTTATGGCTTAAATTCTATTTATTTTTGATAATGTAATGATATAAATGTGTTATTATTAATGTAATGATGATTTATCATGTTTTAGTGCTTTATGGTTTGCAATGTGCTTCTTATATTGGTTTTTGTTTATGTTTTTTATTTTTATTTTGTGTTATAGCATTATTTATGTTTATATATTGATGCCATGGATTTAGGGCTTAGGTTCAGTTTACTATTTCCTTGGGTTTATAATATTAAATGATTAGGTTTATTTGTTCTTAAAGTTTGTAATATTAAAAATTCCTTCGGTTTATCATTTATTCCCTTTGTTTTATTAATCCTCAATATTAAGGTTTAAATAATAGTCCTAAGTTTTAATATTAATCCCTTACATTTATAGTGTTTATTCTATCAATTTATTGACGTGCTACTTTTGTAATATTAACAATCCCTAGGGTTTATTGATCCATTAGGTTTATAATATTCATAGTCACGTGGGTTGATCAATCCGTTCAGTTTAAAAATTTAATTCCTATTAATCCCTTGCCATTTTTGATCCCTTTGGTTTCTAATATTTTTCCCTTGGGTTTATTAATTCCCAATGGTTTATAATATCAAATTATTGGTTTTCTTCATTCTTCAAATTTTTAATACTAATAATTCCTTGGGTTCATAATCCCTTGAGGTTTTAGTGTTAATCCCTTGGGTTTATTATATCAATCTCTTGGGTTGATTATTCCCTTGGGTTTATTAACCTTTATATATGTTAATATCGGGACTTTCTTTACCCTTCTAAACATTCATTACCCCTTAACCACATATATATGTATATACATATATAGCCATTTTTTCCTTAAACCTTGCTTATATATGTTTAAACGCATAAACCTTCCGCCAGTGCTATTTTCCTTTATAAAACTTTTACAAAGGAAATGCCCACAAAACATACCTTTCCGCTTTATACGACCTCCGCACGAATTCGAGGTTCCACCTTTATCGCTAATCGCAATCGCCATAGTCTGCAGTCACATTAAAATGTGGTTCCCATCTTCGTTGATATGCGATTAACCTCGGAACTCAAAACATATTAACTACACCATATAATACCATTGGGTCTGCTCCTTTGTATGTCACATTACTTCTCTGCTGTTGATCTTCTCCCAAAAGATCCAATGGTTGATGGTAGATTTCGGGTTGACAAGACACACAGGGGTTAGCCACCCAATAAAGCAGTTTCCCCACACTCCTCTGTTGCGACATGTCCTCTGATTTATGGAATTAGAGCCAAAACTCTCGATACCATTTACCATTCCTTTGCCACCGTAAATACCAGTGGAGGTTATATACCCGCCTTTTTATTGTGTTAACTCCTACACTCTTACATATGCGATGACCATCGATCTACTCCATCAGACGGTTCCAATAGTTCCTTTAAGTTACTCTTTTGTTTAATCTAGACCGTTGATCATTGAGATGCAATACTTACTATGCGGCAACGCCTCACTTCTCTGCTCGTCCCCATTTTAGTTTGACTTTGCACTATTTTCATTGTTTCCTCTATGGGTTTGAGCTTTTCTTTAGGCTTTACATTTATAATATTATTGTTCGAATTTCATGTTCTACGTGTTTATATCAATATTCTTGGGATTTATACTATTAATACATTCATTTATTGATATCAATGTATTTATGGCTTAAATTCTATTTATTGTTTATAATGTAGTCATATAAATGTGTTATTATTAATGTAATGATGATTTATCATGCTTTAGTGCTTTATGGTTTGCAATGTGCTTCTTACATTGGTTTTTGTTTATTCTTTTTTATTATTTTTTTGTGTTATGGCATTATTTATGTTTATTTATTAGTGCCATGGATTTAGGGCCTAGGTTCAGTTTACTATTTCCTTGGGTTTATAATATTAAATGATTAGGTTTATTTGTTCTTTAAGTTTGTAATACTAATAATTCCTTCAGTTTATAATTTATTCCCTTTGTCTTATTAATCCCCAATATTAAGGTTTAAATAATAGTCCTAAGCTTGAATATTAATCCCTTACATTTACAGTGCTTATTCCTTCAATTTATTGACGTGCTACTTTCATAATATTAAGAATCCCTAGGGTTGATTGATCCATTAGGTTTATAATATTCATAGTCACATGGGTTGATCAATCCATTTGTTTTAAAACATTAATTCGTATTAATCCCTTGCTATTTTTGATCCCTTTGATTTCTAGTATTTTTCCCTTGGGTTTATTAATTCCCAATGGTTTATAATATCAAATTATTGGTTTTCTTCATTCTTTAACTTTTTAATATTAATAATTCCTTGGGTTCATAATCCCTTTAGGTTTTAGTGTTAATCCCTTGGGTTTATTATATCAATCCATTGGGTTGATTATTCTCTTGGGTTTATATTATTAGTCCCTTTTGTTTAATAATATTAAACTGAATGTCACATTGTGACAAGGATTGTCTCACCATGAAAATAAATAATAATCCCTTGGGTTTATTTTTCCTTTGGGTTTATTATATCAATCCCTTGGGTTTATTATTCCCTTGGGTTTATATTATTAGTCCCTTTTGTTTAATAGTATTCCCTTTGGTTCATAATCCCTTGGGATTTTAGTA
The DNA here is from genome assembly GCA_031772625.1 of Pinus tabuliformis. Classification (NCBI taxonomy): domain Eukaryota; kingdom Viridiplantae; phylum Streptophyta; class Pinopsida; order Pinales; family Pinaceae; genus Pinus; species Pinus tabuliformis. The sequence continues at coordinate 303,761,740 of CM062809.1, forward strand.
TTAATCCCTTGGGTTTGTAATATCAATCGCTTGGGTTTATTATTTGTTAGTCAAACATGGTTTATTATGATGTTGACCATGGTCCAACCTGGAATTGTGATAAGGATTGTCTCAATATGAACATCAATGATGGTCAATCATGTTTATTTCAATATTTATAATATTTGTTTTACAGTTTATATATGTTGGGTTTATAATATTAGTCCCTTGGGTTTAATATTATTCCCTTGGGGTTTTAGTATTAATCCCTTGGGGTTCTAGTATTAATAGCTTGGGTTTACTATTCCCTTAGGTTTATAATATCAATCACGGTCAACCATTGTCAATCATAGCCAACCATGGTCAACCATGTTTGAATGTTACATTGTGACAAGGATTGTCTCACGATCAAAATAAACGATGTTTATTATTGTGTTTGTAGTATTTATATTTTCGTTTATCAATATTGTGTTTATAATATTAGCCCCTTGAGCTTAATATTATTCCCTTGGGTTCATAATCCTTAGGGGTTTTAATATTAATCCCTTAGGGTTTTAGTACTAATCCCTCTGTTTTATTATTCCTTTCGGTTTCTCATATTAATCCCTTATGTTTATTATTTCCTTAGGTTTATAATATTGATCATGGTAAACCATTGTCAATCATAGCCAACCATGGTCAACCATGCCTGAATGTCACATTGTCACAAGGATTTTCTAACCATGAAAATAAATGATCTTTATTTTACTATTTGTAATATTTATATTTGGGTTTACGAATGTTGGATTTATAATATTAGTCCCTTGGGTTTAATATTATTCCCTTAGATTCATAATCACTTGGGGTTTGGTACTATTCCCTTTGTTTTATTATTCTTTTCAATTTCTCATATTAATCCCTAGGGTTTATTATTTCCTTAGTTTTATAATATCGATCATGGTAAACCATTGTCAATCATAGCCAACCATGGTCAACCATGCTTGAATGTCACATTGCCACAAGGATTTTCTAACCATGAAAATAAATGATGTTTTTTTTACTGTTTGTAATATTTATATTTGGGTTTACGAATGTTGGTTTATAATATTAGTCCCCTAGGTTTAATATTATTCCCTTTGGTTCATAATCCCTTGGGGTTTTAGTATTAATCCCTTGGGTTTATAATATCAATCCCTTGAGTTTAATATTACCTATTGTTTATTATATCAATCCCTTGGGTTCATTATTCCCTTGGTTTTATATTATTAGTCCCTTTTGTTTAATAATATTTCCTTAGGTTCATAATCCCTCGGGGTTTTAGTATGAATCCCTTGGGTTTATAATATAATTTGCTTGGGTTTATTATTCCCGAGTCAAACATGGTTTACTATAATGTCGACCATGGTCCAACATGGAATTTTGATAGGAATTGTCTCAATATTTAAATGAATTATGGTCAATCATGTTTATTTTAATGTTTATAATATTTTTCTTAGGGTTTATATATGTTGGGTTTATAATATTAGTCCATTAGATTTAATATTATTCCCTTGGGTTCATAATCCCTTGGGGTCTTAGTATTAATCCCTTTGTTTTATTATTCCTTTGGGTTTCTCATATTAATCCCTTAGGTTTATAATATCGATCATAGTAAACCATTGTCAATCATAGCCAACCATGCTTGGATGTCACATTGTGACAAGGATTGTCTCACCATGAAAATAAATAATAATCGCTTGGGTTTATTGTTCCTTTGGGTTTATTATATCAATCCCTTGGATTTATTATTCCCTTGGGTTTATATTATTACTCCCTTTTTTTTAATAGTATTCCCTTCGGTTCATAATCCCTTGGGGTTTTAGTATTAATCCCTTGGGTTTATTATTCCTTTGGGTTTATTATATCAATCACTTGGGTTTATTATCCCCTTGCGTTTATATTATTACTCCCTTTTGTTTAATAGTATTCCCTTTGGTTCATAATCCCTTGGGTTTTAATATTAATCCCTTGGGTTTATAATATCAATCACTTGGGTTTATTATTTCTAAGTCAAACATGGTTTATTATGATGTCGACCATGGTACAACATGGAATTGTGATAAGGATTGTCTCAATATGAACATCAATGATGGCCGATCATGTTTATTTCAATGTTTATAATATTTGTCTTAGGGTTTATATATGTTGGGTTTATAATATTAGTCCCTTGGGTTTAATATTATTCCCTTGGGTTGATAATCCCTTGGGGTTCTAGTGAAAATCCCTTGGGTTTTAGTATTAATCTCTTAGGTTTCTATTCCCTTAGGTTTATAATATCAATCATGGTCAACCATTTTCAATCATAGCCAACCATGGTCAACCATGTTAATCATAAGGTTTAATGTTATTCCCTTGGCTTTTTCATATTAATCGCTCAGGTTTATTAATAAGATAGGTCTCTTTGCCAAATGTTGCATTGTGACAAAGATTGTATCAATATGAAAATAAATAATTTTCAACCATCATCAACCATGGAAATTCATATCCATGGTCCAACATCATAAGATTTGAGAAATATTGTCTTAATATGAAAATCAACCATGTTCAACCATTTTAAACTACATTTAACAATGGTTGTATATGTGGTTTTATTAATGGTCTATCATGGTCCAACATCTAACATAGGGTTACCACTGGTTTACTGACAGTATGCATGTAGACCTATGCATAAACCATTTTCCTAGGAATAGATATGACCTACCAAGTCAAAACTTCATTAACAATAATGGTTAAGGCCCTTTCCATTATTTGTCATGTGGAAACATATTAATAGACTAACTCAAAGTCTAAACCCTCATTATTGGGACTTTAATCACCCCTTAACCTTCATTCCCTTTAATATCAGGACTCATACAACCCCTCTAAGCCGTTATTAGATCCTTATTCTGCACCATATACAAAATCCTCTTTTAACTTTCGGTTATAATTGTGCCTAACAATAAAACCCTTCTATCATGCTTGAATCCATTATAAACACTTTATAATTGATAACACATAAGCACATACATCATAGCTTTTTCAGCCAATCGTCAGTCTTTGCACAATTCCTGTGAATCACCTTTATCATAGTAGCTCATCGCCAGTTACCATGGTCATACAACATACATATCTTTATCCCCCTTCGACTCCGATATGCGACTATCGAAACGTTTGAATAATAATTTTGCATAAAAGCCCTCGGCATAACACTTTATAGAAATACAAAGGAAATACATTAAATTTCTGCTCTGAACCATATAAGTGGATCTCAAAATTTAGACATTCGCATTTATAAATATCATTGGGTCCAATCATCATCCTTCTCATTATCCTCTGCTATTGATGTCCTCCTGCAGATCCAAAGCTTTACATTGGTTTCGGGATCGCATCGTAATCTATCAAAGGGAGGAAACAATTGCGACATGCGATGTATGGATGGACCCAGAACCTTATCGAATGCGACTTAGAACCCATCGGGTCTGTAAACACATGTCAGATCGGAAGTTTTAAAGTGTAGGGATCAAGCGATAGTCGATAGCTGATAGTGGTAAGCGATGATTGGAGATTAGGCAGATTGGCGATCGGAGGTCGGAGGAATATGGAGGGGTAGACCGGACAATAAATATAAGTGCCAACATATAAATTCTGAGTTTTGCTATATGGTTCAGAGCATAATTTTAGTGTATATCCTTCTTTTCATATTAGAATGTGGTTTAATTGTTCCGATAGTCACATATCAGAATCGGAGGCACGATAGAGCATATATGTGATAAGATTGTGGGTAACTGTGATGGCTGATTGCGATAAAGGTAATTATCAATAACTGTGTGAGGCTTATGAAAGGCGGAAAAGGTAAGTATTTGCGTGTTTGGGGTTATTTCCTTTGTAAGTGGTTTATGAAGGATTAAAGCACCGATAGAAGGCTTTTATGATTTAGTCTAGTTATAACCCAAATTCTAAAAGGGGGTTTTGTTTATATATGTGGTTAAAGGGTTTTATAAAGGTTTTAGAAGGGTGTATGTGTCTTGATAGTAATGATAGGGAGGATTTAGGGAAATTATTTAATAAAAGGGTTAATGAAGGCTTGGGAGTTGATTTAATTCCCGATAGTGAAAGAATATGAACGGTTAGACTATGTGATAATAGATGAATATTCCCACATGAGTTCTAACTAATGGGGGCCTTAACCATATAATGTATTGGGGATTTAACTCAGCAGAGAGTTAACAATTCCTGGGATGAATGTGATTATGCATTGTACATGCATACTGTGCATAAAGCAGGGCTAACTCGACATCATGATTCCCTTAGGTTTATAATATCGATCATGGTAAACCATAGTCAATAATAGCCAACCATGGTCAACCATGCTTGCATGTCACATTGTCACAAGGATTTTCTAACCATGAAAATAAATGATGTTTATTTTAGTGTTTGTAATATTTATATTTGGGTTTACAAATGTTGGGTTTATAATGTTAGTCCCTTGGGTTTAATATTATTCCCTTGGGGTTTTACTATTAATCCCTATTGTTTATTGTTCATTTGGGTTTATAATATCAATTGCTTGGGTTTATTATTACCTCATGTTTATAATATTAATCATGGTTAACCATGGTTGAATGTCACATTGTGACAAGGACTCTCTCACCATGAAAATAAACCGTGTTTATTTTAGTCTTTCTAATATTTATATTAGGGTTTACCGATGTTGGGTTTATAATATTAGTCCCTTGGGTTTAACATTATTTCCTTCGGTTCATAATCCCTTGGGCTTTTAGTATTAATCCTTTGGGTTTATTATTAACTTGGGTTTATAATACCAATCATCATCATCTTTATGTTTCTCTTGTGTTTGTAATATCAATTCCTTGTGCTTCTTGATCCCTTAGGTTTTTAATATTTATCCGTTGGGTTTACTAATTCCTTAGGTTTATAATATTAAAGAGTTGGGTTTATTAGTTCCTTAGGTTTATAATATTGGTCCTTTTTGTTTAATATTATTTTCATTGGTTCATAATCCCTTGGGATTTTAGTATTAAACCCTTAAGTAATAATAAACAAAACTAATATTATAAACCCAATGTATACAAACCCTAAGATAATTATTAAAACTACTAAAGCGTAAGCCTATGAATAATAATAATAATAATAATAATAATAATAATATTATTATTATTATTATTACGAGTTTATATTATTATAATAAAATTCATATAATAATCGTAAAATATATAAATATATAAGAATATAGTTGCTATTATTTGTATAGTTGTTAATTATCATAAATAATAATATTGATTATATTATTATTATAATAACAATTATATTTGTATATTATTATAATAATATAATAATAATATTATATTATTATATTATTATAATCAAATATTAATATTATTATTATTATTTATTATAATAATAATACAATATAATTGTTACTATTTTTTTTTTAATTTTATATTATTAGATTTTTAAAATAACATAATGATAATCTAATATTACTATGAGCTATTCTTATTATTAATTAATATATTATAGGATTTTATATAATTATTATAATATTAATATAATATTTATATAGTTATTAATAATCCTAAATACTGATAATAATTAACCCTATGTATACAAACCCTAAGATAAATATTAAAAATACTAAAGCCTAATAATAATAATAATAATAATAATATAATTATAAGTTTATATTATTATAATAATATTAATATAATCATCATAGATATATAATTTTTTTCCCCTAGGAAAAATCGTAATTTCATTAGTAAAAAGAAATTACATTTTGTAGATGCATGTGAGCATATTCCAGAACATAACAAAGACTTGTCTATCAACATAAAAAACTGAGATAAGCGTTCAAAAAATTGTTACCTTTGTTCCACTCAGGGAGGTAACAATCACTGTAATATACTATAAGGAAATTGACTATATATAAAAACTGAAAAGTCTATCACACGATAAATATATACATATGATTTTATCCATAATCAACAGAAAATTAAACAGTGATATCCATGAAAGGCCAGTGGTAGTATTGATAGTGTTCTCCATCTCACTCTTCCTAGATCATCCAAATGCCCAGATCCCTGTTTGCTGCTTCTTTGGAAAGGCTGTCAGTAGCTGTGTTCCGCTCCCTGAAAATGTGTTTGCATGCAAATGAGTCAAAGGATGAAATCAATCTTAGTGCCTCATCTAGTATATGTCTCAAAGTAAAAGCAGAGCATCTAGAGGTTCTATTCAGCCAATCACAAACAACTTTAGAATCTCCAAATAACTGTAAATCTCTACAGTTTTTCTCTAATGCAAATTGTATGAGGAATTTAACATCTAATAATTCTGTAAAGTTATTAGTGCCTCTTCTGATTCCCATGAGCATGTTGTATGAATGGTGTGGGCTGATATGTAGAATGGTCCCCCCACCACATCCAGTCTCCTGTGCAGCCCCATCAAAATACGCGCATGGCTTGTTGTGATCAATTGATTCAGGAATTATACGTTTGTGCCTTGGGGGAGATGGATCTTCTGGAATGAGGGAGTAGTTAGCCAAGAGCTTGGTTGCAATAACAGTCTAGCATGGGGGAAGGTTCTAGAAAATATATTTATTTCGAGTGATTCAAATGGCCTAGCTGATCAGAAGAGGTATGTTACACTGTGTGGTGGCTGTGATGGAGGTAAACCAATTCTTCCAAGCCTCTAATATAGATGCACCAGTCCAATTACTTTGTGGAGTAATAGTAAGTAAAATAATATTCCATAGCTTATGTACTTCAGAGCATTCGAGGAACAAGTGTTGGACTGATTCGTTGTTGCATTTGTAGAGGTAGCACCAGTGAGGTCCAAACTATGGGCGCTTGAGTAAGTTATCACTAGTTAGAATTTTGTTCCTTAGAATATACCACATAAGCAGCCTGGTCCTGGGGGGGGGCCTTAAGCTTCCAAAGATGTTTCCGCCATGCTTGAATGGTCTGCAGTTTTCAGGATTCTGTCAACATTAAATATCAATGTTTAGGAGTGTATCTCCATATTTTTGAGAGGGCCCATATGATCTCATCTTCTCCCTCAGTAATACAGATGTGTGCTTTAGTAAATTCCTAAGTATAATCATCCAAGAGCTGTGCCCATTAAGGTTGGATATTTAATTGGTGAGCAAATTTCCAGGCCTGATGTAGAAAGGTGGAATTTTCTCCATCCGCAATATGAGCTAGATGAGTGATATTATTATCCTGTAGATGATTTGTGAGTTCAATAGGTAGCCTATGCATGTTCCCACATCTGATCCACGTGTCTATTCCAACTCATACTTTCTCTCCTGAGTGAATTCTCCAAGTAAGTCCAGCTCTGATGGGATCCAAAGCCTTAATCATAGCCTTCTAGATAATTGAAATCCTTGTAGTGCTTCTTTGGGGCCTCCTGATCCAATCCAATATCTACATCGGGGCAATGTATTTTGATGTGGTCACCTTCTACTAGAGGCTATTAGCAGATACTAAATGCCATCCAAGCTTAGAAGCCAGAGCAGAAGAGAAATTGTCAAGTTTCTTTATACTGCATTCCCCCCATTTTTTTGGCAAATTAAGGGCATCCCATTTGATCCAAGCAAAAATCATGCCTGGCTTGCTTCCCTTCCAGAGAAATCTGTAGCAAAGGGCTTCTATTCTTGTGAGAATACCCTGAGGAATCCAAGCCAATGACATCCAATAGATAGGAGTGGCTTCCAGGACATTCGTAATGAGAGTGAGTTGGCCAGCTCGAGATAGGTATTTGAAATACCAGTTATTGAGCCTTTTCTCCATTTTAGAGATGAGCCATTTACAATCTATTATCTTGTAGCCCGAGGGCTTCAACTTATACCCCAAGTATTTCGGGCCATCTTCAAGACTCGGATGAGTGAACCGGAAGAAATGAAGTGCAAAATGGATCTTGTGTTGTGTACATTCAGCTGCAGTCAAAGTTGATTTAGTATCATTAATTAACATACCTGTTGTCACTTGAAATAAGGAGAAAGTGGCTTTAATATTAGTAAGATCTCCAATACTACCATTGAGAAATATCAGAACATCATCCACATAAAGAAGATGTGTGAGCATACAATCATCCGAAATTTTAATCCCTTGTATTCTGCCTCTTCTGTGCTCATCCTTAATAAACCTACTGAGTCCCTCCATGACAAGGAGAAAGAGTAATGGTGAAAGTGGACAGCCCTATCGCAAACCTCTTTCATAAAAGAAGAAATGGGATGCACTTCCATTTATCAGGACACTGAAGGGAATGTTAGTTATACAACTCATGATCCATTTGATATATATGAATGGAAAACCCAGGTGGCTTAATAGCATTCTAATGTATAACCAATTAAATCTGTCAAATTCCTTAGATAAATCAATGTTAAGGATCATACCTTTGCATTTCTTGATAGGTAGGGTATGTAATACTTCCTGTGTAGTGCCCACAGCCTCATGAATCTGTTGATCTTGGAGAAAGGAAAATTGCTCCAGAGAGATGTGTTTGGAAAGTATGGGATGCATCCAGTTGGCAATGATCTTTGATATAATCTTGTAGATGCAGTTGCAAAGAGAAATAGGGTGATATTCATCATAGCAGGATGGGTTATTGGATTTAGGGATGAGCGCAATGAAGGTAGAGGTGATGTATGCCACTATATTTCCACTGTTCCTTTTTTCCTCGATGACTCTTAGCAGATCTTCACCTATGGTTTAAGAAAAGGCCAAATAGAAATCAATTGACCATCCATCAGGTCCAGGGCTCTTGTCTCTTTTAAACCACTTCAAGGTGGCCTCTAGCTCACCCAGAGTGACCTCTTTAATCAGATCTCTTTCCTCCTCTTACCCCACTAACCGTGGAAAATATTGTGCAACTCGTATGATGTCTGCCAGATTTGCTTCCTAAGGGGCACTATAAGCTCTTTTGAAATGAGAGGTTTCCAGCAAAGCCGGTTGCAGAAAGGTGTTGACAACTTGTCCCTATTCATTCTGAAGCTGCCATATTGTATTTATCGCTTTCCTTCCATTTGCAAACTTGTGATAGAATTTAGTGTTTGCATCCCCATCCTGCATCCAAATTGCGCTACTTCTCAATCTCCACTAAACTATATAATCCTCCCTGTTCATTCTCAAACATAGTCAACTCAGATTCTATCTGTCTCAGGGAGTGGTCATCCTATGTCCTTTTATTGTGTGCCCAAGATTTGGACGTCTTCTTCAGCTCTGCAAGATTGTGAATAAAACCATTTTTGATGTGTCCCCTTGCCCCTAGTGGGTTTTATTTCCTTTGGTTTATCATTTATTCCCTTTGTTTTATTAATCCCCAATATTAAGGTTTAAATAATGGTCTTAAGGTTTAATATTAATCCCTTACATTTACAGTGTTTATTCCTTCAATTTATTGATGTGTTACTTTCGTAATATTGACAATCCCTAGGGTTTATAATATTCATAGTCATGTGGGTTGATCAATCTGTTCAGTTTAAAAATTTAATTCCTATCAATCGCTTGCCATTTTTGATCCCTTTGGTTTCTAATTTCTCCCTTGGGTTTATTAATTCCCAACGGTTTATAATATCAAATTATTGGTTTTCTTTGTTCTTAAATTTTTTAATATTAATAATTCCTTGGGTTAATAATCCCTTGAGGTTTTAGTGTTAATCCCTTGGGTTTATTATATCAATCCCTTGGGTTGATTATTCTCTTGGGTTTATATTATTAGTCCCTTTTCTTTAATAATATTAAACTGAATGTCACATTGTGACAAGGATTGTCTCACAATGAAAATAAATAATAATCCCTTGGGTTTGTTGTTCCTGTGGGTTTATTATATCAATCCCTTGGGTTTATATTATTACTCCATTGTGTTTAATACTATTCCCTTTGGTTCATAATCCCTTGGGGTTTTAGTATTAATCCCTTGGGTTTATTATTCGTGAGTCAAACATGGTTTATTATGATGTTGACCATGGTCCAACATGGGATTGTGATAAGGATTGTCTCAATATGAACATCAATAATGGTCAATCATGTTTATTTCAATGTTTATAATATTTGTCTTAGGGTTTATATACATTGGGTTTATAATATTAGTCCCTTGGGTTTAATATTATTCCCTTGGGGTTTTAGTATTAATCCCTTGGGGTTCTAGTATTAATAGCTTGGGTTTACTATTCCCTTAGGTTTATAATATCAATCATGGTCAACCATTGTCAATCATAGCCAACCATGGTCAACCATGTTTGAATGTTACATTGTGACAAGGATTGTCTCACGATCAAAATAAACGATGTTTATTATTGTGTTTGTAGTATTTATATTTTCGTTTATCAATATTGTGTTTATAATATTAGCCCCTTGAGCTTAATATTATTCCCTTGGGTTCATAATCCTTAGGGGTTTTAATATTAATCCCTTAGGGTTTTAGTACTAATCCCTCTGTTTTATTATTCCTTTCGGTTTCTCATATTAATCCCTTATGTTTATTATTTCCTTAGGTTTATAATATTGATCATGGTAAACCATTGTCAATCATAGCCAACCATGGTCAACCATGCCTGAATGTCACATTGTCACAAGGATTTTCTAACCATGAAAATAAATGATCTTTATTTTACTATTTGTAATATTTATATTTGGGTTTATGAATGTTGGATTTATAATATTAGTCCCTTGGGTTTAATATTATTCCCTTAGATTCATAATCACTTGGGGTTTGGTACTATTCCCTTTGTTTTATTATTCTTTTCAATTTCTCATATTAATCCCTAGGGTTTATTATTTCCTTAGTTTTATAATATCGATCATGGTAAACCATTGTCAATCATAGCCAACCATGGTCAACCATGCTTGAATGTCACATTGCCACAAGGATTTTCTAACCATGAAAATAAATGATGTTTTTTTTACTGTTTGTAATATTTATATTTGGGTTTACGAATGTTGGTTTATAATATTAGTCCCCTAGGTTTAATATTATTCCCTTTGGTTCATAATCCCTTGGGGTTTTAGTATTAATCCCTTGGGTTTATAATATCAATCCCTTGAGTTTAATATTACCTATTGTTTATTATATCAATCCCTTGGGTTCATTATTCCCTTGGTTTTATATTATTAGTCCCTTTTGTTTAATAATATTTCCTTAGGTTCATAATCCCTCGGGGTTTTAGTATGAATCCCTTGGGTTTATAATATAATTTGCTTGGGTTTATTATTCCCGAGTCAAACATGGTTTACTATAATGTCGACCATGGTCCAACATGGAATTTTGATAGGAATTGTCTCAATATTTAAATGAATTATGGTCAATCATGTTTATTTTAATGTTTATAATATTTTTCTTAGGGTTTATATATGTTGGGTTTATAATATTAGTCCATTATATTTAATATTATTCCCTTGGGTTCATAATCCCTTGGGGTCTTAGTATTAATCCCTTTGTTTTATTATTCCTTTGGGTTTCTCATATTAATCCCTTAGGTTTATAATATCGATCATAGTAAACCATTGTCAATCATAGCCAACCATGCTTGGATGTCACATTGTGACAAGGATTGTCTCACCATGAAAATAAATAATAATCGCTTGGGTTTATTGTTCCTTTGGGTTTATTATATCAATCCCTTGGATTTATTATTCCCTTGGGTTTATATTATTACTCCCTTTTTTTTAATAGTATTCCCTTCGGTTCATAATCCCTTGGGGTTTTAGTATTAATCCCTTGGGTTTATTATTCCTTTGGGTTTATTATATCAATCACTTGGGTTTATTATCCCCTTGCGTTTATATTATTACTCCCTTTTGTTTAATAGTATTCCCTTTGGTTCATAATCCCTTGGGTTTTAATATTAATCCCTTGGGTTTATAATATCAATCACTTGGGTTTATTATTTCTAAGTCAAACATGGTTTATTATGATGTCGACCATGGTACAACATGGAATTGTGATAAGGATTGTCTCAATATGAACATCAATGATGGCCGATCATGTTTATTTCAATGTTTATAATATTTGTCTTAGGGTTTATATATGTTGGGTTTATAATATTAGTCCCTTGGGTTTAATATTATTCCCTTGGGTTGATAATCCCTTGGGGTTCTAGTGAAAATCCCTTGGGTTTTAGTATTAATCTCTTAGGTTTCTATTCCCTTAGGTTTATAATATCAATCATGGTCAACCATTTTCAATCATAGCCAACCATGGTCAACCATGTTAATCATAAGGTTTAATGTTATTCCCTTGGCTTTTTCATATTAATCGCTCAGGTTTATTAATAAGATAGGTCTCTTTGCCAAATGTTGCATTGTGACAAAGATTGTATCAATATGAAAATAAATAATTTTCAACCATCATCAACCATGGAAATTCATATCCATGGTCCAACATCATAAGATTTGAGAAATATTGTCTTAATATGAAAATCAACCATGTTCAACCATTTTAAACTACATTTAACAATGGTTGTATATGTGGTTTTATTAATGGTCTATCATGGTCCAACATCTAACATAGGGTTACCACTGGTTTACTGACAGTATGCATGTAGACCTATGCATAAACCATTTTCCTAGGAATAGATATGACCTACCAAGTCAAAACTTCATTAACAGTAATGGTTAAGGCCCTTTCCATTATTTGTCATGTGGAAACATATTAATAGACTAACTCAAAGTCTAAACCCTCATTATCGGGACTTTAATCACCCCTTAACCTTCATTCCCTTTAATATCAGGACTCATACAACCCCTCTAAGCCGTTATTAGATCCTTATTCTGCACCATATACAAAATCCTCTTTTAACTTTCGGTTATAATTGTGCCTAACAATAAAACCCTTCTATCATGCTTGAATCCATTATAAACACTTTATAATTGATAACACATAAGCACATACATCATAGCTTTTTCAGCCAATCGTCAGTCTTTGCACAATTCCTGTGAATCACCTTTATCATAGTAGCTCATCGCCAGTTACCATGGTCATACAACATACATATCTTTATCCCCCTTCGACTCCGATATGCGACTATCGAAACGTTTGAATAATAATTTTGCATAAAAGCCCTCGGCATAACACTTTATAGAAATACAAAGGAAATACATTAAATTTCTGCTCTGAACCATATAAGTGGATCTCAAAATTTAGACATTCGCATTTATAAATATCATTGGGTCCAATCATCATCCTTCTCATTATCCTCTGCTATTGATGTCCTCCTGCAGATCCAAAGCTTTACATTGGTTTCGGGATCGCATCGTAATCTATCAAAGGGAGGAAACAATTGCGACATGCGATGTATGGATGGACCCAGAACCTTATCGAATGCGACTTAGAACCCATCGGGTCTGTAAACACATGTCAGATCGGAAGTTTTAAAGTGTAGGGATCAAGCGATAGTCGATAGCTGATAGTGGTAAGCGATGTTTGGAGATTAGGCAGATTGGCGATCGGAGGTCGGAGGAATATGGAGGGGCAGACCGGACAATAAATATAAGTGCCAACATATAAATTCTGAGTTTTGCTATATGGTTCAGAGCATAATTTTAGTGTATATCCTTCTTTTCATATTAGAATGTGGTTTAATTGTTCCGATAGTCACATATCAGAATCGGAGGCACGATAGAGCATATATGTGATAAGATTGTGGGTAACTGTGATGGCTGATTGCGATAAAGGTAATTATCAATAACTGTGTGAGGCTTATGAAAGGCGGAAAAGGTAAGTATTTGCGTGTTTGGGGTTATTTCCTTTGTAAGTGGTTTATGAAGGATTAAAGCACCGATAGAAGGCTTTTATGATTTAGTCTAGTTATAACCCAAATTCTAAAAGGGGGTTTTGTTTATATATGTGGTTAAAGGGTTTTATAAAGGTTTTAGAAGGGTGTATGTGTCTTGATAGTAATGATAGGGAGGATTTAGGGAAATTATTTAATAAAAGGGTTAATGAAGGCTTGGGAGTTGATTTAATTCCCGATAGTGAAAGAATATGAACGGTTAGACTATGTGATAATAGATGAATATTCCCACATGAGTTCTAACTAATGGGGGCCTTAACCATATAATGTATTGGGGATTTAACTCAGCAGAGAGTTAACAATTCCTGGGATGAATGTGATTATGCATTGTACATGCATACTGTGCATAAAGCAGGGCTAACTCGACATCATGATTCCCTTAGGTTTATAATATCGATCATGGTAAACCATAGTCAATAATAGCCAACCATGGTCAACCATGCTTGCATGTCACATTGTCACAAGGATTTTCTAACCATGAAAATAAATGATGTTTATTTTAGTGTTTGTAATATTTATATTTGGGTTTACAAATGTTGGGTTTATAATGTTAGTCCCTTGGGTTTAATATTATTCCCTTGGGGTTTTACTATTAATCCCTATTGTTTATTGTTCATTTGGGTTTATAATATCAATTGCTTGGGTTTATTATTACCTCATGTTTATAATATTAATCATGGTTAACCATGGTTGAATGTCACATTGTGACAAGGACTCTCTCACCATGAAAATAAACCGTGTTTATTTTAGTCTTTCTAATATTTATATTAGGGTTTACCGATGTTGGGTTTATAATATTAGTCCCTTGGGTTTAACATTATTTCCTTCGGTTCATAATCCCTTGGGCTTTTAGTATTAATCCTTTGGGTTTATTATTAACTTGGGTTTATAATACCAATCATCATCATCTTTATGTTTCTCTTGTGTTTGTAATATCAATTCCTTGTGCTTCTTGATCCCTTAGGTTTTTAATATTTATCCGTTGGGTTTACTAATTCCTTAGGTTTATAATATTAAAGAGTTGGGTTTATTAGTTCCTTAGGTTTATAATATTGGTCCTTTTTGTTTAATATTATTTTCATTGGTTCATAATCCCTTGGGATTTTAGTATTAAACCCTTAAGTAATAATAAACAAAACTAATATTATAAACCCAATGTATACAAACCCTAAGATAATTATTAAAACTACTAAAGCGTAAGCCTATGAATAATAATAATAATAATAATAATAATAATATTATTATTATTATTATTATTACGAGTTTATATTATTATAATAAAATTCATATAATAATCGTAAAATATATAAATATATAAGAATATAGTTGCTATTATTTGTATAGTTGTTAATTATCATAAATAATAATATTGATTATATTATTATTATAATAACAATTATATTTGTATATTATTATAATAATATAATAATAATATTATATTATTATATTATTATAATCAAATATTAATATTATTATTATTATTTATTATAATAATAATACAATATAATTGTTACTATTTTTTTTTTAATTTTATATTATTAGATTTTTAAAATAACATAATGATAATCTAATATTACTATGAGCTATTCTTATTATTAATTAATATATTATAGGATTTTATATAATTATTATAATATTAATATAATATTTATATAGTTATTAATAATCCTAAATACTGATAATAATTAACCCTATGTATACAAACCCTAAGATAAATATTAAAAATACTAAAGCCTAATAATAATAATAATAATAATAATATAATTATAAGTTTATATTATTATAATAATATTAATATAATCATCATAGATATATAATTTTTTTCCCCTAGGAAAAATCGTAATTTCATTAGTAAAAAGAAATTACATTTTGTAGATGCATGTGAGCATATTCCAGAACATAACAAAGACTTGTCTATCAACATAAAAAACTGAGATAAGCGTTCAAAAAATTGTTACCTTTGTTCCACTCAGGGAGGTAACAATCACTGTAATATACTATAAGGAAATTGACTATATATAAAAACTGAAAAGTCTATCACACGATAAATATATACATATGATTTTATCCATAATCAACAGAAAATTAAACAGTGATATCCATGAAAGGCCAGTGGTAGTATTGATAGTGTTCTCCATCTCACTCTTCCTAGATCATCCAAATGCCCAGATCCCTGTTTGCTGCTTCTTTGGAAAGGCTGTCAGTAGCTGTGTTCCGCTCCCTGAAAATGTGTTTGCATGCAAATGAGTCAAAGGATGAAATCAATCTTAGTGCCTCATCTAGTATATGTCTCAAAGTAAAAGCAGAGCATCTAGAGGTTCTATTCAGCCAATCACAAACAACTTTAGAATCTCCAAATAACTGTAAATCTCTACAGTTTTTCTCTAATGCAAATTGTATGAGGAATTTAACATCTAATAATTCTGTAAAGTTATTAGTGCCTCTTTTGATTCCCATGAGCATGTTGTATGAATGGTGTGGGCTGATATGTAGAATGGTCCCCCCACCACATCCAGTCTCCTGTGCAGCCCCATCAAAATACGCGCATGGCTTGTTGTGATCAATTGATTCAGGAATTATACGTTTGTGCCTTGGGGGAGATGGATCTTCTGGAATGAGGGAGTAGTTAGCCAAGAGCTTGGTTGCAATAACAGTCTAGCATGGGGGAAGGTTCTAGAAAATATATTTATTTCGAGTGATTCAAATGGCCTAGCTGATCAGAAGAGGTATGTTACACTGTGTGGTGGCTGTGATGGAGGTAAACCAATTCTTCCAAGCCTCTAATATAGATGCACCAGTCCAATTACTTTGTGGAGTAATAGTAAGTAAAATAATATTCCATAGCTTATGTACTTCAGAGCATTCGAGGAACAAGTGTTGGACTGATTCGTTGTTGCATTTGTAGAGGTAGCACCAGTGAGGTCCAAACTATGGGCGCTTGAGTAAGTTATCACTAGTTAGAATTTTGTTCCTTAGAATATACCACATAAGCAGCCTGGTCCTGGGGGGGGGCCTTAAGCTTCCAAAGATGTTTCCGCCATGCTTGAATGGTCTGCAGTTTTCAGGATTCTGTCAACATTAAATATCAATGTTTAGGAGTGTATCTCCATATTTTTGAGAGGGCCCATATGATCTCATCTTCTCCCTCAGTAATACAGATGTGTGCTTTAGTAAATTCCTAAGTATAATCATCCAAGAGCTGTGCCCATTAAGGTTGGATATTTAATTGGTGAGCAAATTTCCAGGCCTGATGTAGAAAGGTGGAATTTTCTCCATCCGCAATATGATCTAGATGAGTGATATTATTATCCTGTAGATGATTTGTGAGTTCAATAGGTAGCCTATGCATGTTCCCACATCTGATCCACGTGTCTATTCCAACTCATACTTTCTCTCCTGAGTGAATTCTCCAAGTAAGTCCAGCTCTGATGGGATCCAAAGCCTTAATCATAGCCTTCTAGATAATTGAAATCCTTGTAGTGCTTCTTTGGGGCCTCCTGATCCAATCCAATATCTACATCGGGGCAATGTATTTTGATGTGGTCACCTTCTACTAGAGGCTATTAGCAGATACTAAATGCCATCCAAGCTTAGAAGCCAGAGCAGAAGAGAAATTGTCAAGTTTCTTTATACTGCATTCCCCCCATTTTTTTGGCAAATTAAGGGCATCCCATTTGATCCAAGCAAAAATCATGCCTGGCTTGCTTCCCTTCCAGAGAAATCTGTAGCAAAGGGCTTCTATTCTTGTGAGAATACCCTGAGGAATCCAAGCCAATGACATCCAATAGATAGGAGTGGCTTCCAGGACATTCGTAATGAGAGTGAGTTGGCCAGCTCGAGATAGGTATTTGAAATACCAGTATTTGAGCCTTTTCTCCATTTTAGAGATGAGCCATTTACAATCTATTATCTTGTAGCCCGAGGGCTTCAACTTATACCCCAAGTATTTCGGGCCATCTTCAAGACTCGGATGAGTGAACCGGAAGAAATGAAGTGCAAAATGGATCTTGTGTTGTGTACATTCAGCTGCAGTCAAAGTTGATTTAGTATCATTAATTAACATACCTGTTGTCACTTGAAATAAGGAGAAAGTGGCTTTAATATTAGTAAGATCTCCAATACTACCATTGAGAAATATCAGAACATCATCCACATAAAGAAGATGTGTGAGCATACAATCATCCGAAATTTTAATCCCTTGTATTCTGCCTCTTCTGTGCTCATCCTTAATAAACCTACTGAGTCCCTCCATGACAAGGAGAAAGAGTAATGGTGAAAGTGGACAGCCCTATCGCAAACCTCTTTCATAAAAGAAGAAATGGGATGCACTTCCATTTATCAGGACACTGAAGGGAATGTTAGTTATACAACTCATGATCCATTTGATATATATGAATGGAAAACCCAGGTGGCTTAATAGCATTCTAATGTATAACCAATTAAATCTGTCAAATTCCTTAGATAAATCAATGTTAAGGATCATACCTTTGCATTTCTTGATAGGTAGGGTATGTAATACTTCCTGTGTAGTGCCCACAGCCTCATGAATCTGTTGATCTTGGAGAAAGGAAAATTTCTCCAGAGAGATGTGTTTGGAAAGTATGGGATGCATCCAGTTGGCAATGATCTTTGATATAATCTTGTAGATGCAGTTGCAAAGAGAAATAGGGTGATATTCATCATAGCAGGATGGGTTATTGGATTTAGGGATGAGCGCAATGAAGGTAGAGGTGATGTATGCCACTATATTTCCACTGTTCCTTTTTTCCTCGATGACTCTTAGCAGATCTTCACCTATGGTTTAAGAAAAGGCCAAATAGAAATCAATTGACCATCCATCAGGTCCAGGGCTCTTGTCTCTTTTAAACCACTTCAAGGTGGCCTCTAGCTCACCCAGAGTGACCTCTTTAATCAGATCTCTTTCCTCCTCTTACCCCACTAACCGTGGAAAATATTGTGCAACTCGTATGATGTCTGCCAGATTTTCTTCCTAAGGGGCACTATAAGCTCTTTTGAAATGAGAGGTTTCCAGCAAAGCCGGTTGCAGAAAGGTGTTGACAACTTGTCCCTATTCATTCTGAAGCTGCCATATTGTATTTATCGCTTTCCTTCCATTTGCAAACTTGTGATAGAATTTAGTGTTTGCATCCCCATCCTGCATCCAAATTGCGCTACTTCTCAATCTCCACTAAACTATATAATCCTCCCTGTTCATTCTCAAACATAGTCAACTCAGATTCTATCTGTCTCAGGGAGTGGTCATCCTATGTCCTTTTATTGTGTGCCCAAGATTTGGACGTCTTCTTCAGCTCTGCAAGATTGTGAATAAAACCATTTTTGATGTGTCCCCTTGCCCCTAGTGGGTTTTATTTCCTTTGGTTTATCATTTATTCCCTTTGTTTTATTAATCCCCAATATTAAGGTTTAAATAATGGTCTTAAGGTTTAATATTAATCCCTTACATTTACAGTGTTTATTCCTTCAATTTATTGATGTGTTACTTTCGTAATATTGACAATCCCTAGGGTTTATAATATTCATAGTCATGTGAGTTGATCAATCTGTTCAGTTTAAAAATTTAATTCCTATCAATCGCTTGCCATTTTTGATCCCTTTGGTTTCTAATTTCTCCCTTGGGTTTATTAATTCCCAACGGTTTATAATATCAAATTATTGGTTTTCTTTGTTCTTAAATTTTTTAATATTAATAATTCCTTGGGTTAATAATCCCTTGAGGTTTTAGTGTTAATCCCTTGGGTTTATTATATCAATCCCTTGGGTTGATTATTCTCTTGGGTTTATATTATTAGTCCCTTTTCTTTAATAATATTAAACTGAATATCACATTGTGACAAGGATTGTCTCACAATGAAAATAAATAATAATCCCTTGGGTTTGTTGTTCCTGTGGGTTTATTATATCAATCCCTTGGGTTTATATTATTACTCCCTTGTGTTTAATACTATTCCCTTTGGTTCATAATCCCTTGGGGTTTTAGTATTAATCCCTTGGGTTTATTATTCGTGAGTCAAACATGGTTTATTATGATGTTGACCATGGTCCAACATGGGATTGTGATAAGGATTGTCTCAATATGAACATCAATAATGGTCAATCATGTTTATTTCAATGTTTATAATATTTGTCTTAGGGTTTATATACATTGGGTTTCTAGGTCTTTCTTAAGGAACTCTGAAGGTTAATTTCAAGCATAGTGTCCCTGGTCATCACATTAATGGCAGCCCCTAGATCAATCAAGGTGTGGGGGATTATGGTGCCATTGATGTGGACATCAACTACAGGACTCCCAGGGTCCAAATATTTTGGACAGATTACTTGTCCCAACATCAGATCAGACAGTTGTCCTATGACATTGATAGTCAGGGCATCTCTCTTGCGCCTGCCTGGGTGCCTGAAACACTTCTCCTTGATCAACTTGTTGTAGATTGGTACATCTTTTATGGCCTGGAGAAGTGGGATTTTCACACACAAATGTTTAAGTTCTCCCAGAAGTTCAGTCTCCTCTAGGTTTGGTTGCGTGGCTACTATTAGTCTCTCAGGAAAGGGTGGAATGGCTTTGGGTTCACTTTCTTATTTCTCTTCCTCTTCCTCTGGAGGCTGGCGATCTGGAAGGACCTTTCCAGATCGTAGGTTGATCTCCTGAATCTCCACAGCATAGGTAGGGCATGTTGTCTCCCCAGTGTATACCTATTGGGCCTGTCTATTGTTGGGGTTCATATTCGGTTGAGCAGGCATATGGGGTTGTCTTGGAGGAGTAGGAGGTAATGGTTGTGGTTGAGTAGGAGGTGGAGGCAAAATAGCCGGAGGAGAGTTTTATTGGGGCCTCCACCCCGGTTGAGGTGCATTCCACTTAGGGTGGTTGGACATGAGAGTGAAACGAATGAGTAGCAGGTTGAGTATAGTATTGAGATGGATAAGACCAAGGAGGAGGTGTGGACCAGGAAGGATGAGCAGGGGGGCCCCAAGAAGGCATGTGAGCAGATTGGTTGGGGTTGTAATAAGTTTGGGATGTTCCTTGCGTCCCCTGCTGGTAAGGTCTAGACCCATGAGGCCTCCTTTGGTTGAGGAAGTAGAGTGGCTCAGTGCCCCCTTCAACACCTCGGTACATGGCTTTAAGTCCAGGTAAGATTGGGCACTGTTTTGTGGGGTGATCTTCCTCACAAATGAAACATATCTCCACTAAGTGCAATGGACACTCATTCTTAGGATGCTTCCTGGTACATCTAGGACAAAAAATGGCCAAAGCCCTCTCAGCTTCCTCTTTCTTTTGTTGGATTCGGAAGGTATCCAGTTGCATAGCAATGGTTTGTCTCATCTCACTTTTGAGGTCTTCCATCTGATCAGCAAACTCATGCTTAGAAAAGGTGGTACTAGCTGAGAGTGAATTCCCCCTACCTCGTTTTCGGGCTGCCCTAGAGTGGTTTCTAAACATAGTCTTTATGTCCTCATAAGGTAGTTGGTAGATGTCTCCTCTAGCTAGTAGATGGAGGGTATCTAGAAGGTCTTTGGGGACTCCTCGGAGCAGAACCAGCTTTAGAGATTCAGGGTCAAGCGTGCACCTGGCCCGTTTATAGCTAAGTTGGAACATTTCCTTGTAGTCTTCTAAAGACTAATCACTTCCCATGGTCATCCGAAAGATCTCTCCCTTTATTTCCTTTGACCTACAGTAGTCCTGATATTTGTTGTTAAAGGCTTGCTACATCTGAGCCCAAGTTGTGATACTATTTCCAGGTAGCCCCATGAACCAGCGTAGTGCTGCATCCTTGAGGGTAGAGGGAAAGAGTTTCAACTTTTTCTTGTCTTCTGCATAGTCATAAGTTCGACAAAGGACAACAAACTCAAACAGGAAGGTATCAGGGTCTTCAGTGGTCAATCCATGGAAATGAGGTAAGGCTGAGGGACTTATGTTTTTCATCTTCATGTCCCCGTTGGTCTCTCGGATGGGAAAGGCACCTTCTATTCTCTCTTCATCTTCTCTACCATTTCTGTTTTCAGCCATGGTCTCAAAAGGAATGTTTTCTTACTCTTCTTCTGTTATAGGATCTTTGTATATCTCAGGAGGTTCACCTATAGGTTCTTCTGGATCACTGCCACCAAAGAAGAGAGAAGGGTGACTTAGTGATGTGGTGGGGTGTTGGGTAGGAATTTTCAAGTATTTTCTCTGTTCCTACGAGGCATGAAAATGGAATATTTTTGTTTGCTTTTGTGCTTTTTTCTGCTTGTACCTGCAAAACTGAAAGAGATTGAATTGAAACTAGCTAAAATCAATCTTGCTGAAATAAAAATGTGGAATTGAAATGAAAGCGGGAAAGGAATAATCTATTTTGCTGAAATGAAATTGCGGAATTGAAATGCTAATCTACGCTTGCAGAATTGAAATTGCGTAATTGAAATGCTAATCTACACTTGCAGAATTGAAATTGTGGAATTGAAATGCTAATCTATGCTTATAGAATTGAAATGCTAATCTATGAAAGAAGGAAATGTCTAATCTACTTTTGCATGAATGAAATTGCAGAATGGAAATGAAATAAACTACTTAGCAGAAGGTTGTAGTGGAAAATAGAAGAAAAGCAGCAATCACAAATACTCTGACACTTCCCTGACAATGGCGCCAAAAAGAATGGTGGGTTCCAGTATTGCAGCAATAATGCTGCAACTCCTGGGACTCCCTTCTTTACTTTTATCAACCCGGTAGTTCGTAGCAAACTTGGAAGCGACGATGCTATATGCACAAGTACTAGCTCTTGCTACAGCTGTCACTGGATCAGCTGGCACAAGTCCACTAGGAACTTAAGCCAACTTCTATGAGCTCTCAGAAGAAGCTTTTAATAGTGATGGATGAAAGCTAACTCAAAGGAAGCTAGTCTACTTGCAGAAAGAAGCTGAAAGTGAAAAAGGAACGCAAACCCTAGCAAACCCTAGTTCTACCGACTAACCCTACAGATGCAAGTAAAAGGATGAAAGCTACATAAATGGATGCCATTGACTTCTGAAAAGGTAAAATGCATGTGACTAAGTTACTTCTGAAGATAAATACAAAGAAAACATCTTTTTGCATTTTTGAGTAATTTATCAGAATTATTTTGCATGTGCTTTAACTGTTTTTGACTCTGTAGAGGTTGATTGGAGAAAGGAAATGGAGTAGGAACTTGCAGGAGGTTGGGAAGGTTAGAAGAGGGCCTAAGGGATCCATAACACCCTTCCAGAGAGTTTGACAGTGCTCGGATCTCAAGAAACCACTTTCGTGAGCTTCTACAGGAAGTCTGCAGGGGTTCTACAGGATGTTCCGAAAGGGAGTTTTGAAGGGCTAATGGTGAAAAGAAGGTGGAGAAGTGGGTATGGAGTTGAGATGAGGGTGTGATGAGGTCTAGGACTTGGCAAACGAAGCGGGTGAGTGATAAGGATGGCTGGATTTGTTCAAGGAGGGTTAGAGCAATGTTACAAAAAAATATGGCAATTAGGTCAAAGTGAGGGAACATGGCAAATGCGAGGCAAGAATCAGAGTTGGAGGGTGGAGCAAGGAGTATTGAGGGAGTAGGGGTAGGCAAAGAGGTATTACAAGTGCTCTGCAAGTTATTTTCCAAACTATTCAAACAAGGAATCGGAAAAACCAAAGACCTAGCTACTTTAACCTAATCTGACCTAAATATTAGCAAGCAGAATGAAAAAAAGTTTATTGCAACGAAATCATGTGAAATAGCTATGAAAACTAAGTAATCATGAACTTGAACATGTAACCACAACTAGTATCAACTTCTGCAAATGAGAATTCAACACTAACAATTGCATGATGAAGCAAAGATAGTGTTTTTGGGGGTAGCAAGGACACCTTGGTCTCAACTCATGGTTCCACAGAGGGACAGGTGAGATCAGGGGTGCTTGATGGCCTTTTTTTGAATATCTTCTCTGTTATTAACCTATCAAATCAATCTGAACATGAAAATCCTTTCTAATCATCAACAACGATCTAGGTAACCAAGCAAGACTATAATCTACTTAATAGAATTATTTTGCAAAAACATTAAAAACATATAATAGTACATGAAGGAGGCCTTGGCACTTGGGTTGGGCCCAACCCCAAGAGCTGTAGGCTCCTAAGAAAAGCTCAAAACTAATTCCAAATGAAACTTCTTTCCATTATTCAAAAATAACCATGTCACAAAGAAAGTTGTACAGCAGAAGCTACAAAATGAGCTGAGAAACTAGCAGCACTATAGTGTAGAATACAACTGTTCAAAAAGTAACCTACGAAGGCTGGAAGCCTTGCTATTTATGAACCATGAGGGTCTCCAACAGCCCTCCTTAACTCGAGGGGCTCGGTTGCTTGAACTGCCAGTGATCAGACACTTTACATAAAACTACTCGGCTGCCTTTGGGAATCCTTTTCAGTGGCCTGCTGAACTCCGAGCTGAGGGTGGAGAATTCGAGGAAGGGGCCATTTAGTGCAGGAGACACCCTTCCTACGAATCCTCACCCTTGTTCCTTCATGCTTGGCTGTCATCTGGCTCATAAATGCTTGGCCTTAGTCGAAAATTTGTCTAAAAATCTGCAATAACCACATGTTAGCCTTCTTGGTCAGGTGACTATCCTCATTCGTTCAACTAACATAAATATAGTCAAAAAACATGCATAAACTATGAAAAATGGTGGATTGGTGAAGAACAATAGGCAAAATGAGCCCAATAAGTTACCCATTTTTGGGGCTCATCAGTTTCTATATCAATATTCTTGAGATTTATACTATCAATACATTCATGTATTGATATCAATGTATTTATGGCTTAAATTCTATTTATTTTTGATAATGTAATGATATAAATGTGTTATTATTAATGTAATGATGATTTATCATGTTTTAGTGCTTTATGGTTTGCAATGTGCTTCTTATATTGGTTTTTGTTTATGTTTTTTATTTTTATTTTGTGTTATAGCATTATTTATGTTTATATATTGATGCCATGGATTTAGGGCTTAGGTTCAGTTTACTATTTCCTTGGGTTTATAATATTAAATGATTAGGTTTATTTGTTCTTAAAGTTTGTAATATTAAAAATTCCTTCGGTTTATCATTTATTCCCTTTGTTTTATTAATCCTCAATATTAAGGTTTAAATAATAGTCCTAAGTTTTAATATTAATCCCTTACATTTATAGTGTTTATTCTATCAATTTATTGACGTGCTACTTTTGTAATATTAACAATCCCTAGGGTTTATTGATCCATTAGGTTTATAATATTCATAGTCACGTGGGTTGATCAATCCGTTCAGTTTAAAAATTTAATTCCTATTAATCCCTTGCCATTTTTGATCCCTTTGGTTTCTAATATTTTTCCCTTGGGTTTATTAATTCCCAATGGTTTATAATATCAAATTATTGGTTTTCTTCATTCTTCAAATTTTTAATACTAATAATTCCTTGGGTTCATAATCCCTTGAGGTTTTAGTGTTAATCCCTTGGGTTTATTATATCAATCTCTTGGGTTGATTATTCCCTTGGGTTTATTAACCTTTATATATGTTAATATCGGGACTTTCTTTACCCTTCTAAACATTCATTACCCCTTGACCACATATATATGTATATACATATATAGCCATTTTTTCCTTAAACCTTGCTTATATATGTTTAAACGCATAAACCTTCCGCCAGTGCTATTTTCCTTTATAAAACTTTACAAAGGAAATGCCCACAAAACATACCTTTCCGCTTTATACGACCTCCGCACGAATTCGAGGTTCCACCTTTATCGCTAATCGCAATCGCCATAGTCTGCAGTCACATTAAAATGTGGTTCCCATCTTCGTTGATATGCGATTAACCTCGGAACTCAAAACATATTAACTACACCATATAATACCATTGGGTCTGCTCCTTTGTATGTCACATTACTTCTCTACTGTTGATCTTCTCCCAAAAGATCCAATGGTTGATGGTAGATTTCGGGTTGACAAGACACACAGGGGTTAGCCACCCAATAAAGCAGTTTCCCCACACTCCTCTGTTGCGACATGTCCTCTAATTTATGGAATTAGAGCCAAAACTCTCGATACCATTTACCACTCCTTTGCCACCGTAAATACCAGTGGAGGTTATAAACCCGCCTTTTTATTGTGTTAACTCCTACACTCTTACATATGCGATGACCATCGATCTACTCCATCAGACGGTTCCAATAGTTCCTTTAAGTTACTCTTTTGTTTAATCTAGACCGTTGATCATTGAGATGCAATACTTACTATGCGGCAACGCCTCACTTCTCTGCTCGTCCCCATTTTAGTTTGACTTTGCACTATTTTCATTGTTTCCTCTATGGGTTTGAGCTTTTCTTTAGGCTTTACATTTATAATATTATTGTTCGAATTTCATGTTCTACGTGTTTATATCAATATTCTTGGGATTTATACTATTAATACATTCATGTATTGATATCAATGTATTTATGGCTTAAATTCTATTTATTGTTTATAATGTAGTCATATAAATGTGTTATTATTAATGTAATGATGATTTATCATGCTTTAGTGCTTTATGGTTTGCAATGTGCTTCTTACATTGGTTTTTGTTTATTCCTTTTTATTATTTTTTTGTGTTATGGCATTATTTATGTTTATTTATTAGTGCCATGGATTTAGGGCCTAGGTTCAGTTTACTATTTCCTTGGGTTTATAATATTAAATGATTAGGTTTATTTGTTCTTTAAGTTTGTAATACTAATAATTCCTTCAGTTTATAATTTATTCCCTTTGTCTTATTAATCCCCAATATTAAGGTTTAAATAATAGTCCTAAGCTTGAATATTAATCCCTTACATTTACAGTGCTTATTCCTTCAATTTATTGACGTGCTACTTTCATAATATTAAGAATCCCTAGGGTTTATTGATCCATTAGGTTTATAATATTCATAGTCACATGGGTTGATCAATCCATTTGTTTTAAAACATTAATTCGTATTAATCCCTTGCTATTTTTGATCCCTTTGATTTCTAGTATTTTTCCCTTGGGTTTATTAATTCCCAATGGTTTATAATATCAAATTATTGGTTTTCTTCGTTCTTTAACTTTTTAATATTAATAATTCCTTGGGTTCATAATCCCTTTAGGTTTTAGTGTTAATCCCTTGGGTTTATTATATCAATCCATTGGGTTGATTATTCTCTTGGGTTTATATTATTAGTCCCTTTTGTTTAATAATATTAAACTGAATGTCACATTGTGACAAGGATTGTCTCACCATGAAAATAAATAATAATCCCTTGGGTTTATTTTTCCTTTGGGTTTATTATATCAATCCCTTGGGTTTATTATTCCCTTGGGTTTATATTATTAGTCCCTTTTGTTTAATAGTATTCCCTTTGGTTCATAATCCCTTGGGATTTTAGTATTAATCCCTTGGGTTTGTAATATCAATCGCTTGGGTTTATTATTTGTTAGTCAAACATGGTTTATTATGATGTTGACCATGGTCCAACCTGGAATTGTGATAAGGATTGTCTCAATATGAACATCAATGATGGTCAATCATGTTTATTTCAATATTTATAATATTTGTTTTACGGTTTATATATGTTGGGTTTATAATATTAGTCCCTTGGGTTTAATATTATTCCCTTGGGGTTTTAGTATTAATCCCTTGGGGTTCTAGTATTAATAGCTTGGGTTTACTATTCCCTTAGGTTTATAATATCAATCATGGTCAACCATTGTCAATCATAGCCAACCATGGTCAACCATGTTTGAATGTTACATTGTGACAAGGATTGTCTCACGATCAAAATAAACGATGTTTATTATTGTGTTTGTAGTATTTATATTTTCGTTTATCAATATTGTGTTTATAATATTAGCCCCTTGAGCTTAATATTATTCCCTTGGGTTCATAATCCTTAGGGGTTTTAATATTAATCCCTTAGGGTTTTAGTACTAATCCCTCTGTTTTATTATTCCTTTCGGTTTCTCATATTAATCCCTTATGTTTATTATTTCCTTAGGTTTATAATATTGATCATGGTAAACCATTGTCAATCATAGCCAACCATGGTCAACCATGCCTGAATGTCACATTGTCACAAGGATTTTCTAACCATGAAAATAAATGATCTTTATTTTACTATTTGTAATATTTATATTTGGGTTTACGAATGTTGGATTTATAATATTAGTCCCTTGGGTTTAATATTATTCCCTTAGATTCATAATCACTTGGGGTTTGGTACTATTCCCTTTGTTTTATTATTCTTTTCAATTTCTCATATTAATCCCTAGGGTTTATTATTTCCTTAGTTTTATAATATCGATCATGGTAAACCATTGTCAATCATAGCCAACCATGGTCAACCATGCTTGAATGTCACATTGCCACAAGGATTTTCTAACCATGAAAATAAATGATGTTTTTTTTACTGTTTGTAATATTTATATTTGGGTTTACGAATGTTGGTTTATAATATTAGTCCCCTAGGTTTAATATTATTCCCTTTGGTTCATAATCCCTTGGGGTTTTAGTATTAATCCCTTGGGTTTATAATATCAATCCCTTGAGTTTAATATTACCTATTGTTTATTATATCAATCCCTTGGGTTCATTATTCCCTTGGTTTTATATTATTAGTCCCTTTTGTTTAATAATATTTCCTTAGGTTCATAATCCCTCGGGGTTTTAGTATGAATCCCTTGGGTTTATAATATAATTTGCTTGGGTTTATTATTCCCGAGTCAAACATGGTTTACTATAATGTCGACCATGGTCCAACATGGAATTTTGATAGGAATTGTCTCAATATTTAAATGAATTATGGTCAATCATGTTTATTTTAATGTTTATAATATTTTTCTTAGGGTTTATATATGTTGGGTTTATAATATTAGTCCATTAGATTTAATATTATTCCCTTGGGTTCATAATCCCTTGGGGTCTTAGTATTAATCCCTTTGTTTTATTATTCCTTTGGGTTTCTCATATTAATCCCTTAGGTTTATAATATCGATCATAGTAAACCATTGTCAATCATAGCCAACCATGCTTGGATGTCACATTGTGACAAGGATTGTCTCACCATGAAAATAAATAATAATCGCTTGGGTTTATTGTTCCTTTGGGTTTATTATATCAATCCCTTGGATTTATTATTCCCTTGGGTTTATATTATTACTCCCTTTTTTTTAATAGTATTCCCTTCGGTTCATAATCCCTTGGGGTTTTAGTATTAATCCCTTGGGTTTATTATTCCTTTGGGTTTATTATATCAATCACTTGGGTTTATTATCCCCTTGCGTTTATATTATTACTCCCTTTTGTTTAATAGTATTCCCTTTGGTTCATAATCCCTTGGGTTTTAATATTAATCCCTTGGGTTTATAATATCAATCACTTGGGTTTATTATTTCTAAGTCAAACATGGTTTATTATGATGTCGACCATGGTACAACATGGAATTGTGATAAGGATTGTCTCAATATGAACATCAATGATGGCCGATCATGTTTATTTCAATGTTTATAATATTTGTCTTAGGGTTTATATATGTTGGGTTTATAATATTAGTCCCTTGGGTTTAATATTATTCCCTTGGGTTGATAATCCCTTGGGGTTCTAGTGAAAATCCCTTGGGTTTTAGTATTAATCTCTTAGGTTTCTATTCCCTTAGGTTTATAATATCAATCATGGTCAACCATTTTCAATCATAGCCAACCATGGTCAACCATGTTAATCATAAGGTTTAATGTTATTCCCTTGGCTTTTTCATATTAATCGCTCAGGTTTATTAATAAGATAGGTCTCTTTGCCAAATGTTGCATTGTGACAAAGATTGTATCAATATGAAAATAAATAATTTTCAACCATCATCAACCATGGAAATTCATATCCATGGTCCAACATCATAAGATTTGAGAAATATTGTCTTAATATGAAAATCAACCATGTTCAACCATTTTAAACTACATTTAACAATGGTTGTATATGTGGTTTTATTAATGGTCTATCATGGTCCAACATCTAACATAGGGTTACCACTGGTTTACTGACAGTATGCATGTAGACCTATGCATAAACCATTTTCCTAGGAATAGATATGACCTACCAAGTCAAAACTTCATTAACAGTAATGGTTAAGGCCCTTTCCATTATTTGTCATGTGGAAACATATTAATAGACTAACTCAAAGTCTAAACCCTCATTATCGGGACTTTAATCACCCCTTAACCTTCATTCCCTTTAATATCAGGACTCATACAACCCCTCTAAGCCGTTATTAGATCCTTATTCTGCACCATATACAAAATCCTCTTTTAACTTTCGGTTATAATTGTGCCTAACAATAAAACCCTTCTATCATGCTTGAATCCATTATAAACACTTTATAATTGATAACACATAAGCACATACATCATAGCTTTTTCAGCCAATCGTCAGTCTTTGCACAATTCCTGTGAATCACCTTTATCATAGTAGCTCATCGCCAGTTACCATGGTCATACAACATACATATCTTTATCCCCCTTCGACTCCGATATGCGACTATCGAAACGTTTGAATAATAATTTTGCATAAAAGCCCTCGGCATAACACTTTATAGAAATACAAAGGAAATACATTAAATTTCTGCTCTGAACCATATAAGTGGATCTCAAAATTTAGACATTCGCATTTATAAATATCATTGGGTCCAATCATCATCCTTCTCATTATCCTCTGCTATTGATGTCCTCCTGCAGATCCAAAGCTTTACATTGGTTTCGGGATTGCATCGTAATCTATCAAAGGGAGGAAACAATTGCGACATGCGATGTATGGATGGACCCAGAACCTTATCGAATGCGACTTAGAACCCATCGGGTCTGTAAACACATGTCAGATCGGAAGTTTTAAAGTGTAGGGATCAAGCGATAGTCGATAGCTGATAGTGGTAAGCGATGTTTGGAGATTAGGCAGATTGGCGATCGGAGGTCGGAGGAATATGGAGGGGCAGACCGGACAATAAATATAAGTGCCAACATATAAATTCTGAGTTTTGCTATATGGTTCAGAGCATAATTTTAGTGTATATCCTTCTTTTCATATTAGAATGTGGTTTAATTGTTCCGATAGTCACATATCAGAATCGGAGGCACGATAGAGCATATATGTGATAAGATTGTGGGTAACTGTGATGGCTGATTGCGATAAAGGTAATTATCAATAACTGTGTGAGGCTTATGAAAGGCGGAAAAGGTAAGTATTTGCGTGTTTGGGGTTATTTCCTTTGTAAGTGGTTTATGAAGGATTAAAGCACCGATAGAAGGCTTTTATGATTTAGTCTAGTTATAACCCAAATTCTAAAAGGGGGTTTTGTTTATATATGTGGTTAAAGGGTTTTATAAAGGTTTTAGAAGGGTGTATGTGTCTTGATAGTAATGATAGGGAGGATTTAGGGAAATTATTTAATAAAAGGGTTAATGAAGGCTTGGGAGTTGATTTAATTCCCGATAGTGAAAGAATATGAACGGTTAGACTATGTGATAATAGATGAATATTCCCACATGAGTTCTAACTAATGGGGGCCTTAACCATATAATGTATTGGGGATTTAACTCAGCAGAGAGTTAACAATTCCTGGGATGAATGTGATTATGCATTGTACATGCATACTGTGCATAAAGCAGGGCTAACTCGACATCATGATTCCCTTAGGTTTATAATATCGATCATGGTAAACCATAGTCAATAATAGCCAACCATGGTCAACCATGCTTGCATGTCACATTGTCACAAGGATTTTCTAACCATGAAAATAAATGATGTTTATTTTAGTGTTTGTAATATTTATATTTGGGTTTACAAATGTTGGGTTTATAATGTTAGTCCCTTGGGTTTAATATTATTCCCTTGGGGTTTTACTATTAATCCCTATTGTTTATTGTTCATTTGGGTTTATAATATCAATTGCTTGGGTTTATTATTACCTCATGTTTATAATATTAATCATGGTTAACCATGGTTGAATGTCACATTGTGACAAGGACTCTCTCACCATGAAAATAAACCGTGTTTATTTTAGTCTTTCTAATATTTATATTAGGGTTTACCGATGTTGGGTTTATAATATTAGTCCCTTGGGTTTAACATTATTTCCTTGGTTCATAATCCCTTGGGCTTTTAGTATTAATCCTTTGGGTTTATTATTAACTTGGGTTTATAATACCAATCATCATCATCTTTATGTTTCTCTTGTGTTTGTAATATCAATTCCTTGTGCTTCTTGATCCCTTAGGTTTTTAATATTTATCCGTTGGGTTTACTAATTCCTTAGGTTTATAATATTAAAGAGTTGGGTTTATTAGTTCCTTAGGTTTATAATATTGGTCCTTTTTGTTTAATATTATTTTCATTGGTTCATAATCCCTTGGGATTTTAGTATTAAACCCTTAAGTAATAATAAACAAAACTAATATTATAAACCCAATGTATACAAACCCTAAGATAATTATTAAAACTACTAAAGCGTAAGCCTATGAATAATAATAATAATAATAATAATAATAATAATATTATTATTATTATTATTACGAGTTTATATTATTATAATAAAATTCATATAATAATCGTAAAATATATAAATATATAAGAATATAGTTGCTATTATTTGTATAGTTGTTAATTATCATAAATAATAATATTGATTATATTATTATTATAATAACAATTATATTTGTATATTATTATAATAATATAATAATAATATTATATTATTATATTATTATAATCAAATATTAATATTATTATTATTATTTATTATAATAATAATACAATATAATTGTTACTATTTTTTTTTTAATTTTATATTATTAGATTTTTAAAATAACATAATGATAATCTAATATTACTATGAGCTATTCTTATTATTAATTAATATATTATAGGATTTTATATAATTATTATAATATTAATATAATATTTATATAGTTATTAATAATCCTAAATACTGATAATAATTAACCCTATGTATACAAACCCTAAGATAAATATTAAAAATACTAAAGCCTAATAATAATAATAATAATAATAATAATATAATTATAAGTTTATATTATTATAATAATATTAATATAATCATCATAGATATATAATTTTTTTCCCCTAGGAAAAATCGTAATTTCATTAGTAAAAAGAAATTACATTTTGTAGATGCATGTGAGCATATTCCAGAACATAACAAAGACTTGTCTATCAACATAAAAAACTGAGATAAGCGTTCAAAAAATTGTTACCTTTGTTCCACTCAGGGAGGTAACAATCACTGTAATATACTATAAGGAAATTGACTATATATAAAAACTGAAAAGTCTATCACACGATAAATATATACATATGATTTTATCCATAATCAACAGAAAATTAAACAGTGATATCCATGAAAGGCCAGTGGTAGTATTGATAGTGTTCTCCATCTCACTCTTCCTAGATCATCCAAATGCCCAGATCCCTGTTTGCTGCTTCTTTGGAAAGGCTGTCAGTAGCTGTGTTCCGCTCCCTGAAAATGTGTTTGCATGCAAATGAGTCAAAGGATGAAATCAATCTTAGTGCCTCATCTAGTATATGTCTCAAAGTAAAAGCAGAGCATCTAGAGGTTCTATTAAGCCAATCACAAACAACTTTAGAATCTCCAAATAACTGTAAATCTCTACAGTTTTTCTCTAATGCAAATTGTATGAGGAATTTAACATCTAATAATTCTGTAAAGTTATTAGTGCCTCTTCTGATTCCCATGAGCATGTTGTATGAATGGTGTGGGCTGATATGTAGAATGGTCCCCCCACCACATCCAGTCTCCTGTGCAGCCCCATCAAAATACGCGCATGGCTTGTTGTGATCAATTGATTCAGGAATTATACGTTTGTGCCTTGGGGGAGATGGATCTTCTGGAATGAGGGAGTAGTTAGCCAAGAGCTTGGTTGCAATAACAGTCTAGCATGGGGGAAGGTTCTAGAAAATATATTTATTTCGAGTGATTCAAATGGCCTAGCTGATCAGAAGAGGTATGTTACACTGTGTGGTGGCTGTGATGGAGGTAAACCAATTCTTCCAAGCCTCTAATATAGATGCACCAGTCCAATTACTTTGTGGAGTAATAGTAAGTAAAATAATATTCCATAGCTTATGTACTTCAGAGCATTCGAGGAACAAGTGTTGGACTGATTCGTTGTTGCATTTGTAGAGGTAGCACCAGTGAGGTCCAAACTATGGGCGCTTGAGTAAGTTATCACTAGTTAGAATTTTGTTCCTTAGAATATACCACATAAGCAGCCTGGTCCTGGGGGGGGGGCCTTAAGCTTCCAAAGATGTTTCCGCCATGCTTGAATGGTCTGCAGTTTTCAGGATTCTGTCAACATTAAATATCAATGTTTAGGAGTGTATCTCCATATTTTTGAGAGGGCCCATATGATCTCATCTTCTCCCTCAGTAATACAGATGTGTGCTTTAGTAAATTCCTAAGTATAATCATCCAAGAGCTGTGCCCATTAAGGTTGGATATTTAATTGGTGAGCAAATTTCCAGGCCTGATGTAGAAAGGTGGAATTTTCTCCATCCGCAATATGAGCTAGATGAGTGATATTATTATCCTGTAGATGATTTGTGAGTTCAATAGGTAGCCTATGCATGTTCCCACATCTGATCCACGTGTCTATTCCAACTCATACTTTCTCTCCTGAGTGAATTCTCCAAGTAAGTCCAGCTCTGATGGGATCCAAAGCCTTAATCATAGCCTTCTAGATAATTGAAATCCTTGTAGTGCTTCTTTGGGGCCTCCTGATCCAATCCAATATCTACATCGGGGCAATGTATTTTGATGTGGTCACCTTCTACTAGAGGCTATTAGCAGATACTAAATGCCATCCAAGCTTAGAAGCCAGAGCAGAAGAGAAATTGTCAAGTTTCTTTATACTGCATTCCCCCCATTTTTTTGGCAAATTAAGGGCATCCCATTTGATCCAAGCAAAAATCATGCCTGGCTTGCTTCCCTTCCAGAGAAATCTGTAGCAAAGGGCTTCTATTCTTGTGAGAATACCCTGAGGAATCCAAGCCAATGACATCCAATAGATAGGAGTGGCTTCCAGGACATTCGTAATGAGAGTGAGTTGGCCAGCTCGAGATAGGTATTTGAAATACCAGTTATTGAGCCTTTTCTCCATTTTAGAGATGAGCCATTTACAATCTATTATCTTGTAGCCCGAGGGCTTCAACTTATACCCCAAGTATTTCGGGCCATCTTCAAGACTCGGATGAGTGAACCGGAAGAAATGAAGTGCAAAATGGATCTTGTGTTGTGTACATTCAGCTGCAGTCAAAGTTGATTTAGTATCATTAATTAACATACCTGTTGTCACTTGAAATAAGGAGAAAGTGGCTTTAATATTAGTAAGATCTCCAATACTACCATTGAGAAATATCAGAACATCATCCACATAAAGAAGATGTGTGAGCATACAATCATCCGAAATTTTAATCCCTTGTATTCTGCCTCTTCTGTGCTCATCCTTAATAAACCTACTGAGTCCCTCCATGACAAGGAGAAAGAGTAATGGTGAAAGTGGACAGCCCTATCGCAAACCTCTTTCATAAAAGAAGAAATGGGATGCACTTCCATTTATCAGGACACTGAAGGGAATGTTAGTTATACAACTCATGATCCATTTGATATATATGAATGGAAAACCCAGGTGGCTTAATAGCATTCTAATGTATAACCAATTAAATCTGTCAAATTCCTTAGATAAATCAATGTTAAGGATCATACCTTTGCATTTCTTGATAGGTAGGGTATGTAATACTTCCTGTGTAGTGCCCACAGCCTCATGAATCTGTTGATCTTGGAGAAAGGAAAATTGCTCCAGAGAGATGTGTTTGGAAAGTATGGGATGCATCCAGTTGGCAATGATCTTTGATATAATCTTGTAGATGCAGTTGCAAAGAGAAATAGGGTGATATTCATCATAGCAGGATGGGTTATTGGATTTAGGGATGAGCGCAATGAAGGTAGAGGTGATGTATGCCACTATATTTCCACTGTTCCTTTTTTCCTCGATGACTCTTAGCAGATCTTCACCTATGGTTTAAGAAAAGGCCAAATAGAAATCAATTGACCATCCATCAGGTCCAGGGCTCTTGTCTCTTTTAAACCACTTCAAGGTGGCCTCTAGCTCACCCAGAGTGACCTCTTTAATCAGATCTCTTTCCTCCTCTTACCCCACTAACCGTGGAAAATATTGTGCAACTCGTATGATGTCTGCCAGATTTGCTTCCTAAGGGGCACTATAAGCTCTTTTGAAATGAGAGGTTTCCAGCAAAGCCGGTTGCAGAAAGGTGTTGACAACTTGTCCCTATTCATTCTGAAGCTGCCATATTGTATTTATCGCTTTCCTTCCATTTGCAAACTTGTGATAGAATTTAGTGTTTGCATCCCCATCCTGCATCCAAATTGCGCTACTTCTCAATCTCCACTAAACTATATAATCCTCCCTGTTCATTCTCAAACATAGTCAACTCAGATTCTATCTGTCTCAGGGAGTGGTCATCCTATGTCCTTTTATTGTGTGCCCAAGATTTGGACGTCTTCTTCAGCTCTGCAAGATTGTGAATAAAACCATTTTTGATGTGTCCCCTTGCCCCTAGTGGGTTTTATTTCCTTTGGTTTATCATTTATTCCCTTTGTTTTATTAATCCCCAATATTAAGGTTTAAATAATGGTCTTAAGGTTTAATATTAATCCCTTACATTTACAGTGTTTATTCCTTCAATTTATTGATGTGTTACTTTCGTAATATTGACAATCCCTAGGGTTTATAATATTCATAGTCATGTGGGTTGATCAATCTGTTCAGTTTAAAAATTTAATTCCTATCAATCGCTTGCCATTTTTGATCCCTTTGGTTTCTAATTTCTCCCTTGGGTTTATTAATTCCCAACGGTTTATAATATCAAATTATTGGTTTTCTTTGTTCTTAAATTTTTTAATATTAATAATTCCTTGGGTTAATAATCCCTTGAGGTTTTAGTGTTAATCCCTTGGGTTTATTATATCAATCCCTTGGGTTGATTATTCTCTTGGGTTTATATTATTAGTCCCTTTTCTTTAATAATATTAAACTGAATGTCACATTGTGACAAGGATTGTCTCACAATGAAAATAAATAATAATCCCTTGGGTTTGTTGTTCCTGTGGGTTTATTATATCAATCCCTTGGGTTTATATTATTACTCCCTTGTGTTTAATACTATTCCCTTTGGTTCATAATCCCTTGGGGTTTTAGTATTAATCCCTTGGGTTTATTATTCGTGAGTCAAACATGGTTTATTATGATGTTGACCATGGTCCAACATGGGATTGTGATAAGGATTGTCTCAATATGAACATCAATAATGGTCAATCATGTTTATTTCAATGTTTATAATATTTGTCTTAGGGTTTATATACATTGGGTTTACAATATTAGTCCTTGGGTTTAATATTATTCCCTTGGGTTCACAATCCCTTGGAGTTTTAGTATTAATCCCTTGGGGTTTTAGTATTAATAGCTTGGGTTTACTATTCCCTTAGGTTTATAATATCAATCATGGTCAACCATTGTCAATCATAGCCAACCATGGTCAACCATGTTTGAATGTTGCATTGTGACAAGGATTGTCTCATGATCAAAATAAACCATGTTTATTTTTGTGTTTGTAGTATTAATATTTGGGTTTATCGATATTGGGTTTATAATATTATTCCCTTGGGGTTAATATTATTCCCTTGAGCTGAATATTATTCCCTTGGGTTCATAATCCCTAGGGGTTTTACTATTAATCGCTTGGGGTTTTAGTATTAATGTAAATAAGTTGGGTTCACTATTCCCTTACGTTTATAATATGAAAATCAATGTTGGTCAATCATGTTTATTTCAATGTTTATAATATTTGTCTTGGGGTTTATATACATTGGGTTTATAATATTAGTCCCTTGGATTTAATACTATTCCCTTGCGTTCATAACCCCTTCCGGTTTTAGTATTAATCCCTTTGTTTTATTATTCCTTTTGGTTTCTCATATTAATCCCTTAGGTTTATTATTTCCTTAGGTTTATAATATCGATCATGGTAAACCATTGTCAATCATAGCCAACCATGGCCAACCATGCCTGAGTGTCACATTGTCACAAGGATTTTCTAACCATGAAAATAAATGATGTTTATTTTACTGTTTGTAATATTTATGTTTGGGTTTACGAATGTTGGATTTATAATAATAGTTCCCTGGGTTTAATATTATTCCCTTGGGTTCATAACCCCTTGGGGTTTGCTACTAATCCCTTTGTTTTATTATTCTTTTCAGTTTCTCATATTAATCCCTTGGGTTTATTATTTCCTTAGGTTTATAATATCAATCATGGCAAACCATTGTCAATCATAGCCAACCATGGTCAACCATGCTTGAATGTCACAATGTCAAAAGGATTTTCTAACCATGAAAATAAATGATGTCTATTTTACTGTTTGTAATATTTATATTTGGGTTTACGAATGTTGGGCTTATAATATTAGTCCCTTGGGTTTAATATTATTCCCTTTGGTTCATAATCCCTTGGGGTCTTAGTATTAATCCCTTGGGTTTATAATATCAATCCCTTGGGTTTATTATTACCTCATGTTTATTATATCAATCTCTTGGGTTCATTATTCGCTTGGGTTTATATTATTAGTCCCTTTTGTTTAATAATATTGCATTAGGTACATAATCCCTTGGGGTATTAGTATTATTCCCTTGGGTTTATTATTCCCGAGTCAAATATGGTTTATTATAATGTCGACCATGGTCCAACATGGAATTGTGATAGGAATTGTCTCAATATGTAAATGAATGATGGTCGATCATGTTTATTTTAATGTTTATAATATTTTTCTTAGGGTTTATATACGTTGGGTTTATAATATTAGTCACTTGGATTTAATATTATTCCCTTGGGTTCATAATCCCTTGTGATCTTAGTATTAATCCCTTCGTTTTATTATTCCTTTGGGTTTCTCATATTAATCCATTGGGTTTATTATTCCCTTAGGTTTACAATATCGATCATAATAAACCATTGTCAATCATAGCCAACCATGCTTGAATGTCACATTGTGACAATGGTTGTCTCACCATGAAAATAAATAATAATCCCTTGGGCTTATTTTTCCTTTGGGTTTATTATATCAATCCCTTGGATTTATTATTCCCTTGGGTTTATATTATTAGTCCCTTTTTTAATAGTATTCCCTTTGGTTCATAATCCCTTGGGTTTGTTATTCCTTTGGGTTTATTATATCAATCACTTGGGTTTATTATTCCCTTGGGTTTATATTATTACTCCCTTTTGTTTAATAGTATTCCCTTTGGTTCATAATCCCTTGGGATTTTAGTATTAATCCCTTGGGTTTATAATATCAATCGCTTGGTTTTGTTATTCTTGAGTCAAACATGGTTTATTATGATGTTGACCATGGTCCAACATGGAATTGTGATAAGTATTGTCTCAATATGAACATCAATGATGGCCGATCATGTTTATTTCAATGTTTATAATATCTGTCTTAGGGTTTATATATGTTGGGTTTATAATATTAGTCCCTTGGGTTTAATATTATTCCCTTGTGTTCATAATCCCTTGGGGTTTTAGTGAAAATCCCTTGGGTTTTTAGTATTAATCCCTTGGGTTTACTATTCCCTTAGGTTTATAATATCAATCATGGTCAACCATGTTAATCATAAGGTTTAATGTTATTCCCTTGGCTTTTTCATACTAATCAATCAGGTTTATTAATAAGATAGGTCTCTTTACCAAACATCACATTGTGACAAAGATTGTATCAATATGAAAATAAATAATTTTCAAGCATCATCAACCATCGAAATTCATATCCATGGTCCAACATCCCAAGATTTGAGAAATATTGTCTCAATATGAAAATCAACCATGGTCAACCATTTTAAACCACATTTAACAATGGTTGTATATGCGGTTCTATTAATGGTCTACCATGGTCCAACATCTGACGCAGGGTTACCCCTAGTTTACCAATAGTATGCATGTAGACCTATGCATAAACAATTTTCCTAGGAATAGATATGACCTACCAGGTCAAAACTTCATTAATAGTAATGGTTAAGCCCCTTTCCATTATTTGTCATGTGGAAACATATTAGTAGACTAACTCAAAGTCTAAACCCTCATTATTAGGACTTTAATCACCCCTTAACCTTCATTCCCTTTAATATCGCGACTCATACAACCCCTCTAAGCCATTGTTAAATCCTTATTCCGCACCATATACAAAACCCTCTTTTAACTTTGGGTTATAATTGTGCTTAACCTTAAAACCCTTCTATCATGCTTCAATCCATTATAGACCCTTTATAATTGATAACACATAAAAGGACATACATCATAGCTTTTTCTGCCAATCCTCGGTCTTTGCACAATTCCCGAGAATCACCTTTATTGCAGTCGCTCATCGCCAGTTACCGAGGTCATACCACATACATACCTTTATCCCCATCTGACTCCGATATGAGACTATCGGAACATTTGAATAACACTTTTGGATAAAAGCCCTCGACATAACACTTTATAGAAATACAAAGGAAATACATTAAATTTCCGCTCCGAACCATATAAGCAGATCTCAAAATTTTTACATCCACATTTATAAATATCGTCGGGTCCAATCATCATCCTTCGCATTATCCTCTGTTGTTAATCTCCTCCCATAGATCCAATGCTTTACACTGGTTTCGGGATCGCATCGCAATCTTTCAAAGGGAGGGAACGATTGCGACATGCGATGTATGGTCGAACCCGAAACCTTATCGAATGAGACTTAGAAGCCATCGAGTCCATAAACACATGTTGGATCAGAAGTTTTAAAGTGTAGGGATCAAGCGATAGCCGATAGCCGATAGCCGATAGCAATAAGCGCTGATCAGAGATCGGAGGAGGAGTAGCACAGCAGAAGGTTTATATGGAGAGGCAGACCCGACAATAAATATATGTGTAGACATACAAATTCTGAGTTCTGCTATATGGTTCGGAGCAGAATTTTAGTGTATTTCTTTCTTTTCATATTAAAAGGTGGTTTAATTGTTCCGATAGTCACATATCGGAATCGGAGGCACGACAGAGCATATATGTGATAAGACCGTGGGTAACTGTGATGGCCGATTGCGATAAAGGTAATTATCGATAACTATGCAAGGCTTATGAAAGGTGGAAAAGGTAAGTATTTGTGTGTTTGGGGTTATTTCCTTTGTAAATGGTTTACGAAGGATTAAAGTGTTGATAGAAGGGTTTTATGGTTTAGTCCAGTTATAACCCAAAGTTTAAAAGGGGGTTTTGTTTATATATGTGGTTAAAGGGTTTTATAAAGGTTTTAGAAGGGTGTATGTGTCCCGATGGTAACGACAGGAAGAATTTAGGGAAAGGCTTTAAAAGGGCTAATGAAGGCTTGGGAGTTGATTTAATTCCCCATAGTGAAAGAATATGAAGGGTTATACTATGTGCTAATAGATGAATATTCCCGCATGAGTTCTAACTAATGGGGGCCTTAACCATATAATGTATTGGGGATTTAACTCGGCAGAGAGTTAACAATTCCTGGGTTGAATGTGACTATGCATTGTACATGCATACTGTGGGTAAAGCAGGGGTAACTCGACATCATTATTCCCTTAGGTTTATAATATCGATCATGGTAAACCATTGTAAAACATAGTCAACCATGGTCAACCATGCTTGAATGTCACATTGTCACAAGGATTTTCTAACCATGAAAATAAATGATGTTTATTTTAGTGTTTGTAATATTTATATCTGGGTTTACAAATGTTGGGTTTATAATGTTATTCCCTTGGGTTTAATATTATTCCCTTGGGGTTTTAGTATTAATCCCTTGGGTTTATTGTTCATTTGGGTTTATAATATCAATCCCTTGGGTTTATTATTACCTCATGTTTATAATTTCAATCATGGTCAACCATGGTTGAATGTCACATTGTGACAAGGATTCTCTCACCATGAAAATAAACCATGTTTATTTTAGTCTTTCTAATGTTTATATTAGGGTTTACCAATGTCGGGTTTATAATATTAGTCCCTTGGGTTTAACATTATTTCCTTCGGTTCATAATGCCTTGGGCTTTTAGTATTAATCCTTTGGGTTTATTATTAACTTGGGTTTATAATATCAATCATCATCATCTTTATGTTTCTCTTGTGTTTGTAATATCAATTCCTTGTGCTTCTTGATCCCTTAGGTTTTTAATATTTATCCATTGGGTTCACTAATTCCTTAGGTTTATAATATTAAAGAGTTGGGTTTATTAGTTCCTTGGGTTTATAATATTAGTCCTTTTTGTTTAATATTATTCCTGTTGGTTCATAATCCCTTGGGATTTTAGTATTAAACCCTTAGGTAATAATAAACAAAAGGGACTAATATTATAAAACCAATGTATACAAACCCTAATACAATTATTAAAAATACTAAAGCCTAAGCCTAATAATAATAATAATATTATTATTATTATTATTATTATTATGAGTTTATATTATTATAATAAAATTCATATAATAATTGTAAATATATAAATATATAAGAATATAGTTGCTATTATTTGTATAATTATTAATTATCATAAATAATAATATTGATTATATTATTATTATAATAATAATTATATTTGTATATTATTATAATAATATAATAATAATATAATATTATTATTAATATAATATCTTTTATTATAATAATAATACAATATAATTGTTATTATTATTATTATTTTTTTTAATTTTTTATTATTAGATTTTTTAAATAATATAATGATAATCTAATATTATTATGAGCTATAATTCTTATTAATTAATATATATTAGGAGTATATAATTATTATAATATTAGTATAATATTTATATAGTAATATATATAAATAATCTGGTTGTTAATATTTATATAGTTATTAATAATCCTAAATACTGATAATAATTAACCCTATGTATACAAACCCTAAGATAAATATTAAAAATACTAAAGCCTAAGAATAATAATAATAATAATAATAATAAGTTTATATTATTATAATAATATTAATATACTAATCATAAATATATAATTTTTCCCCTAGGAAAAATCATAATTTCATTAGTAAAAAGAAATTACATTTTGTAGATGCAAGTGAGCATATTCCAAAACATAACACAGACTTGTGTGTCAACATCAAAACTGAGATAAGCGTTCGAAAAATTGTTACCTTTCTTCCACTCAGGGAGGTAACAATCACTGTAATATACTGTAAGGAAATTGACTATATATAAAAACTGAAAAGTCTATCAGACGATAAATATATACATATGATTTTAACCATAATCAACAGAAAATTAAAGAGTGATATCCATGAAAGGCCAGTGGTAGTATTGATAGTGTTCTCCTTCTCACTATTCCCAGATCATCCAGATGCCCAGATCCCTGTTCGCTGCTTCTTTAGAAAGGTTGTCAGCAACTATGTTTTGCTCCCTGAAAATGTGTTTGCATGCAAATAAGTCAAAGGATGAAATCAATCTCAGTGCCTCATCCAGTATATGTCTCAAAGTAAAAGCAGAGAATTTAGAGGTTCTATTCAACCAATCACAAACAACTTTAGAATCCCCAAATAACTGTAAATCTCTACAGTTTTTCTCCAATGCAAATTGTATGAGGAATTTAGCATCTAATAATTCTGCAAAGTTATTAGTGCGTCTTCTGAATCCCATGAGAATGTTGTATGAATGGTGTGGGCCGATATGTAGAATAGCCCCCCCACCACATCCAGTCTCCTGTGTAGCCCCATCGAAATAGGCCCATGGCTTGCTGTGATGAATTGATTTAGGAATTATACATATGTGCCTCGGGGGAGATGGATCTTCTTGAATGAGGGAGTAGTCAGCCAAGACCTTGGCTGCGATAATAGTCCAGTGAGGGGGAAAGGTTCTAGAAAATCTATTTATTTTGGGCGATCCAAATGGCCTAGCTCATCAGAAGAGGTATGTTACACTGCCTGGTGGCTGTGACGAAGGTAAACTAATTCTTCCAGGCCTCTGAGATAGATGCACCAGTCCAATTACTTTGTGGAGTAATAGCA
Source organism: Pinus tabuliformis (assembly GCA_031772625.1). NCBI lineage: Eukaryota > Viridiplantae > Streptophyta > Pinopsida > Pinales > Pinaceae > Pinus > Pinus tabuliformis. The sequence continues at coordinate 303,805,721 of CM062809.1, forward strand.
AGTAAAATAATATTCCATAGCTTATGTGCTTCAAAGCATTCAAGGAACAAGTGTTGGACCGTTTCGTTGTTGCATTTGCAGAGGTAGCACTAGTGAGGTCCAAACAGTGAGTGCTTGAGTAAGTTATCACCAGTTGGAATTTTGTTCCTCAGAATATACCAAAAGTAGCATGGTCTTGGGGTGGCCTTAAGCTTCCAAAGATGTTTCCGCCATGCTTCAATGGTCTGTGGTTTTCAGGATTCTGTCAGCATTAAATATACATCTTTGGGAGTGTATCTCCCTATTTTTTACAGGGCCCATATGATCTCATCTTCTCCCTCAGTAATACGGATGTTTGATTCAGTAAGTTCCTGAATATAATCATCCCAGCACTATGCCCATTGAGGTTGGATATTTAATTGGTGAGCAAATTTCCATGCCTGAAGTAGAAAGGTGGAATTTTCTCCATCCGCGATATGAGCCAGATGAGTGATATTATTATCCTGTAGATGATTTGTGAGTTCAATAGGCAGCCTGTGCATGTTCCCACATCTGATCCACGGGTCTATTCCAACTCGTACTTTGTCTCCTGAATGAATTCTCCAAGTAAGTCTAGCTCTGATGGGACCCGAAGCCTTAATCACAGCCTTCCAAATAATTAAAATCCCTGTAGTGCTTCTTTGGGGTCTCCTGATCCAATCCAATATCTACATCGGGGCAATGTGTTCTGATGTGGTCACGTTCGACCAGAGGCTGTCAATAGATACTAAATGCCATCCAAGCTTAGCAGCCAGAGCAGAAGAGAAATCGTCAATTTCTTTATACCCCATCCCACCCCCCCCCCCCCCCCCCCCCATTTTTTTGGAAAATTAAGGGCATCCCATTTGACTCAAGAAAAAATCTTTCCTGGCTGGGTTCCCTTCCAGAGAAATCTGTGCAAAGGGCTTGTATTCTGGTGAGAATACCCCGAGGAATCCAAGCCAATGACATCCAATAGATAGGAGTGGCTTCCAAGACACTCTTAATGAGAGTGAATCAGTCAGCTCGAGATAGGTATTTGAAATACCAGTTATTGAGTCTTTTCTCCATTTTAGAGATGAGCCATGTATAGTCTGCTATCTTGTAGCCCAAGGGCTTCAACTTATACCCCAGGTATTTCAGGCCATCTTCAAGACTCAGATGAGTGAACCAGAAGCGATGAAGTGCAAAATGGATCCCGTGTTGTGTACATTCAGCTACAGTCAAAGTTGATTTAGTATCATTAATTAGTATACTTGTTACCACTTGAAATAAGGAGAAAGTGGCTTTAATATTAGTAAGATCTCCAATACTTCCATTGAGAAATATTAGAACATCATCCACACAAAGAAAATGTGTGAGCATACAATCATCCGAATTTTTAATCCCTTGTAGCCTGCCTCTTCTATGCTCATCCTTAATAAGCTTGGTGAGTACCTCCATGACAAGGAGAAAGAGTGATGGTGAAAGCGGACAACCCTGTTGCAAACCTCTTTCAGAAAAGAAGAAAGTGGATGCACTTCCATTTATCAGGACACTAAAGGGAATGTTAGTTATACAACTCGTGATCCATTTGATATATATGAATGGAAAACCCAGGTGGTTTAATAGCATTCTAATGTATAACCAATTAACTCTATCAAATGCCTTAGATAAACCAACATTAAGGATCATCCCTTTGCATTTCTTGATATGTATGGTATGTAAAACTTGCTATGTAGTGCCCACAGCCTCATGAATCTGTCGATCTTGGAGAAAGGAAAATTGCTCTGGAGAGATGTGTTTGGAAAGTATGGGATGCATTCAGTTGGCAATCATCTTTGATATAATCTTGTAGATGCAGTTGCAAAGAGAAATAGGGCACTATTCATCATAGGAGGACAGGTTATCGGATTTAGGGATGAGCGCAATGAAGGTAGATGTGATGGATGCTGCTATATTTCCATTGTTCCTTGTGTCCTCGATGAGTCTTAGCAGATCTTCACCTATGGTTTAAAAAAAGGCCAAATAGAATTCAATTGACCATCCATCAGGTCTAGGGCTCTTGTCTCTTTTAAACCACTTCAGGGTGGCCTCCAGCTCACCCAAAGTGACCTCTTTAATCATATCTCTTTCCTCCTCTTACTCCACAAACCGTGAATATAATGTAAATAAATAATAAGTAATATGAACAGTCATCTGGAGATGAAGTGAATAGTCTCTCCCTCATGTATATAATAAATACCAACCTGAAGGAATAATATATGGATCAATTGGTTTTGAGGAGTTACTGCTTGGCCTGGCATGGTATTAGAGCCAGCTCCCAAAATTAGTTGTAACTCCCTTCTACCTTCTGCGCTCTGTGTCCACTGTCCCTGTGGAGTCTACCTACTATGCTCTCTGTCCACTATCTACTATGCTCTCTCTCTACTACGCAGTTTGTCCACTTCCTCCCTACGTGCCTACTGCATAGTCTATCCACTGTTTTCTTGCTGCCTAAATTCAGAAAACATTCCCAAACCTGCATGAAGGAACGCTGCTGTGTTGAGAGAGGGACAGCTTCAATGTATTTTCAAATCCTACAGAACTTGTATGAAACAACGCATCGAATTGCTCTGGTGGATTTAGCTGTTGTGAAAAGGTTAAATTTATTCGAAGTTTGAGGGCTTGGTGGAAGAACTAGTATTCCGAAAGTGAAGTAAGAGAGTGTCATGTGACCAGGAATGGAAATGTTGGTAGCCATCGCAGGTATTATATAACGATGGTCTCATTACATTGTATTCACATTGGTATTATAATGTTGGTCTCATTACATTGTATTCATGCTGGTATTATAACGCTGGTCTCATTACATTATATTTACACTGGTAACATTGTATTTACGCTACCTTTGTGTTTACATTGTAACGTTGGCATATAAAATGTGTTGAAAGCCAATGTGTTGAAGTTTTTGGCATATAAAATGTGTTGAATTCCAATTCCTATGATATTGTAATGTTGGTCCTATAGTTGAAGTTTTTGGCATATAAAATGTGTATGCATTGAAATTTTTGGCATATAAAATGTGTTGAATGCCAATTCCTATGGTATTGTAATGCTGGTCCAATAGTTGACGTTTTTGGCATATAAAATGTGTATGCGTTGAAACTTTTTGCATATAAAATTTGTTGAATGCCATGTGTCGAATAGAATTTAAAAAAAAAACTAGGTCGTGGGTCAAAGCACTATGGCATGAAGTGTTGAATCCGTTGTATAGATTTGTGTATTTACAGTATTGGGTATTGACATTTGCTGTCGAGTTGAGTTTGTTGTCTAGTCATATCAGAATTATATTTTTTTCCCATTAAGAGTAAAAGTTTTACAACAAAATTTTTTGTTACAGTATGCATTCAATCATATCCATTGTGGGAATAGTTCTCACTAGCAAGGAGAACTATACTGAGTGGTCCCGGATGATAAAACACACCCTCATTTTCAATGAGTTGTGGAAAGGAGTGTGCATTGGAGACGGAGACAAACAACCAGAACAACCTACATCAGACAAAGAGCTCGCCATTTGGGAAAACAAGAACAACAAAGCTTATGCATTAATTGCAACATATGTAAGTGAAGAGGTGAGTCACCATATTACACCATTTTCAACTGCTTTCGAAGCCTTACAAAAGCTGAAAGAAATCTATGACTCAAATTCTACACTTGAAGTTGTTCAACTCATGATTAAACTCTTCACTCTGGAACTGCAAAATAATGATCCTCTTGCTCTTGCATCTGAAGTAAAGTCTATAATGCATGATATCCAAGCCACTAAAATTGATTTGGATATTCCTCTTATCGCTTTTCTCAAGGAACTTTATCCCACTTACTCCAATTATCTTGAGTCATTGCAAGCAAATGGAAATCTTAAAGACATTACCTTTGACTCTCTTGTGAAAAAATTTGTTGAAAGAGAGAAATCTTTTGGAAAGAAGACAGCCCATGAATCTTCTGAAGAGACTGTGTGCCTTGCTCATAAAGAAAAGCATCCTACTCAAGATTCTTTAAGAGGAAGAGGTGGTCAAAGAGGAAGAGGAAGATATTTCAGAGGCAGGGGGGGCAGACACTCTTAAGGAGAAAAGGCAGATTTGCACTGCATACGCTGCAAAAGAAATGGATCACATGATGCCTCTACATGCAAGTTACCATGGGACAAAATTGAGCAGTAAAGAAACCAACAGAAAGGTAAAACTGATGATACAGACAAAGGTAAAGCACCTAAATCAACTCACTATGTTGTGGCACAATGTGATATTGGAGTAAATGAAGATTTATTTAATGCTTCACTTGCTTCTTGGAAAAATGATTGGTTTCTTGATTCAGGAGCAACCTGCCACATGACTCATAGAAAATACTTTTTTGAAGAATTTACTCACAATGTTTATGGAGCAGTATACTTTGCAGACCAATCAAAAATCAAGCCATCAGGGCTTGGCACAATCAGGCTTAAACTGCCTGGTCTTCCAAACTTTCTTCTGCATCATGTTCTATATCTCCCATAGCTCAAGAGAAACTTATTGTCCTTGGTCCACATCCGCTAGGAAGGTCACTCCATTCATATGTTTGATGGCAAGCTTGAGGTAAGAAAAGCATCTGACCACTCACTTCTCATGAGGAGAATAGAAGAAGAAAGGCTTCTCAAGCTACAAGGAACCTCTGCTAGTGCACAACATTTCTCATACAATTCTCATTATGAAGAAGGTACACTTCCATCAAATTTATTATGGCATGCTAGATTTTGACATTTGAACTATGACAGCCTCTGCTTGTTGAAGAAAAATGGTGTTTTTGGTTTGCCTACAATTCCTAGGAAACTTAAGCAATGTGATGCTTGCATTCTAGGAATGCATAGCAAATAGTCTTTTCATGATTCAAATTCAAGAGCACATAGAAAACTTGAAATCATTCATTCAGATTTATGTGGTCCAATTTCTGTTCCTTCTGCAAATGGAAATAAATATATGATATTTATTGATGAATACACCAGAAGGTGTTGGGTTTATATATTGAAGAACAAACCTTATGCTTTTCAAACATTCAAGAACTTTCATAAATGGATTGAAAATGATGCACAATCTCATATTGGGTCTATTCACACTGATAATGGAAAAGAATACACATCAAATGAGTTTGAAAACTACATGGGATCAAACATCAAACGCCTGTGCCTTATAATCCCCAACAGAATGGTGTAGCTAAAAGAAAGAGTAGGACAATCTTAAATATGGTACGATCCATGCTATTCTTCAAAAATGTAAAGATAATGTTTTGGGCTGATGCTGTTCTATGTGATGCCTATATAAATAATAGATGTCCATCTAATGCTATTAGAAACAAGACTCCATATGAAATGTGGTATGGACATGTTCCTTTGGTAAAGCATCTGAGGGTCTTTGGTTCCACCTGTTATGCCTTGATACCAAAGGTATATAGAAACAAACTTGGTGCAAGAAGTCATAAGTGTATCTTCCTTGGGTGTTCAAACACCTCCAAAGCACACCGTCTCTATGATGAAGTAAATAAAATGTTTGTTGTATCTAGAGATGTAATTTTTCTTGAATCATCCAAAACTGACAATGTTGTTGAGCGGCAACTTGATCGCTTGGATAGATTCGCAAAGGAAAAATCATTTCAAGAATCTGATAATCAGATTCCACATTTTGAAGGGAGGATTCCTATACTAGATCAACATGTGGAATCTTCTTCCAAAGAACACTCTCCCCTACATGAAACTCCAACAACGGATGATGCTTTAAGTGATGTGATTGATAGAATTGGGAGACTCAACCTTGATTCAGTCCCAACTCAATCAGTAGAGCATCCTGGACCATCTAAGAAAGGTCCCCCAAAGTGGCTGATAAAGACACTTGAAAATGTTCATCCTGATGAGGTTGGAAAGACAGGAACTAGAAATTCAAACCAACAAAATGGAGGTGATGTAGATGACTCTAATTCACCTGTTGATATTGATGTTTCTTATGATTGTGAATTGAACTTGTCTACAGATTTTGAACCAACTTCCTTCAAAGAAGCTACTTCTCATGATGAATGGAAAGAAGTGATGCAAAAGGAGTGAGATGCCCTCATAAAGAATGGCACTTGGAAGCTGGTTGATCCTCCATTAGGAATCAACCCAATTGGCTGCAAGTGGGTCTACAAGAACAAGTATAAAGCTGATGGCTCACTTGAAAAGCACAAAGCTAGGCTTGTGGCAAAAGGTTTTGAATAGAAGGAAGGGGTTGATTATGAGTAGACTTTTTTCCCCACAGCAAAATGGGCTAAAATCCGGACATTCTTTTCCCTAGCAGCTCAGAACGGTTGGAAAGTCCATCAAATGGATGTAAAAACTGTTTTCTTGAATGGAGATCTAAAGGAGAATGTTTTTATGACCCATCCTAAAGGATTTGTTGTGAAAGGACATGAACATAAAGTATGCAAACTTGTGAAGTCCTTTTATGCCCTCAAACAAGCACCGTGAGCCTGGTATGAAAAACTAACTGAGCATCTTCTGAAACTCAATTTAAAACATTATGATCTTGATGATGCAACTTTATTTGTCAAGAAAGTTGGCAAAATAGTTGTATATATTGTGGTATATGTAGATGATCTTTTGATGACAGGGAACAATGAAAGCTACATTGCATCCATAAAGAAGGAATTGGGGAAAAGTTTTGAAATGACTAATTTGGGCTATGTTCATTACTATCTTGGTATTGAAGTAACCCAACATCTGAAGTCCATATTTCTTTCTCAAAAGAAGTACATTGGAGATCTGTTGAATAGGTTTGGCATGAAAAAATGCAATCCTCTTACTACTCCAATGGAACAAAACTTAAAAAGCTCACATCTATTGAAGGAAAAGAATTTGAGGATGCAACAAAGTATAGACAACTTGTAGCCAGTCTCAACTACCTAACTACTACCAGACCAGACATTTCATTTGCTGTTGGAATCCTCTCTAGGTTTATGCAAAAACCTTGTGAGGGACATTGGTCTGCTGCAAAAAGAGTTCAAAGGTACTTGAAGGGAACTGTATACACAGGTGGACGACTCCAACTTGATTGGATACTCTGATTCAGACTTCGATGAGACAAAGAAACTGGGGTATCTACTTTAGGATATGCTATGAGTCTTGGATCAGGAGTTGTCTCCTGGAGATCACGAAAATAATCAGTTCCAGAAGATTCCACAATAGAAGTAGAATACATGGCAGTAGCTAAAGCAACAAAAGAAATTGTGTGGTTTAGGAAAATTCTTGAAGATTTGCAGGTAAAATAAGTACAATCAACTGCACTCATGATTGACAAGAACTCTGCAATAAAGTTGGCCAACAACCCAAAGTTCCATGATCGAACGAAGCACATCAATACTAAATATCATCTGATTCGACATCATGTTGACGCCAAAACAATCCATCTCCATCATTGTTCCACTAATGAGCAAACTGTAGACATCTTCACCAAAGCACTTGGAAGAGAAAAGCTTGAATGATTCAGGATGATGCTTGGACTCACCAACATCCCTTCAGATTAAGGGAGGGAATGTTGACACCTAATCATCAGGATTGGGTGAATATAATGTAAATAAATAATAAGTAATATGAACAGTCATTAGGAGATGAAGTGAACAGTCTCTCCCTTATGTATATAATAAAGACCAACCTGAAGGAATAATATATGAATCAATTTGTTTTGAGGAGTTACTACCTGGCCTGACAAGTGTTGTGCAACTCATATGATGTCTACCAGATTTGCTTCCTAAGGGGTACTATAAGCTCTTTTGAAATGAGAGGTTTCTAGCGAAGCCAGTTGCGGAAAGGTGTTGACAGCTTGTCCCTATTCATTCTAAAGCTGCCATATTGTATTTATCACTTTCCTTCCATTTGCAAACTTGTGATAGAATTTGGTGTTTGCATCCCCATCCTGCATCCAAATTTCCCTACTTCTCAATCTCCAAATTTCTTCATGATCCTTAAGGATTTTCCCTCTAGCTGTGTATAGGGATGTAATCCTCTCCTTGTGTTCATCTTAACTGTATAATCCTCCCTGTTCATTATCAAAGACAGTCATCTCAGATTCTATCTCTCTTAGGGAGTGGTCATCCTGTGTTCTTTTATTGTGTGCCCAAGATTTGGACATCTTCTTCAGCTTTGCAAGATTGTGAATAAAACCATTTGTGATGTGTCCCGCTACCCTTGGTGGGTTTGCTTTCCAGAAATCAGTAACCATGTTGACATATGATGCTTCCCTAAGCTAGGCAGAACATAATTTAAAAGGTCCCTTGGGCTTAGCCCTACCCCTTTCAATTTCCATATAAATAGGTAGGTGATCAGAGATTCCACCTGATCCTACCCATTGTCTGATGTAGAATCCCAAATCAAGTACATTCTCTTTGAATAAGAAACGATCAAGACTACAGGGCAGGCCATTCACCCTGGTTCAATTATTTCTCCAAGTAGCTTGTATCTTAGCTGTAGGGATGTCTATTAGGTGATGGGAATCCAAGGTGGATGAAAAGTAATCTGAGAGAGGATCTCCCTATGCTCGATGTCCCAAGGACTCAAAGTGTCCGATTGAGAAATTGAGATCCCCTCCAAGTATCAAATGATCTGATAGAAATAAATTCGAACACAGGAGTTTATCCCAAAAATCAGGTTTGTACTATCAAGGCTCGTAAATATTGAAGATTCTGAAATCCATTCCCAGATTTGCGGAATGAATGTCAGCTCTAATATGTCCAGCCCCTCCCCAACAATTGAGTAATTTGGTAGTATGGGAGTTGTATCCCAAAGCAATACCCCTGTATCTTCCATGTGTATCCAAACAAATAAAACACCACCCAGGAAACATTCTCTCAAGGGTAAGGGTAATATCAACAACAGGACCAAGAGTCTCCTGTAGAAATATTATGTCAAGCGAGTCGGTTGCAACTAACCAATGGAGTGCTAGTTTTTTGTCAGGCCTAGCAGACCCTAAAAAATTGTAAGAGCTAATCTTAATGGAGGGAGTTCAGAAGGGGTTTCTCTTGCTCTAAGCACCTCAAGAATAGTAGACTACTTACCCGAAGCTATCTCATTGCCAGCCAAACATTGAGCTTTAGAGAGGGAGGATGGTCAACCTCTATGGAGTTTATGCAGGGGGGGAGGGTATGATGTCAAGCGTGATATGATCCAAAGCCTGAAGATTGGATTTTGAATGGGTTGGATATCCAGATGTTGGGGGTGGCTTGTGTTGTAGATGACGTTCGAGGCGGAGGGGAAATTGACAGTGAGGGAGGGGTGGGAGAGAATATAGGGTGAGTGGAAGAAAAATTGCAAGAAACCAGGATAGAGGCAACAATAATGGAAGCAGAGACCACACCAATAGATAAATCAGATGATAATATATCATGTAAAGATGAGTTGTAAAGAGATGATGAAGTGAAAGAAATGCTCTTACCCGAAGTGAACGAATCTTCAGAGGCCGCCAAGGTTTAGGCTAGAGGCGGGGGAGGATGTCTGAGGGGAGGCCTACCACGCTTCTTCAGTAGCTTGTGTAGATGCTGTCACATTCGCTACCGAGACTACTTGTGCTTCTGCCATCCCTTCTGGAGATTCTGTATTCGAGGGTTGTTCCCCCTACAAGTGAGCCTCCTGTGCCAATGGATCCTAAACCGATGTCTTTTTTCTCCCCCTTCCATTTAGGGGGCAATCTTTGAATAGATGCCCCACCTTATGACATCTCCTGCATCTAAATGGGACTCCCTCATAGTCCAGAATCTACCTCCTTGATGCATTTCTCCACTAGATGTTAATGTGTTCCAATAAGCCATAAGTGAGATCTAGGTGAACCAGTGTCCTAGAAAAAGCCATATGCCTTGTTATCTGAAAGGAATTATTGAAAGTGAAGTAGGTGCCAATAACATTTCCTATCCGTTTGAAAACATCCTCCATCCAGAAATGAAGTAGGAGCCTCGGGAGATGTACCCAAATAGGCCCAACATCTACCCTTTCTTGTTTTGGGTCGAACATCGATGACCATTTCCTAAGAAGCACTGGCGCTTGGTCTATATGCCAAACTACGGAGAGTACCCAGTTGGTGTGTGCTAGGCAGCTGAGCCAAAATGCGAACCATCCTTTAACAAATGTTTGAACCTTTGGGGGGTCTTTTAGATGATGACCCCAAACCTTCGAGGTCCATTGTTGTAGCTGTTCCACACTAAAATGTCTACCTCGAACACAACCTACAAGCACTTTCTCTGCTATGTCCATGGAGTCCAATAACTATGTGCCCTGAGTGAGCTTTAGGAAAACCTCACAATTCCATAGCTTTAGACACCTTTTCCTCCTTGAACCCACATGTATTCTAGCAGCAGATTTTTTAGATTTCGAGAAAAGTCGAGCAGCTGATGAGATTGTGGGTTCACTAGTTCCCAATGGGGCCATCGATATGGAGGTGAAGATGCAAGGGATGGGGCCAATTCCAGTGAAATTTCCCAGGAGAGGAGACACCGAGGTCAAATTGGAAGACGAGACGGGCACTTGAGAAGCAAATACCAAGGGGCAGACTGCAGAGGGTATGTAAGAGACAGATGAAGGCAGGTTCGATCCCTCGACCTCCTCAAGGGTTTGTTCATTAGGGTTAGTCAGTGGATCTGCAAAGGCTAGAGAGTTAAGCAAGAGCGGCTGTGAAATGTAGTCAGGTAAATACGGGGCATCTTCAAGCAGAGTCATAGATGGAATGCGAGAGCCGAAGATGGCAGGAAGGGCTTCAACTTCATCAAAGAGCTCGCTATCAAATGAGAAATATCTTACCGTTGTGGTCCTAGGATGCATCCAGATGGGCACATCCTATGAAGGATCTGCGGAATAATCTATTAGCTCATCCATAACTGTCATAACTGCAAGTTGTCAACTGCCAGTAGAGTCGATGTTACAGGAACAGAGGTAAGTTGGTGAGGGTAAGAGGTGGTCCAAATCCAAGCTACCTGAAAACCCTAAAACTGGATGATCATGCCCGATGTTGATGAAAGGTGAAGGAAAATGGGGAGATGCAGGGGAGAATCGTATTGCGATTTCTGAAAACCACATAGGGTTCCTGTAGTGTAACCCTAACCCCATCGCTCTCCTCAATTTTCTCATTTGTTCAATCATTGTGGGTCATTATCTCTGGTCATCATAAATATATAATTATATAAGAATATAGTTGCTATTATTTGTATAGTTATTAGTTATCATAAATAATAAATAACTAGTCTTTATTGTTCTTATTATAATAATATTGATTATATTATTATTATAATAATAATTATATTTGTATATTATTATAATAGTATAATAAAAATATAATATTATTATAATATTATAATCGAATATTATTAATAAGTATATAAATATTAAAAACCACAGTATTTTTATATATTATTATATTAATATTATATTAATATAATAATAGTAATAATATAAGCTCCTAATAATATTATAATAATATTGATTATATCATTATGATAATATGTTAATTTTATTTGTATATTATTATAATATTATAATCAAATATTATTATTATTATTATTATTATAATGCAATATAAAATTGTTATTATTTTTTTAATAATTTTATATTATTAGATTATTTAAATAATATAATAATAATCTAATATTATTATGAGTTATTCTTATTATTAATTAATATATACTAGGAGTTTATATAATTATTATAATATTTATACATTAATATATATAAATAATCTAGTTGTTAATATTTATATAGTTATTAATAATCCTGAATACCCATAATAATTATTAATGTGGTTGATATAAGCCTATTGGCATATATCAATCACATTGGAAAATGTGGTTGTATATATGCTTGATATACGCCTATCGGCATATTCATCCATATTGGTAAATATGGTTGTGCTATTATATGTCTATATTAGATTTAAAATTTCATATGACCATTCTTAATATGACATGAATTAATATAAACAAATGAACATATGTTCATGTAAATCAATGTATTTATCTAATATTACCACAACTTAACTTTCTCTACCATACTTATGGAGAGTTATTAGTCACCATTATTTATGCATTTCTTAACAGAAAATTAGATAGAAGTAAAAATTTGATGGTTACTTCACTTAACATCTATTTTAGCAATAAATTTTTCATATAATCATATTTATTAATTTATATAATTGAAGTAAAAAAAATGATATTCACACTTAGTAATATATAGTAGCAATTACTTTCTATGTACTTATAAGATTATGATAATAAATTTAATATAGGCTCGATATCTTATATGATATTAAGTTATATCCTATTAAGTTATTTAAGTGAGATAATATTGGTGTATGTTTTAGAGACTCGGTTGATGCTTCTATTATGGAATTCATGAATAGTTTATTGGGAATAATTTGATAGGAAATAGGTGAAGTTTCCATTAAGAATCAATTTAAAGTGTTCTATGCAATTTTAGGTATATGAATAGTATAAAGAACTTTAATATAATATTGAGTTTAATATTAATATTAAATTGAATATTAATATTTAATATTTAATATTTAATATTATTGAGTGGTTATGATAAAGAAGGTTGTTGATAGAGTTAGACCTCATGGAACAAAGGGAGAGTGGAGGGACATCCAGAGGTCCAAAGGATAAGGCCATTGTGTTGTTATATTAATATTATTAGGCTTAATATTATATAGGATTTAATAACTCTAAATAAAAATAATATTAACTTAAATATAATATTAGGTTTAATATTATTATTTTCCCGAGAAAGAGTCCCAACTTTATATTAAAAATAAAATGTTACATCAGTGCATGTCCATAGTGCATTTAGATAGTTGTCCCAAAAAAAACAATGTGAAATACAAGATAAATTAGTTGGAGAAAAACCAACCTTGGGTCCTGCAACAAAAATTGTTTTATCCTAACATCCTGAAATCATATCAGGTTTTGTATGTCGTATTGGTCACAAAAATAATTTTTGACAGCGTTAAATACATGTTGTTGTGAGTTGTAGAAATATACAATAATATAAGTATGATGCATATAAATAACATATTAAAAATGTTGAAAATGACAACAAGAAAATCCCAATTTAATTTTCCCTTGAATTAAATTAGGAGAAAATTGGAATTCCACATCACAAGACAACAAGAATGAGTTAACTAAGTCAATTTCACTTAGTTGGCTAGTTAATTCGAGTTGAGGGCCTAACTTGTGTCATGTAGAGTGGTTCCTAAATTCTAGGAGTCTAGGTTGAGTTTAATTTGAGTTGTAATAGTTTAATTCATTTAAACTAAGTTAATGTGAGTTAAACTGGTTCCAACTTTTGGAGGAACTAGTAGGAGGTCTAGAAATGTAGTGAAACTTCATGTGTTCAACCAGTTAACTGATAAATTAACAATAATTAACTCATGCATGCATTAAATTCAAGTTACCTAATTGAGATTGGAGTTCAAGGGTAGCTTACTGTCAATTGTATAATTTTTTAGTTGTATAAGTGGCGTATGCAGTCAGAGAAGGGCCTACAGGGATTGCACAATTCAGGAAGGGGATTTCCCTAGTTAATAGGGGGCTAATTCCTTGAGAAAAAATACAAGGAAATAGGATTTTGGCAGGCAACATAATTGGTTAAGTATTGGCTAGAGTCAACTTGTGAGGCAATAAGATAGATTATACTTGTGCAAAGATTGTTTAGGTTTGAACAAGCATTGCATTTTCTTCTCTATTTTTCTGATCTAATACAATATACATATAAGAAGGGGTTTTGAGGAACAAGGTTTCCCCTTAGATATCTCAGATAAGATATCTCAGGTTTCCTATTAAGAATCAGTTTAAAGTGTTCTTACCTCCGATGATACACAATGCAGTGATTTAGTCATCATATTACAACACAGCTTAGACACTTCGTGCAATCGATTCTTCCAGTGTTCCAATTCCTCATTTGAATATGATGTGCAGGAGTTTTCGTGGTCCCATGTAATACGTCCATCAACTATCAGATTCACCCAAATATTTATCTCGCATTGTTATCTTATAAATCTGGTCCAAATCATCCTCTCTTTCATAATCATAGAGCGGTTCAGTATAACGAAGTCATTTTGTAGGGTCCACACGTATTATTACGCGGAGTGATTTCCTCTCAAATGACATTGTCCACTTCTTTAAATTGATCACCCCATTCATGTCAATAGCCCTATCAATCCCAAGAAGCGCAAGGTAGGGATTGATGTCATCGAAAATGTCTATCACTTCTAAATCAGCCAACACACTCACACCTTTAATATCTACTGTCACTCCCTTCAATATTCCCATGGGGATAATCTTTTGCTAATTCGCCATCCTCAATTGAATACGAGACAACTGCATTGTAGGTCTCCCCATTCTCTCCCATGTTTGTTTCGACAAAACATTCACATCTGACCCAAGATCCAGAATAACTTGGTCCATTTCATACTCTCCTATTTGCGCGGTGAGCCTCATCCCATGCCCTATTCTTGCCTTACGCTTACCAATTTTCTTGACCATGCATGGTCCCTCAGATGCATCTTCTTTACCATCACATTTATTGATCAACTCTTGTAATCCTTTCATGGCTTTTCTATTGCATAGCAGCTTCATATAGTTCTCCAAAAAGGTTTTGAGCATGGATGGGTCCATTTCTTTAGACTGCCTATCCTGACTTCTTGAGGTAGAAGCCTCAACAAATATTTTGTTCAATTCCATGAAGGTTTCTTTCATGTGCTCTAAATCAAGACCTACTTCTTTTTTTGTAGCTTTGCAGACCCATTCACTTTCTTCAGGCTACATTCCCTTATCTTCACCAATCGTCATTCCACTTCACAGCACTATATTCACATTAGGATCTTCTTCACGGGGTTCAACCCTTATAATATGCAAGTTTCGGGTAGGCTGTTGTGGTTGCATCCCCTTTTCCTGCATCTTAGCTATTAATACAGGGCAGTCTTCTATCACGTGGTCAAACTGATTACAATATCGGTATGACAGGTGCGTCGAGTTCGTACATTCTCCTGCGTAGTATCCTGGCCCTCCACAATTGTAGTAGATAACTTGTCCCCGACCTCGCAGGTCCTCCTCCACTTCGGCCTCGTCTGCACCCTTGATATCCTCCTCACACTCCCCCAACGCCTTAATCCAGAGGTTTATTTTCTCTTTGCATTCGATACATGGGCTCTCTTTCCATCATCAGTTCATATCTATGACAATTATGCTCATCGTGACCCACTAATTTACAAAAGTTGTAGAAGAGTTGTTGCGGTTTGTGTACAAATTTCTATAGCAAGTGAAAATTGTCTGTCACATGTTTTCTAGCTACCTGATAGATAGCACACCACAACACGGGCCCTGTAATTGGCCCTTCTTGAGCTTCCAGCCTCAGAGGCATCAACCCTCATCTTGCAATGTAATTCACAAAGACAGGGTAGTGATCTTTATCATGCCCTTGGCTCTTACATTTCAGACACCAAAATTCTTCACAGACCTCTGGCTGAGCTGCTCTATCCTTCTTTAGACTTTGTAATCCTAGGAAAAGATTCTGCAACTCCACTTGAATCTACTAAACTCCCAAAGCAACATCTTGAGTTGTTGTCTCATGCAGTCTCATTGCAATCTCTAGGGATTTAGTGTGGGTCCCAATCTTTTATTGTGATAAAGAAACCCTTAGATGAGGCAAGAGTGAAGCCATAAACCATTTGCGATGCTACCGATACATAAGGTTCATGTTAGCTTCGCAGATCTTGCATTTCAATCTCTAATCCATATCCCAAGGTGTCTCGCTAGGCTTCACCATGATTTCCTTGAATCCAACGATTGATTGCACTTTAGACTTGGGCATACTGAATTCCTTATTCAGCACAGTCTGAATGTCTGCCGATGTAGCTGTTGGGTTATTGGTGCAGTACTAAATGTACCGCATTAGTGCACGGTGATGGAAAGAAGTAACCAAAAAATTTTTCTTCATCTTATCATCTATAATGTTCCAGGCTTGCCACACAGCCTTTGCAACAATCCAAAACTGATTCGGGTCCTCATTTTCCAAGCCCTTGAAAATGGGCAACTTCACTGTATTTTCCATATTGAACAGTGGTGGAGGTGGTGGCAGTGTGTGTGAAGGTGTATGTGGTGGAGGTGAAGATGGAGGTGGTGTGGTTGGATGGCATATTCGTGGGAACCCTTGCCTTATTAACTGGACAACGCTCTGTGGCGAAGCCTATGCTTCTCCTTCGTCATCACTCAGAGGAGGTTCAATTAGCGGGCTATATTAAGGACCTATTCTACTCTTATCTCTGAAAAAATTTCCACTTCGCATAGCTCCAAACATCAAGGTAATTACATAACCCTCTTTTCTCACAAGAGAATTTTAATCCAAGTATTCAAAGATCTCAAATACTTACCTCGTGGCCCCTTGAAGAAGCATCGCTCTGCTTCACTGTAGCTGACCAAGGTATCGACTGTGAACTCTGTTACAAATCCTCTGATGACATGATCAACTCAGTGATTGACAATGCACACGATCTTATCTTCAGAGGGTTCCAATCTCCGCACTAGCTTCGAGGTCCACACTATTGGACTATTAAGTCTCCACCTTCCTTGGTTGTCTGCCAATTTGGCAATCACTCGTATAGCTTGATCGAGAAGGAACAAAAGAAAATTTTTTGTATCTCTCTGTACAGATACTTTTCCAACCACTGTTCTTTCGTCAATCGTGGATTTTTGTTTTCTTGCGTCACGAATTTGTGGATATTTCTATCCAACCACTCCTTAATTTCTTTCTTTGTTGGATTCTAGTGATGCGACATCACACATCTCTTTATGGAGATCTCAGTTCCGGCAATAGAACCATTTGTTGGCTTAGTGGGTCCTGACCCAGGTTCATAGTTAAGTTTTCCAAACAAATCCCTACACTATTGGCCCTTTCGGCATCAACCCACGGAGTGCAGACTGAACTCTCACCCAAAGTAGTATGGGGGGATGTTGGAACCAAGTTTCTGCACCCAGAGATGAGCGTGATGTGATTTTATGTCCTAAACCTTCCTTCGTGCAGATTGATAAGCCTTTTAGGGCTTATCGATATACTTCTCTTAATCGTCCTCTAGACCTTTGCGAAGGTCTACAACTATCTTTGATGGGCCCTAACAGGTGAATCAACCACTTACGCGCCTTTGTAATTACCCTTAGTTCTATATTTACCCAGATCAGCTTAAGTGTCTGATAACTTTAACATGCATTAAGATATCCTTCACATAAATAGATAGTATTACTTGCATTCTTATAACAATGTAAAACATGCAGAATCGCACACCAATACAGTATTAAATCATAATCCCATTATTCATCATAACATAAACGCATTCATTCATAACAAAATTAAATGGACAAAACAAAGATATTTCGGGAATAATCTCTTTATTGATACTTTAGTTTTACTTAGAGACTCAAGACTACCCTATGCGCTCAGTTGTAGGGGTCTGGACAATCAACTGCAGCCTCTACTCTAGGCCTATGCGCACACAACTGCAAAGCTTCTCTTCTACTCTAAGAATTTTCACTCTTCACTTATACTGACCCATTATATTCATTGATCTCTATCTTTTTTCTTAACTTCCTTAGACTCTCTAAGACTCTCCTTTTTATACAATCCCATGGTCCGCAGACCATGGGTAGGTCTATACAAGCCAACATAACATGCATGACAGAAGGGTAAAACCCTTTATGAAACTTTACCATTTATGCGCTCCGTGACCACATTTTGCAGAGAATTTACATTCTTTACAACAAAACTTGGGCTTTTTGCCCCAAAACTTTGGTTTTTACCCCAAAATTGACCCTAAGGGACCCTGTCCCAACATGGGGCTAGTGCTACATCAATGTAATTGTATGCTTCAAACTTTCACCTTATAATGGGAATCACTCAGAATCAGAACACTTTCATGCATATATCGTGAATATTGTAAGACTATTATTTATATGTCTGTGATGTATGTTTCTTCATTTATAGTAATTTTAATGAACTAATTTCTTAACCTTGGTATGCATCTTGTTGAATGCATGTTGTTACGTTATCATGCTCGTTGTTATCTTGTGAACTATTACTACATGTTAACCAATGATTCTTTATATAGATCCCATGTTCCTTCTAAGATATGTACTATTAATTTCTTTCAAGGGGCCCACTCTGATTCATTTGATGTGAACGAATCTTTCATACATTACACTTAATATGGCACAAATTTCATACAATTTCTATCACCAAATCCATGCATATTTCATTTTATCTATTCATCACAACCAAGGAACATCTTTTAAACCATCAAGTTTGGCAACTGGTCGTATTTTAGTTGGGTCTCCTACTCCAAAGAGCTTGGGGTCTAATTGGGACTTCAGATCGAGAAGACCCCCTCCCTTGTTGGTGGCTTCTAGTTGTTAACGTCCATATTTGCATCCTGCCATCAATGATCAAAAATCCTCTTTTCATATCATTTTAGGGGTCTGATTCAACAATTTTTTATCATTCCACTAGGTCATGCAAAAAATTAGTCACTGATGGTAGTCCTAGTCCAAAAACATCACTCTTCCCTAAATGTGATTACTTGCTGGCATAGTTTCATATATTGTTGACTATACATCATCCATAAAGTTATTTTTATCATGCCATTTGTATCCGTCATCCTGAAATTCAGTCCTTCAAGGTCTCATTAGGTCTTTAGGGTTTTTCAAGGTTTCATTAGGTCATTAGGGTTGCCAAAGTTCCATTCCATTGCATAAAACCAGCAAGTAGAGGGTGATCAAATAACATCCCTTCACCATGTGAAGATGATTTGTAAAGAGAAATGCTTACTTCATTATGTAATTTTATGTCTGTCAGACTAGACAGTAACTCCTCAAAACAAATCAATTCATATTATTCCTTTAGGTTGGTCTTTATTATATACATGAGGGAGATTGTTTACTTCATCTCTTGATGACTATTCATATCTCTTATTATTTATTTACATTGATTATATTTATTCACCCAATCCTGATGATTAGGTGTCAACATTCCCCCCCTTAATCTAAAGGGATGTTAGTGAGTCCAAGCATCATTCTGAATCGTTCAAGCTTTTCTCTTCCAAGTGCTTTGGTGAAGATGTTGGCAATTTGCTCATTAGTGTAACAAAGACGGAGATGGATTGTTTTGGCCTCAACATGACGTCGAATCAGATGATATTTGGAATTAATGTGCTTCGTTTGATCATGGAACTTTGGGTTCTTGGCCAACTTTATTGTCAATCATGAGTGGAGCTGATTGTACTTGTTTTACCTGCAAATCTTCAAGAATTTTCCTGAGCCACACAATTTCTTTTGTTGCTTCAGTTGCTGCCACATATTTTGATTCTATTGTGGAATCTGCTGGAACTGATTATTTGCGTGATCTCCAAGAGACAGCTCCTGATCCAAGACTCATAGCATATCCTAAAGCAGATACCCTAGTTTCTTTGTCTCCATCGAAGTCTGAATCAGAGTATCCAATCAAACTGAAGTCGTCCACCTGTGTATACTTTATTCCAATGTCTTGAGTTCCCTTCAAGTACCTTAGAACTCTTTTTGTAGCAGACCAATGTCCCTCACAAGGCTTTTTCATAAACCTGGAGAGGATTCCAACAACAAATGAAATGTCTGGTCTGGTAGCAGTTAGGTAGTTGAGACTTCCTACAAGCTGTCTATACTTTGTTGCATCCTCAAATTCTTTTCCTTCAATAGATGTGAGCTTTAAGTTTTGTTCCATTGGAGTAGTAAGAGGATTGCATTCTGTCATGCCAAACTTGTTCAACATATCTCCAATGTATTTCTTTTGAGAAAGAAATATGGACTTCGGATGTTGGGTTACTTCTATACCAAGATAGTAATGAACATAGCCCAAATCAGTCATTTCAAAAAATTTCCCCAATTCCTTCTTTATGGATGAAATGTAGCTTTTATTGTTCCCTATCATCAAAATATCATCTACATATACCACAATATATATAACTATCTTGCCAACTTTCTTGACAAATACAGTTGCATCATCAAGATCATAATGTTTAAAATTGAGTTTCAGAAGATGCTCAGTTAGTTTTTCATACCAGGCTCGTGGTGCTTGTTTGAGGCCATATAATGACTTCACAAGTTTGCATACTTTATGTTCATGTCCTTTCACAGCAAATACTTTAATCTGGGACATAAAAACATTCTCTTTTAGATATCCATTCAACAAAGCAGTTTTTACATCCATTTAATGGACTTTCCAACTGTTCTAAGATGCTAGTGCAAAGAGTGTCCGGATGGTAGCCCATTTTGCTGTGGGGGAAAAAGTCTCCTCATAATCAACCTCTTCCTTCTGTGCAAAACCTTTTTCCACAAGCCTAGCTTTGTGCTTGTCAAGTGATCCATCAGCTTTATACTTGTTCTTGTAGACCCACTTGTAGCCAATTGGTTTGGTTCCTAATGGAGGATTAACCAACTTCCAAGTGCAGTTCTTTATGAGGGCATCATACTCCTTTTGCATCACTTCTTTCCATTCATCATTAGAAGTAGCTTCTTTGAAGGAAGTTGGTTCAAAATCTGTAGACAAGTTCAATTCACAATCATAAGAAACATCCATATCAACAGGTGAACTAGAGTTATCTACATCACCTCCATTTTTCCGGTTTGAATTTATAGTTCCTGTTTTTCCAACCTCATCAGGATGAACACTTTCAAGTGTCTTTCTCACCCACTTTTGGGGACCTTTCTCAGATGGTCTTGGCTGCTCCATTGATTGAGTTGGGACTAAATCAAGATTGAGTCTCCCAATTCTATCAATCACATCACTTAAAGCATCATCTGTTGTTGGAGTTTCATGCGGGGGAGAATGTTCTTCATAAGAAGATTCCACATGTTGATCTAGTATAGGAATCCCCCCTTCAAGATGTCAAATCTGGTTATCAAATTCTTGAAATGATTTTGCATTTGCGAATATATCCAAGCGATCAAGTTGCCGCTCAACAACATTGTCAGTTTTGGATGATTCAAGAAAAATTACATCTCTAGATACAAAAAACTTTTTATTGACTTCATCATAGAGACAGTATGATTTGGAGGTGTTTGAATACCCCAGGAAGATACACTTATGACTTCTTGCACCAAGTTTGTTTCTATGTACCTTTGGTATCAAGGCATAACAGGTGGAACCAAAGACCTTGAGATGCTTTACCTAAGGAACATGTCCATACCACATTTCATATGGAGTCTTGTTTCTAATAGCATTAGATGGACATCTATTCTTTATATATGCAACACATAGAATAGCATCAGCCCAAAACATTATCTTTACATTTTTGAAGAAGAGCATGGATCGTACCATATTGAAGATTGTCCTATTCATTCTTTCAGCTACACTATTTTGTTGGGGATTATAAGGCACAGTTGTTTGATGTTTAATCCCATGTTGGCGAAGATACTTTTCAAATTCATTTGATGTGTACTCTTTTCCATTATCAGTGTGAATAGACCCAATATGAGATTGTGCATCATTTTCAATCCATTTATGAAAGTTCTTGAATGTTTGAAAAGCATCAAATTTGTTCTTCAATAAATAAACCCAACACATTCTGGTGTAGTCATCAATAAATTTCATGATATATTTATTTCCATTTGCAGAAGGAACAGGCATTGGACCACATAAATTTGAATGAATGAGTTCAAGTTTTATATGTTCTCTTGAATGTGAATCATGAAAAGACTGTTTGCTATGCTTTCCTAGAATGCAAGCATCACATTGCTTAAATTTCCTAGGAATTGTAGGCAAACCAGCAACACCATTTTTCTTCAACAAGTGGAGGTTTTCAGAGTTCAAATGTCCAAATCTTGCATGCCATAATAAACATGATGGAAGTGTACCATCTTCATAATGAGAATTGTATGACAAATGTTATGCACGAGCAGAGGTACCTTGCAACTTGAGAAGCCTTTCTTCTTCTATTCCCCTCATGACAAGTGAGTGGTTAGATGCTTTTCTCACCTCAATATAGCCATCAAATATATGAATGGAGTGACCTTGCTGGAAGATGTCGACCAAGGACATCATGTTTCTCTTGAGCTGCGGGAGATATAGAACATGATGCAGAAGAAAGTCTGGAAGACTAGGCAATTTAAGCTTGATTGTGCCAAGCCTTCATGGCTTAATTTTTTATTGGTCTGCAAAGTATACTACTCCATCAACATTGTTAGTAAATTATTCAAAAAAACATTTTCTATAAGTCATGTGGAAAGTTGCTTCTGAATCAAGCAACCAATCATTTTTCCAAGAAGCAAGTGAAGCATTAAATAAATCTTCATTTACTCCAATATTACATTGTGCCACAACATAGTGAGCGGATTCAAGTGCTTTACCTTTGTCTATGTCATTAGTTTTACCTTTCTATTGGTTTCTTTGCTGCTCAATTTTGTCCCATGGTAACTTGCATGTAGAGGCATCATGTGATCCATTTCTTTTACAGCATATGCAATGCAAATCTGCCTTTTCTCCTTAAGAGTGTTTGCCCCCTGCCTTTGAAATATCTTCCTCTTCCTCTTCGACCACCTCTTCCTCTGGAAGAATCTTGAGCAGAATTATTTTCTTTATGAGCAAGGCACATAGCCTCTTCAAAAGATTCAGGGGTTGTCTTCTTTCCAAAATCTTTCTCTCTTTCAGCAAATGTTTTCACAAGAGAGTCAAAGGTAATATCTTTGAGAGTTCCATTTGCTTGTAATGACTCAAGATAATTGAAGTAGGATAAAGTGCCTTGATAAAAGTGATAAGAGGAATATCCAATTCAACCTTAGTGGATTTGATATCATGCATTATAGATTTTACTTCAGATGCAAGCAAGAGGATCATTATTTTGTAGTTCAAAAGTGAAGATTTTAATCATGAGTTGAACAACTTCAAGTGCAGAATGTGAGTCATAGAGTTCTTTCAGCTTTTGAAAGGCTTCAAAAGCAGTTGATAATGGAGAAATATGGTGACTCACCTCTTCATTTACAGATGATGCAATTAATGCATAATATTTGTTGTTCTTATTTTCCAAAATGGTGAGCTCTTTGTCTGAGTTAGGCTATTTTGGTTCTTTGTCTCCATCTCCAATGCACACTCCTTTCCGCAGTCACTGAAAATGAGGGTGTGTTGTATCATGCAGGACCACTCAGGATAGTTCTCCTTGCCAGTGAGAACTATTCCCACCATGGATATGATTGAATGAATTCTGTAACAAAAAAAAACTTCTGCTGCAAAATTTTACTCCTAATGGGAAAAAATAAGATTCTGATATGACCGAACAACGAATTCAATACCCAAGACTGTACAGGAGCAATGTAAATATATGACATCGTAACTTTGTATTACACAAAAAAATATGTATCAAAATGTGCATCAACGTAATACAATGCTTCAACAGAGGTATATAAAATACAATGTTATACCATACATCGTTCACAATGCTCTATACAATTCTATTCAACACATGGCATTCAATGTATACATGAATAAGGGCAGTGTTCAAAACTAGGAAGCCTTTAAACACTGCAAGATTTCAAGCTTCAATCAGTCTCCCAAGCTTATAATTTAAGCAACAAAAATGTACTGCTGTGAGTCACAAATTTGATAGAAGTTACAGTTCAGAATGTATCAATTACATCAATTATAGAGAGCAGGTCATCGGGGAAGCTGTTGCAATTGTTGTCCAAAACCCTAGGAGTGCACCGGGCAAACAAGGATGAAGATAGTGAGGGGAATCATCACCCATTACGAGTTAAGGAACAAAATAAAAATGGATCACAAAAGAAGAAATTGAGCTTTTTAGTCCAGGCTCCATAATGGGTAGACGCAAGGATCCAGATTCCAGATTCAAGAACCATGAAATTCCTGTCATAATTCAATGTTAGATCTCCTTGAAAGGATGGTGCGAGGATGGAATTCCAGTTGTATAGCAATGGTTGCCTGATGGAAAGAAAGAAGAGGAGGTAGTCAAGCACCTCTGGAATCAATGATGGATTGAATGAATGAATGGCAGCGATTCAGAAATAGAAACAATGGGTGCTTCTTCGATTTGGGTGAGCGACAGTGGTGGTGGTTGTTGGTGAGAGGCTTAGGAGGCACCGCGAGCTTTCAAGATTCAAACCTCATATTTCATTAAGAGAAAATGCAGTGAAGGAAAATATCGACAGCTACATCAAGCATCATAAACCAGCATTTTGTCTGAAGAATCCATGGTTTTCAAAGCTGAGGCATGGCAGAACTAGCACCGAAACCAGTAAGGGAATCTTTGGTTCGTATTTGGCAGGTCGGAATATATGGAATATGGCAGACAATGGTTATGCGCAGAAGCCACGCAGTGGGTAACACAGAGCGTAGAATGGCACAAACAATAATTATGGCAGAGAGCTAGAGAGCGCAATAGACAGACTCCACAGGGGGACAGACTACAAGAAAATGGCAGAAGGGAGTTACAACTAATTTCCGGAGCTGGCTCTGATAACATGTCAGACCAGGCAGTAACTCCTAAAAAAAATCAATTCATATTATCCCTTCAGGTTGGTCTTTATTATATACAT
Organism: Pinus tabuliformis; assembly: GCA_031772625.1. Lineage (NCBI taxonomy): Eukaryota > Viridiplantae > Streptophyta > Pinopsida > Pinales > Pinaceae > Pinus > Pinus tabuliformis. The sequence continues at coordinate 303,830,333 of CM062809.1, forward strand.
GAGGGAGACTGTTCACTTCATCTCCCAATGACTGTTCATATCTCTTATTATTTATTTACATTGACTATATTTATTCACCCAATCCTGATGATTAGGTGTCAACAATGTCTTTCAAATGTAATAATTTCACCATCCCAAGTTGTTAACTCAATGTTCCAAAGATGCCAGACCATCAAAGGATCAATTTTTCAATGGAAATAGTCAAGTGAAAGGGTAAAGTTTCAAAGGGTTAAGTGCATGCCAAAGGGAGTTGTTTTTTCCCAAGGTTGTCCAAATCATCATTTTCCACAAGCACTAAACCCTAATTTCCTCACCCATTGAGCTAGGGTTGGTCATGAAATCAGAGACATCTGAGTAAATGAGGCACAAGGGAGGTCATTTCAGCAAGTATGAGGCCATTCCAACTCATACACATCATGTCTCCATCATTTTTCAAATATTCATTCCAAGGGACAAATCATTTGCCACACAGATGGCCGGTTTTTCTTCAAACTATGTTTTATACCAAATAGGGAAGAATTTGGAAAATGTGAGAGAGGGTTTTGTCCACAATATGCCAAGGAAGAAAAACCTCCTTCACTTTTTACCCAGATGTCATGGTTTTAGAGAAATGTCAAACATACACTTGCTACAAGAGAGTTGTTACACTTCTGGAGTGACCTTGGGAGAATCAATATTTTTCCTAGTTTAGTGACCAAATGGCTTGCTTTATGAGCCAAATGATAACTAGACACATAGCGATTTCCAATGGGATATCATGAGCTCAATTTGGAGTTGAGGAAGACATCCAAATGTTGACTGAAACAACACTCTACATTTTGGTAACCTCATTCTACACATTTTGACCAGTCTTGGGAGATTGAGCTTTTGATAGGGAAAATGAGCTCCAAATTCAAAAATTCAAGATGTTATGGAAATTAGACTCGAAATAATTTCCAATGAACTATCCCATGCCTAATTTGAACACCGGAAAGGTAGTCAAAAGTTGTCTGAAATTGTCATTGCGCTTTTGGAGACCGGCACTGTGCTTTGGACATGGCGTTGCGCTTTTGGCAGATTTTCCCAGTGCAAATTTACACAGGCGTTGCACTTTTGGCTTGGCAGTGTGCTTCTGAGAGGCAGCACTACACTTTTGGTAGGAGAGCCTAAAAACCATCAAACGTCAAAGAAACTCCAAAATTTCTCTTGCCCTCCATCATTATAGGTAAGTGGACATCCCTCACCTTGGTTTTGGTTTGCAATTCTAAATTATAAGCATTGTTTGCCATGTTTAATATGAAACCATAAAATCTCCCTAATGATGCCTAAACTCTAAATCCTCACTATTCATCCTAGCACCTAGCCCTACAGTTCTAAATTCCCCTATCCTTATTTCCCTATCACCTTATCCCTTTTTCCCTTTACCCCTATTCCATATCATTCCTATTGCTTTATTCCTCTTCCCAAAGGGAAATTTCAAAATAAAAGAAGACCTCCCTCTCATTTTTATCATTCCTAATCCCTCATTAATTTTCCATTCCATATGGCCATCTCCCATCCCCTCACTCCTAAATCACCCATGCTCACTCCTTCCATACCTTCTCTATGGGTACACAACTTCAAAACTTAGCAAACATGGAGAAGTAAGACCTTCCACCAGTGTCTCAAGAAGCAAGGGGACCTTCTAGCTCAGTGAAAACAGATGAGGAGGCCAAGGAGATAAGAACTACTGAGGTGCCCATTTACGTGACATATCAGAGGGGCACGAGGATATTATTTGCAACAGATAGGCAAGTGTTTTCTCCACGGGATGTGGAAGGGGCCTTGCCTTCTTCATCAGCCCATAGGAAAATGCTAGCTCCACAAGATGCAGAAGGGGCTTTTCCTTTTCCTTCTTCATCGACATAATAGGTACACGTGCAGCAGCTACACAAAGGAAAGGAAGAGATTTCAGATGATGATGAGGAGGAAAGGGACTTTGACATGACAGAGCATGATGAGCTAGAATAACATCACTCCCATCATGACATGGAAATCATTGACTTAGAGGCCCAGGATAAGGAAACAATAAAATACATCATCATACGGGAACGAGAGGCTCAAGTACAGGCTTTGATGGACAATTTAGAGAGGGCTAAGTATCTCATCACATACTTGGAGCAAGAAAAAAACAATTGAGTGACAAACAAGTCCTCATGGAGCTAGAAATGCTCAAGCTGAAATGACAAAGTGGCAAAGAAGCACAAGTCACTTTGACTCCTATTCAGCAGGAGATTGAAGATGACAGGGAGACTTGGCTTGAAAGAGTCAACCTACACCTTGAGAAGCTACTATGAAAGGCCGACATGGATAATCAGATGATCAGACACATGGCATATCATTATAGGGCTCAAAAAAGATTTGCAATATGAGGGTCAAGAGAATGAAAACTAGGCTAAGGCGAGCCTTTAAAGGAAAGAAAGAGGAGGATAGACTTAGGATGTTGGCTGAAGCTTCCTTGGCTCATCAGAGCACATGATGATGGTGCTTCTCACCAATTTTGGGCAATTTTTGAGCAAATTTTGTCATTTGCAAATTTTGGATTTCAATACACAAGAAAACTGCCTAGCGCTTTTCCTAGGGGTGCCCATTTAAGTAATGGCTTGTATTTTTGGATTCATAGCAATGAGGACATGCACCCCAGCAATTTTCAAAGTTTTTGAGGTAGAACTGGTCAACCAAAAGGTCAAAAAACACCCTAAAAATGACCTTTCTGCCACTTTTTGGACACACAGAAGTAGTCTTTGGAGAGTAAAGTTTTTAGGGGTCAAATGAGCTTCAAATTATAAAATTATAGGTGTTTCGGAAAGTATACGTGACGACCTTTCCAATGAGCTATCGTCAGCTCAATTTGGATGTCGGGAAGGCCTCCAAAAGGGACCTAAAACTGGCGTTGCGCTTTTGCCGAGTGGCATTATGCTTTTGACAATTTTTTCTCAGGGTTGCTATTTTTCCAGTTTTTGACTGTAATCATGGATTCTTTCTCATGGTGGAGGATTTACCATTGTAAATGATAACTTGGCCTGTAACTATGATGGAAAAATAGTGATAGAGGGTAGATTCATTGCTTTATGAGTTAGTTTGAGCTCAAATGAATCAGTTTTTCACTTTTAGAGGCAAGTTGTTGATGATGCCTATATTCCTGTTTCTTGTTCAGTATTAGTTAGATTAGATCCTCATATTAGGGATTAGACCCCTGAGGATGGGAATAGGTTGAATAATTTCCTATATCTTCTTCTTCTTTCTCTTTGTTGAGGGTTGGACTCAGTTGGATGCTCAGAGCTTGATTGTACATCATTGTAAGTAGTTTGGCAAGGAGATTAATAAGATTTGCAACTATTTTTATGGGATCCCTGTGGTATGGAGTTTTATTACAGTTTCTTCTTTTGTGATCATTTGTTTACACGTTTTATGTATGCCATCATTCATTTCATTGCTTCTAGTTGAATGTTTTCAAGTTTGATAGGTAGAATCCATTGTATTAGTGCTCTGCCTTGGGAAATCATTCAACATTTCATGTTTTCTACTGTTTAAGAAGGATCCATTATTGTCACATGCCCTTCTTAGCACATCATCAGTCTTAAACACCTCACCCCATCAAGCCCTAGAGTGCTAAAGCCTATGTCTACCTTGCCCCATTGAACACCCTTGCATTTCTGACCTAGTTTCCTAGACCTAAAATGTCGAGCTCCTTCTGATATGGAAAAACCTTTCAAAATCAAATCAAAACTTTCATGCTACTATACCTAGCCTATAATCCTTGACATGATCCAGTCATCTTGGCTGAGATCCTTACGCAGAGAGCCCTCTCCTGGCTTAGTAGGGCTAGCTACTTGGCTAAGCATGGTTTGTCGTTACCCTGACATTGCCTTCCTTCAACCTGAGGTTCAATCCAAGTGATAACATAGTGGAAACCATACTGGAGAACGTAGTTTTATGTTCCTCAAAAAAAAATATCAAGTGTAGATTTGATTTTTGATGGTGGACAACGATCAAATATAGGAAGGCTGAAATCATTCACTTGGAAAATCTAAATCGGTTTTGAGATCAGATCCAAGGACTCCACTGGAGGATGAACCCGACCAGCAGAAACATGAAAGGACAATATGAGAAGATCAGGTATTCAAGTTTGAATTTCATCCAAGACATTATGTTCCTTGTTATAAATTATTTCTTCTCTTTTCCTGAGAATGTCAAGAAGACTTTACAAAGTATATTGTATTTGAATATTGTGAATACAAAATATTTGCATGCCTTTGATCTTGATCGAGACCCTTCTTCCGAAATCTTATGATGACCGTCTTCAAACTGATGAGCCTCAAGAGATCAAGAATAATTCTACATCCTTTGTATATATTCTTATACCTTGTAAAATTCCATATAGATACAAGCCTCTAATTTTACCTCCTATATCTCATGCTTTCCCTAAAAATCATTTCCTATATCTACCAAGATTTGATGGTGAATGTGACAACATCACTGCTGAGAGACATGTATTGAATTTTGAGTATTTTCTTGACCTTTTTGAAGTTGATGAAGAGGATTTTAGTATTAGGATTTTTTCTCTTTCTTTGCAAGGAAATGTCAAGAGTTGGTTCAAAACCCTACCTAATGCAAGAATCTCAGATTTATTGCAGTTCATCAAAGTTTTCCTCGACAAGTGGGTGGTTAGACAGAACCCTTTCTTGATTCTAGAAGAGTATAACTAGTTGAAAACACTGCCAGGGGAGATAGTACAACAATTTTTTGCTGATTTTAACCAAGTTTATTGTCCGATGCCTATTAATATAAGACCTCCTCCTGGATCTGCTCTCTTACACTACTCAGAAGCCTTTGATCCATAAATGGAGTTTCAGCTGAGGGAAATGAACCTTGCAACACTTGAAGGTATGCAAAATAGTGCAGTAGATGTAGAGGCTGATTTGTTGATCAGAAGGGAAAAGTTGAAGGAGGAAGAGATGAAGAACATAGATCCAGAGGAATTGACATCTTTAGAGGTAAAGCTCAACATTTTGGTAAGTGTAGTGGAAGAGATGATGCAGAAGATCACCACAAGGAATGAGTATGATGTTCAAAACCATGGCTCACTAAGTGAAGAAAAACAAGTGGTTGATCCAAAACATTTCCTTTCTTCTCCCAGTTGTCATAGATTTGATAATGATTGTTTTATAGATCATCTTGGAGAAGAGAGATCTGTTGATCTGACATGTATGCTTGATGATGTGTTTTATACTGACAGTTTTCCTAAGTTTTATCAGTATGATGATGATTATGTTCTCCAAACAGAAGCTAGTCTTGCAGACCAAACAACAGCTGGTTTGTCGAAGGAGGAAGTTCACTTTCAGCAGCTCGAATACAGTGATCAATTGTTGCATATCAACTATTGAAGTGAGGAGGAAAGTGCAGCAAATTTTGAAGTAAGTGAAGGATATTTGCCTCTTTGTTTAACTTCATTTCAGTTCATTACAGACAACTTTCATGCAATCAGAAATCAACCGTCGATAAGTTTTGATTTGGACCATCTAGAGGGCAATGAAATCCTTGTTCAAGACTTCTCATATTTAGATTTGCAGCCCCCGAATGCCATTGAATGTCAGGTTGCAAATGAAGACTTGGAAGCTGGAAAATATGATCAAATGATGCAAGATGATTCTATACCATTATGTTTTGAATTATTTCAGTTTTTGAAGGGAATTTTGCATAGTATATCTTCAAATGAGCATCCTGTAGAAAATCATGCAATATCATTGGAACAATAGAAAATTGGTTGCAACAGTATTTTCAAGTTTTTCACGATCCAATAGCTGATGTGTTGGATGATATCTACAATTAAAGTCCTTTTCCAGTAGCTAACTATGAGCTTAAAAAATGTATTGATACAAACTTGATCCGACAACCGATTTCTTTGTCATTTTCAACAGGAGTCTCGTCACAAAGCTTGGATGAAAGTTTACATTCATGGTATGAGGAGAAGAAAAATAATCCATTGGATGAGATATGTCCCAGTGCACATGAATTTCAAGATCTTTATGCAATATTTTTGGAGTCAGATAGAGCATCCATATTATTCAATTTGGGAAAATTTGGATTTGTTTACAAGATTTCATGGGAGTTGCCTTTTAGTAGTTCTCTCTTGTTTTTCATAAGAAAGCACTTGCGGAGAATTCAAACAGAAGCCAGAATGCTTACTTGGTTTCATTGGTTGTTTTGCTTCACTTAATCAAGTGATGAATGGAATAGTTAAAGTAGGTTTTATTGAATAAGCTCCATTTCGAGCATCTTTTCCAGTATGTTAGTTGTGTTTCAGTATTGAGTCAGTTTTTAGTTGAGTAAAAGTTAGTTTGTGTCTTTGAGTCATCAGTATTCAGTGATGTATTTCAGATTGAGGCTTTTTTACTCCATGCCCAATGGATAAGGAAACTTGGTCTATGGTGTTCTTGGAACCTCAAGGAGCTACCATCCCCAATGGAGCCAATGTTAGCATCTGTATTTGCATCCTGCCATCAGTGATCAAAAATCCTCTTTTCATATCATTTTAGGGGTCCGATTCAGCAATTTTTTATCCTTCCACTAGGTCATGCAAAAAATTAGTCACTGATGGTAGTCCTAGTCTACAAACACCACTCTTCTATAAATGTGATTACATGCTGGCATAGTTTCATATCTTGTTGATTGTACATCATCCATAAAGTTATTTTTATCATGCCATTTGTATCAATCATCTTGAAATTCAGTCCTTCAAGGTCTCATTAGGTCTTTAGGGTTTTTCAAGGTTTCATTAGGTCATTAGGGTTGTCAAAGTTCCATTCCATTGCACGAGACCAGCAAGTAAAGGGTGATCAAATAACATCCCTTCACCTTGTGAAGATGATTTGTAAAGTGAAATTCATATTTCATAATGTAATTTTATGTCTTTAAAATGTAATAATTTTGCCATCCCATGTTGTTAACTCAGTGTTCCAAAGATTCCAAACCATCAAAAGATCAATTTTTCAATGGACATAGTCAAGTGAAAGGGTAAAGTTTCAAAGGTCAAGTGCATGCCAAAGGGAGTTGTTTTTTCCAAGGGTGTCAAAATCATCGTTTTCGACAAGCACTAAACCCTCATTTCCTCACCCATTGAGTTAGGGTTGGCTATGAAATTAGAGACATCTGAGTATATGAGGCATAAGAGAGGTCATTTCAGTGAGTATGAGGCCATTCCAACTGATACACATCATTTCTCCATCATTTTTCAATAAGTCATTCCAAAGGACAAATCATTTACCACACATAGGGTCGGTTTTTCTTCAAACTATGTTTTAGACCAAACAAGAAAGAATTTGGAAATAGTGAGAGAGGTTTTTGTCAAAAGTATGCCAAGGAAGAAAAACCTCCTTCACTTTTTACACAGGTGTCATGGTTTTAGATAAATTTCAAAAATACAGTTGCTACAAGAGAGTTGTTGCACTTCTGGAGTGACCTTGGGAAAATCAATATTCTTACTAGTTTTAGTGACCAAATGACTTGCTTGATGAGTCAAATGATAACTAGACACAAAGAGATTTCCAATGAGCTATCCTGAGCTCAATTTTGAGTTGAGGAAGACATCCAAATGTTGACTGAAACAACACTCTACATTTTGGCAGCCTCATTTTGCACATTTTGACCATTCTTGGGAGATTGCACTTTTGACAAGCCAAGTGAGCTCCAAATTCAAAAATTCAAGATGTTCGGGAAAGTAGACTCGACAAGATTTCCAACGTGCTATCCCAATTTAATTTGGACATAGGGAAGGTATTCAAAAGTTGTCTGAAAGTGGCGTTGCGCTTTTAACTTGGCGTTGCGCTTTTCGCAGATTTTCCCAGTGCAAATTTACACAGGCACTACGCTTTTGACTTGGCACTATGCTTCTAAGCAGTGGCACTACGCTTTTGGTAGGAGAGCCTAAAAACCCTCAAAACCTCAAAGAAACTCCAAAATTTCTCTTGCCCTCCATCATTACAAGTAAGTGGACATCCCTCACCTTGGTTTTGATTTGCAAATCTAAATTATAAGCATCGTTTGCCATGTTTAATAAGAAACCCTAAAATCTACATAATGATGCCTAAACCCTAAATCCTCACTATTCATCCTAGCACCTAGCCCTACAACTCTAAATTCCCCTATCCCTATTTCCCTATCACCTTATCCCTTTTTCCCTTTACCCCTATTCCATATCATTCCTATCCCTTTATCCCTCTTCCCAAAGGGCAATTTTTCAAACAAAGCAAGCCCTCCCTCTCATTTTTATCTTTCCTAATCCATCATTCATTTTCCAGTCCATAAGGTCATCTCCCATCCCCTCACTCCTAAATCACCCATACTCACTCCTTCCATACCTTCTCTAGGGGTACACAACTTCGAAACTTAGCAAACATGGACAAGGAAGAGCTTCCACCAATGTCTCAAGAAGAAGGGGGGCCTTCTAGCCCAATGAAAATAGATGAGAAGGCCAAGGAGATAAGAACTACTGAGGTGCCTACTTACATGACATATTAGAGGGGCACTAAGAGATTATTTGCAGCAGATAGGCAAGTGTTTTCTCCATGGGATGTGGAAGGTGTCTTGCCTTCTTCATCAACCCATAGGCAAATGCTAACTCCATAGGATGTGGAAGGAGCTTTGCCTTCTTCATCGACATAGAAGGTACAATGAAGCAGTTGCATAAAGGAAAGGAAAATATGCTAGATGATGATGAGGAGGAAAGGGACTTTGACTTGACAGAGCATGATGAGCCGAAACAACATCACTCTCATCATGACATGGAAATCGTTGAATTAGAGGTCTAGGATAAGGAAACAATAAAATACCTCATAATATGGGAATAGGAGGCTCAAGTACAGGCTCTGATGGACAATTTAGATAGGGCTAAGTATGTCATCACATACTTGGAGCAACAAAACAAATAATTGAGTGACAAACAAGTCCTCATGGAGCTAGAAATGCCAAGTTGAAACGACAAAGTGGCAAAGAAGCACAAGTCACTTTGACTCCTATTGAGCAGGAGATTGAAGATGATAGGGAGACTTGGCTTGAAAGAGTCAACCTACACCTTGAGAAGCTTCTCTGGAAGGCCAATAGGGATAATCAAATGATGAGACACATGGCCTATCATTATAGGACTCGAAACAAGATTTGCAATATGAGGGTCAAGAGAATGAAAAATAGGCTAAGGCGGGCCTTGAAAGGAAAGAAAGAGGAGGATATACTTAGGATGATAGATGAAGCTTCCTTGGCTCATCAAATCACATGATGATGGTGCTTCTTGCTAATTTTGGGAGATTTTTGAGCAAATTTTGTCATTTGCAAATTTTGGATTTCAATACAAAGGAAAACTGCCTATAAGCGCAATGCCACCGGCGTTGTGCTTTTCCTAGGGGCACCCATTGAAGAAATGGCTTGCATTTTTGGATTCAGAGCGATGAGGACATGCACCCTAGCAAGTTTCAAAGTTTTTGAGGTAGAACTGGTCCACCAAAAGGTCAAAAACACCCTAAAAATGACCCTTCTGCCACTTTTTGGACACACAGAAGCAATCTTGGGAGAATCAAGTTTTTAGGGGTCAAATGAGCTTGAAATTAAGAAATTATACATGCTCTAGAAGTTATACTTGAAGAAATTTCTAATGAGCTATCTTGGGCTCAATTTGAATGCTGGGAAGGCCTCCAAAAGGGACCTAAAACTAGCACTGCACTTTTGTCCGGTGGCATTGTGCTTTTGACAGTTTTTGGTTAGGGTTGCTATTCTTCTAGTTTTTGACTTAATCATGGATTCTCTCTCATGGTGGAGGATATACCATTGTAAATGATAACTTGGCATGTAATTATGATGGAAAAATAGTGATAGAGTGTATATTCATTGCTTTAGGAGTTAGTTTTAGCTCAAATGAATCCGTTTTTCACTTTTAGAGGCAAGTTGTTGATGATGCCTATATTCCTGTTTCTTCTTCAGTATCAGTTAGATTAGATCCTCATATTAGTGATTCAACCCCTAAGGATGGGAAGAGGTTGAGTACATTCCTATATCTCCTTCTTCTTTCTCTTTGTTGAGTTTTGGACTCAGTTGGATGCTCAGAGCTTGATTATACATCATTGTAAGCAGTTTGGCAAGGAGATTAATAAGATCTGTAGCTATTTTTATGGGATCCTTGTGGTATGGAGTTTTAGTAAAGTTTCTTCTTTTTTGACCATTTGTTTACATGTTTTATGTATGCCATCATTCATTTCATAGCTTCTAGTTGAATGTTTTCAAGTTTGATAGGTAGAATCCATTGTATCAGTGCTCTGCCTTGGGAAATCATTCAACATTTCATGTTTTATACTATTTAAGAAGGATCCATGATTGTCACATGCCCTTATTAGCACCTCATCAGTCTTAGACACCTCACCCCATCAAGCCCTAGAGTGCTAAAGCCTGTGCTTACCTTGCCCCATTAAACACCCTACATTTCTGACCTATTTTCCTAGACCTAAACTACCCAGCTCTTTCTGATCTGACAAAACCTTTCAAAATCTAATAAAAAATTCCATGCTACTATACCTAGCCTAAAATCTTTGACCTAATCCAGTCATCTTGGGTGAGATCCTTATGTAGAGATCCCTCTCCCAACCTAGTAGGGCTAGCTACTTGGCTAAGCGTGGTTTGTGGTTACCCTGGCATTGCCGTCCTTCAGCCTGAGGTTCAATCTAGGTGATAACACTAGCATCGCCAACAGGTTTTGGTGCTAGAAGGAGGCCACATGAAAAGTTGAGCCCACCAAGTTTGTTTGAAATTTCTTCATCATAAATGGCTTCTCCCCATATCTTAACCTAGACATGTTTTTCTAGAGTTGCAAATATGAAAGTGCCCTCAGGGATAATTCATGACTTTTTGAATCTCAAATTTTATGGTGAGGGTGGAAAAACCATTCTTTAGCACACCCTTTTCTTGCTTGAATTTTGTAACTCTCATCAAAATAACGGTGAGAATACTGCTTTTAGGTTGTTCATTCTCACATTCGAAGTACATGTTAAATAATGGCATTATACATTATCGACCTCATATGTTCATTCTTTCCAACATGTTATTAAGGAGCTTCATCTGAACTTTGAAAAGTTTAATTATGAAAGTGTTTATAATAATATTACTTGTCTCAGGAAGAAACCTAATGAATCTACTAAATATTTTCATGATTTCCTCATTAACTCTTGTTATGAGTTTTCTGAGGATGAAATAAACTAGAATTTTATGAAAAAGAAATTTGAGTATCTTATTAAGATTTATTTGAATCCATCTATATTTGAATCTTTTGTGAGTCTCCCAACATTTCTTGGTTATGGATCTCTCAAAAATTCAAAATAAGAGATTGATATTCCATGTGATCCATCATTTCTTTCGATTCTTCACTAGATCAAGTATCTCCATATTATTGGAAATAATACTGAGAGGTGGGGTGAATCAATATTATCAAGTCAAATAATTTTTCATTTTCAAACTTAGATATACGCTACTTCAGATATGGAAACCAGCGTATACACGCAACTGTGTCTACAGCAACTAGCGTATATTCAGTAAACTTAAGATTTAATTAATCTATTTGATCTTTAATCAATGCATCTGAACTTCATTAACCATAAGGACAATAAATAGGTGTAGTAAACAGAACAGATCATCACACATATGAACACAATATATAAGGTGGAAACCCAATGTGAGTGAAAACCACCTGCTGCAATTTTTCTCTATCTTCTTGTTAATAAGAAACTTCTTTACACAATATTTCTGTATTGGTGTAGTCTTATACCAGTACGCAGGCCTCTACCTGAAGAAGGCTACAACCTTCTCTCATTCTCTATCTTCTCTTAGAAGGGAGCTACAACCCCCTTAGCTCTTGTACTAGCTGATGTACTAGTACGTAGGTGTTGACCTACGGAAGGCTACAACCTTCTCTTTTCTTCCAGGGACCACATTTCATAAATTTTCAGACTGGATCCATAAATAACATCAATCAAACATAAAATGTATCTGCATCAACCAATCCCCTTTGCACCAACGAAAACTAAATCAATAAATCACTTCTCTGAATGCTGTACCTAGAATACAGTAACAGTAACCAGACACCAATCCTGAACCCAGAATACTGCAGCAATAAACAGAAGTAGCTAAAGCATATTTTATGAGACATATGCTACTTCAAGATGAAGAACCTGCATGCATACGCTTCTGTATTAAGGCAAACCAGTGTATGCGTTGTTTTGAATTACTGAACCAACGTGTATACGCACCTTTTCTGTGCCGAACCTGTGTATAGATCTATAAAAGACAATTTTTCCTTTCCAAATATTCAGACATTAGTTATACCCAGATTACCATATTTATAGATCAAGTCATCCGCCAAATATAATAGATCAAAATCACACAAAGAAACTATTATTCAAGCCTTAAGATCTTGACCCATCAATAGAACTTGTCCTTCTTCTAGCGCTCAGGTTCCTCCTCGATTCAGATCTAGCTATGCACCATAACCCAATGACCAGTATTATAGATCTTGCTCTTCATAAGATATTCAATCCTTGAGTGAGTGCCTTTGCCTAATGATCTCCTTCCCTTTTTATAATCTTAGGCCTTACTCAATACCATGGTCCAAAACCACTTAGAACCAACACTTGGGACCCAATGCCTGGGTTCAACATTTCGGACGAGATACCATGGTCCAAAACCATAGGTCCAAAAACTAGAGACTAAATACCATAGAATAAAAAAAACAAGTTTTCCCACATGTATGTGCTTTTCCTTACATGAAAGTGCATGCATACGCATACGCGTCTTTTGATCAGTGATCCCGCATGGATACGCAACTTGGTTAAGAGGAAACTACGTATATCTCTTTTTTCCTTCATTTTGAGAGCCTGAACTGTGATCTGTCATCTGAGTGAGTTGCCATCAAGGACAACACCTATGTCATAGTGCCAAACCTATGTCATAATTCCAACAATCTCCCCCTTTGGACTTGATGGCAACCCCAAGTCACTCCAAGTCACTCTCCCCCTTTGTCATCAAGGGCAAAGGGTGATGCTCCCCCTGAGTACATGCTGAAATCTTCTGCTCTGTTGTGCTGTCCATGCTCCCCCTGACTGTAGGCAAGGTCTGCAAAAAGATGTTCTACAAGAAAGAACATGACTCTATAAATGACCTTCCTATCACCAAAGACTCATACATACATCCATCTCCCAACTAAGTGGGGATATACCAATATTTACCAATCCACCCAACCAAGTGGGGATACACCAAAAGTTTACACATGATAAAACAAGAACATTACATCATCCATCCCAAGCATAGTGGGGAAATAGGATATACATGACATAGAGACAAAAAATCTGCAACAAGACTATGATAGTCATCAACAACTATCATCAGCAGCATCTGTCAATCATCATTCAAACCAGCAACCATGTTCTCCCTCAACACCTATTCCACCTGAAACCAAAACAATTGTGAAATTGAACCAAGATCTTCTAAGATAATGCCAAAAATGCATTATTAGATGTATATGCTCCCACTGAACCTGTGCCAGATGGTCTATGTTAGACCCATGTCAGACTCTTTCCATCCTCAGTCTGTCCCATTGTTTTTCTTCAAATCAACATATGCGTGACTATATCCATAGAAACTGGTGTATGTACGCGGATGCTCCACATGAAACTCACGTACAACCACTTTTCTCTGAAACAGATAAGTTTCAACAGCAAGATGATGCATCAACTAATCCCAATTTCTGTCTGAGGTATTCAAATGTCTCCCCGGGCAATGGTTTGGTGAATATATCAGCAACCTATTCCTTGGAGGGAACATACTCTAATTTGACCTTTTGTTCAAGCACTTATTCCTGGAGAAAATGATATTTGATAGGTATGTGCTTGGTCTTTGAATGCATGACTGGATTCTTTGAAATACTGATTGCACTTGTATTATCACATAAAATGGAGATAGGTGGAGTACAAATGATTTGAAATTCTTGCAAAGTTTGCATCATCCAAAGGATTTGTGTGCAGCAAGATGAAGTAGCCACATATTCTACTTCAGCTGTAGATAATGCAATTGAACTTTGTTTCTTCCTGAACCAAGATACTAATCCGGAACCCATAAAGAATGCACCACCACTAGTGCTTTTTCTGTCATCCCCGCTTCCTGCCCAATCTGCATCTGTGTATGCATGAAGTGTGAGATTTGTATCTCTAGGATACCATAAGCCATAGTTTTGTGTTCCTTGAAGATATTTGAAAATCCTTTTAACCGCCTGAAGGTGTGCTTCTTTTGGATTTTCCTGAAATCTTCCAACTATTCCCACTGCATGCATGATGTCTAGTCGGGTACCTGTCAAATAGAGCAGACTACCAGTCATGGATCTATGGGTTGGTTGATGTATTGTTGCTGAATCATCATTTGCATTGAGGTTGCATCCTGTTACCATAGGGGTACATACTGGTTTCGAATCTTCCATGCCATATTTCTTCAAGATCTACTTGAGGTACTTGGTTTGTGATAGAAAGATACTGTCTTTGTTTTGTTGGACTTGTAAACCAAGAAAATATGTCAGCTCACCAAGCAGGGACATTTCAAATTCTTTCTGCATCACCAAAGCAAATTTTTGACTCATGGCTTCTTCATTGCTACCAAAGATGATATCATCAACATACACAACAAGTATTAGTAATTTATCATTATCAATTTTTATATATAGATTGCTATCTGCTACTCCTTTTGCAAAACCTTGTTGATGGAGGCATTTGTCCAGACAATAATACCAAGCCCTTGGAGCCTGTTTAAGACCATAGAGTGTCTTAAGTTTGCATACAAGTTCTGGATCATTTCCAAGGATGAATCCATCTGATTTCTCAATATACAGTTCTTCTTCTAAGTCTCCATTTAAAAAGGCAGATTTCACATCCGTTTGATATACATTGAACTTCTAAAAGCTAGAAAGAGCAAGGAACATTCTTATGGCTTCAAGTCTAGCAACCGGTGCAAAAGTTTCTTCAAAGTATATACCTTCCTGTTGAGCATACCCTTTACAAACAAGTCTGGCCTTATTTCTAATAACATCTCCATTTTCGTTCAACTTGTTTTTGAATATCGATTTGGTCCCTATGACATTCTTATCATTAGGTCTAGGAACCAATTCCCAAGTTTTATTCTTTTCAATCTGCTCAAGTTCTTCATTCATGGCCTTGACCCAAAATTCATCTTTACATGATTCACTTACATTTCATGGTTCAATGAAGGAGAGCAATGCTAGATAGCTTGAAGCTTCTGTTATAGTTCTTCTTGTTTGAACACCTGCCTCTTTCTGCCCCAAAATTTGAGTCTCTGGATGGTTCTTCTGAACATATCTGGATGGAGTCTTTTCTTCTATTCTTATATGTTCTTCTGGTGCCTCATAAGTTTCTTCTTCAGCATTAGTCTGATCTGATGTTGAAGGATAGTCCTCTTCGTCTTCAAAATCTTCGGTTTTTATCTGTTTTGAATTGTTGCCTTCTTCATCAACCACCACATCAATACTTTCAACAATTTTTCCAAGTATTTTATTGTAACACTTATATCCTTTACTCCAGGAAGAGTAACCAAGGAGAATGCCTTCATTTGCTCTAGGTTCAAACTTGCCAAGATTTTCATCAGTCCTTTTGATGTAACATTTGATTCCAAAAACCTTGAAGTATTTTACCGTAGGAGTCTTACCATACCAATGTTTATGAAGAGTTTGAGTGTTGTTTACCCGAACGTTTGTTTTGTTGAGAATAGTAACGGTAGCAAATGCAGCTTCACCCCAGAAGGTTGCAGGAGTTCCAGATTCATCAAGCATAGCACGAGCCATTTGTTGAACCGTTCTGTTCATCCTTTCCACTACTCCATTTTTCTGAGGAGTCCTTGCAGTAGAGAATTCCCTTCTTATTCCATGTTCTTCACAAAAGTAAAAAAAATCATCTGAGTTGAATTCCCCTCCTCGATCAGACCTGAGGCATTTGATTCTGTGATCTGATTCATTTTCAACCAAGGCTTTGAAAGCTTTGAACTTTTCGAAAGCTTCGTCTTTATGCTTCAGAAGTCATATCCAACACATCCTGGAAATGTTGTCAATGAACAATATAGAGTATTCTTCTCCTCGAGGTGACTTTTTCCTTGATGGACCACATAAATCAGTATCGACAAGTTCAAGTGGCTTACTAGCTAATCCTTCCTTCTTAGGGAAATTAGTTATGGTTTTCTTACCAAACTGACATGATTTGCATATTGTATTCTCTGGCATTCTGATGTTTGGGAGATCATGAACCGCTTGATATTTGCATGCTTTCCTTATCTGAGAGAAGCTTAGATGCCCCAATATTCTGTGCCACAACTAGTGTTCATCATTCTTGCTTAGATAGCATTGTTGTTGTCCTCCCTTGAGTATGTATAGATTATTTGGAGTTCTTATGCCTTTGATCATTGTTTCTCATGTATCAAGCTCACGAACAATACATCCATTTGATCTAAATATTACCTCATTTCCTTGATCACACATTTCTCTAACACTCAATATATTATGCTTTAAGCCATCAACATACATAACATTTCCATCTTTGACTGTTTCTTTCAAAAAAATAGAACCTTTATCTTTTATGAGTGCAGGTGTGTCATTTCTGAATGAGACCTTCCATTCCTTTTCTAAGGCACTATATGACTGAATTTTTTCTTTATCACCTGTCATATGTTTCGAACATCCACTGTCGATGTACCACTAATTTTCTTGTCCTTCCGCATATAAGGCTATACCACATCTTTCTAGTTGCAGTTCTTTCTTTCTCCATGTTCTGGGACCCAATGAAGGTTGCTCCTTCTGAGATGTTTGTCAACACTTACTCCTACATTCAGAATATTCATGACCAAAGTTGTTACAAATAAAGCATTCTATTTCATTTTCAAGAGTAGAAAATTTATTGTAGTTCCTCTTCATGATCCCAGTCATGCTCCTTTGATTTCATGCTTCTCGAGTCATGATGGTCTTGTAGGCAACACATTGAGCAACTTTGCGTCCAAAGTTATGACCTGAGAAACATTGGCCATTAAAGAAATTCCTGTGATTATCAAATCTACCATCCAGGTGATTGTAGTTTCCATTGACATTCATTCTTGAGGCAAATTGAGAATGATTTACCTGTGGTTGGTTGTAGCCTCTGTTCATTCTTGAAGTAGATTGACCCCGATTTACTTGGTGATATGTTCTATGCCTTTGCTGACGATTCTCAACCTATTCACTTCTCCTTCCTGCATCAAGATAACTTTTGAATGTGGATGGCTTCTGTGCTTGAGATTCTTCTTCAGTATATCCAAGACCTATCTTGATTAGAGGAGAATGCTACACTTTGATAATCTCATCTAAAGTTTTAGATCCTTTATCAAATCTAAGATTAAGAGCTTTTGTTTTCTCAATATCTTTTCTAAGTCCCACAATTTCATATTCTAACTTTTCATTGTGTTTTTCCCTTCCAGCAAGTTGGAATCTCAGAGTATCTATGATCATATTCTTTTCTTCTAAACAAAATTTCAGTTTAGAAATTTCTTCATAGAGATCATCTTCATCTATAGCATCCAAGAAATCATCATCTTCAAAAGCCATCAAAAGTCTATAATCATTACCATTTTCATCTTCATCACTATTTGAAAGTCCATCACTGTATTCATGCATATAATAGCTCTTCCTACTTACATTCTATTTTTTGTTCCATTTAACTGGTTCCTTACCTTTATCAAGCTTATCTTTATGAGGACATTTGGTTGCATAGTGACCGACTCTCCCACAAGAAAAACATTTGAAAGGTAGTTTACCTCTTAATCTTCCAGAACCCTGTTGAAGGTTCTTGATAAAGTTTGATTCTTCCTCTTCTTTTGATGTATGCCCTGACTCATTATATTCTCATTTTCTTGAAGCTTTTAATGCGGCTTCTCTCATGTTTGGTGGTCCCCCTTTTCTCATTTTGAAAGCAGTTAGGATTCCGTGCAGTTGTGACATAGTAATACTCTGAAGATTATGCGTTTCTTCTATGGCAGAAACTTTTGATTCAAACTTAGAAGACAAAGATCTTAGAACTTTTTCAACTAAAGTAACTTCTTTTATTTCTTCACCCAAGTTTTTCATGCGATTAACAATCTCATATATACATAAGAAATAATTAGCCACACTTTCATCATTGTGCATTCTGAGAGTTTCATATTGAATTATGAGAGATTGTAGTTTTGCACGTTTTACCTGATCGTCTCCTTCATAGCTTAGAATGATCTTGTCCCATATTTCTTTGGCGGTTTTGAGCTGCATAACCTTGACGAATTCTGATTGAGATAGACTCCCCAATAGAGTATTGACAGCCTTTGCATTTGTTTCATACTGCTTTTTACCAACTGTATCTGTAGGAGTTGTTGATGGGAATGTGTATCCTCCTTCCACGATATCCCAAACTTCTGCACCAAGAGATTGAAGATAGGTTGTGGTTCTTACCTTCCAATAGACAAAGTTGCTCCCATCAAAGATTGGTGGCCTAATGGATGCCTCCTTTTCATAGTTGCTCATGATGATAGATCTTCCTTCAAGCGATCAAGCTTCTTCTGAAGGACCTGCTCTGATACCAATTGTTGGAAATAATACTGAGAGGGGGGGTGAATCAGTATTATCAAGTCAAATAATTTTTCGTTTTCAAACTTAGATATATGCTACTTCAAATATGGAAACCAGTGTATACACAAAACAGTGTCTACAGCAACTAGCATATATTCAGTAAACTTAAGATTTAATTAATCTATTTGATCTTTAATCAGTGCATCTGAACTTCATTAGCCATAAGGACATTAAACAGGTGCAGTAAACAGAACAGATCATCACACATATGAACACAATATATAAGGTGGAAACCCAATGTGGGTGAAAACCACCTACTGCAATGCTTCTCTATCTTCTTGTTAATAAGAAACTTCTTTTTACAATATTTCTGTACCGGTGCAATCTTATACTAGTACATAGGCTTCTACCTCCAGAAGGCTACAACCTTCTCTCATTCTCCAGCTTCTCCTAGAAGGGAACTACAACCCCCTTAGTTCTTGTACTAGCTGATGTACTAGTACGTAGGTGCTGACCTACAAAAGGCTACAACCTTCTCTTTTCTTCCAAGAACACCTTTCATAAATATTCAGACTGGATCCATAAATAAAATCAATCAAACATCAAATGTATCTACATCAACCAATCCCCTTTGCACCAACAAAAACTGAATCAATCAATCACTTCTTTGAATGTTGTACCCAGAATACAGTAATAGTAACCAGACACCAATCCTAAACCTAGAATACTGCAGCAATAAACAGAAGTAGCTAAAACATATTTTATGAGACGTACGCTACTTCAAGATGAAGAACCTGCATGCATATGCTTCTGTATTAAGGCAAACCAATGTATACGCTGTTTTGAATTATTGAAACAGCATGTATACACGCCTTTGTTGTGCCGAACCTGGTTACAGATCTATAAAAGACAATTTTCCTTTTCCAAATATTGAGACATTAGTTATACCCAAATTATCATATTTATAGATCAAGTCATCCGCCAAATATAATAGATAAAAATCACACAAAGAAACTACTATTCAAGCCTTAAGATCTTGACCCATCAATAGAACTTATCCTTCTTCTAGCGCTCAGTTTCCTCCTTGATTTAGATCCAACTATGCACCATAACCCAATGACCAGTATTCTAGATCTTTCTCTTCATAAGATATTCAATCCTTGAGTGAGTGCCTTTGCCTAATGATCTCCTTCCCCTTTTATAGTATTAGGCCTTACTCAATACCATGGTCCAAAACCACATAGAACTAATACTTGGGAACCAATACCTGGGTTCAACACTTCGGAAGCGATACCATGGTCCAAAAACTAGAGACTAAATACCATGGACTAAAAAAAACAAGTTTTCCCACATGTACGTGCTTTTCCTTGCATGAAAGTGCATGCATACACATACGTGCCTTTTGATCGGTGATCCCACGTGTATACGCGGCTTGGTTAAGAGGAAACTGCGTATATCTCTTTTTCCTTCATTCTGAGAGCCTAAACTGTGATCTGTCATCTGAGTGAGTTTCCATCAAGGACAACACCTGTGTCATAGTGCCAAACCTATGTCATAATGCCAACACATATACTCAAGTTAGGGTGGGAGAACGTGAAAATAAAGCTGTTGATCTTACACCACCTTCTCCTTCCTATCATATTTAATATTTGAATAGGAATTTCAATTATGAATCTAATTTAATTAATGACATTTATTCTTCTCGATACATATCATACCCTCCAGGGGCCATTTCCTCTGATCCTCATGATCTTTATTTGTCTCATCAATATATTGTAGCAATCTTCTGATTTTCAAGAGGGTCAAGTTCGATATGGAGTTAATATGGACCAAGAAATTTGTAATATTATTCATAATGATTATGTGTGCAATTTTGATTTTGAACAAGAGTTTGCAATCAAAGATGATATTTCACTTGATCTTTCAATTTCTCCATGATCCCTCACCTATTTTCCTAACATATTGAATGAACCAATCACAACTGACACATATACGTTTGATTCAGTTTTCAATGAGAATAATTCTAACTATAGTTAGGAGTTGTCGAATGCTAATTTCAGATCAGAAGAAGGCGATGAAGAATCCCTCTTCATAATCTATCTCATTTATTTTCTTTTAAATGTGAAGAAGAAAAGGACATAACTTCATGTTTTCAATTAGCCCCTCTTTATGATTCGTCATATGATGAGGATCTCATTCTCTTGAATGAAAACTCAAACTCTGATCATGGTTTTATAAATGTATTTACTTTCTCATCCAATGTTGATTTTATGCCTTCAACTGTAGATTATTCCAAGCCATCAGTGTTTAATGATCTACCTCCTAATATTCTGTAACCATGTCAATATGACGAGACTATTCGCACTATGTTGATGGTTATGTATGGATATCGTTGATCCAAGTGTATGTTAGTGACCACCTACCTATTCCACTTGGACCCCCACCACTGTCTCTTTCATTTTTTTAGTTTCCTTAAATGTAGGATAATTTACTATTTTTTGGGAGTTTTTCAGGTCCTGAACTTTTGGAGCCGTTTTCAGGCCCTAAACAACGTCTTTTGGGAAAACCAAAGAAAACATGGGACTTTTGTTTTCCACTCAAAAGTTGTAGTCCTTAGATAGATATTTCTAATGAGTTAGTGTACATGTCAAACAAAGATCTTATGCCAAAGTTACGACCCTTGGAATTTGATGGACCAATTTACCCAAATGGGGCCATAGTTTTGGTGCTTCATCTCCTAGGGTTATGTTTTTGGATGTTTACAATTTTCCACTATTTCTCACTAATAAATAGTCCTTCAAGCCTCATTGTAACATAATTCAGAGGCATGTAGCCACCACATCTCTTCCCAGAGATAACCCACCATCACCCAAGCTAGTTTATTTCCATTTTGTTTGTAATCATATTTCAGTATTCTGACATTCAAGAAATGAAGTGTTATTTCTATTGCATCTCTACATTTACAATTATATCTGTAATTTTCTTCATTCTTTTTTAAGTTTAGACTAGTGGTATCAAAGCGGTCTTCTTGTTATCTATTTTTATTTGCATCTCCCCAACGAGGTCAGGGTATAAGGAGTTAGGGCTCGATCTAGTTGAACCTTTGCAAGACTAGCCTCGCAAACCCTGACAACCTCCCATGGTGGAAGAAAAGAAAGACAAGGTGGCATGTGATCCTTTTAAAATATTTCTTGAGGAATCCCTCAAGCAACAGAGGAATGCGATGAGGGATAACTTTTCCTAGATCCTTCGAAAATTACCCACATGTGACACATCTTCATCCAATAGCCACTATGGAGACACCACTCCTTTTAGGTAAAAATTAACTTTGATATTCCCATATTTGAGGGCCCAATAGATGCAAACACTGTAGATAGATGGTTGATCTATTGGAAGGATATTTTTTATTTCATGACTTTTCAAATTAGGAAAATATTACTTTTGCACTTCTCAAAGCTACTCCCCACATGAAGGTCTAGTGGGAAACCTACATTAAGAAGAAGGACAAAAGTACACCCTCTCTATTTTCAGGTGCACCCACTTCAGGGGTGCCATCAAAGACCAGTACTACCCTGTCGAGAGCTATGAGGGTAAATACATAAAGTGGACCACATTGCGGTAGGGAAGGGACCAAGACGTGCCAGAGTTTACTAATGTTTTTCATACCCTTTGAACAAAGTTGGGTATCAATGATTCTGAGCAACATTTGGTACTCAAGTACTGCGACTACCTACACAAGTACAACTAGGACGAGATGGATTTCCTGGACATCTCCTTGCTTGGAACCGCATATTGATATGTTGTCAAGATTGAGAATAATTTTAATCAGAAGAAGTGAGACTTTGGATTTTTGAATCTAAAGTAAGGGAAAGGTGCCCAAAAACTGAAGAGAAATGGAAAAATCCAAGGCGAGGTGACCTATGAAAACCCACTAAAGCTGAAAGCAAATAAAAACACCATGAAGATAAATAAGAACACAGGAAAGTGGAGTGAGTTCCATAAGAGCTCCACTCACAACATGAGTGAATGTCAGACCAAGAAGTTGTTGGTGGCTGAACTGAAGGCTTATGAATCAGATGCATGTTGTGACTTTGAGTCAAAACCTGACAAGGAAATTGAAAAGGGAAGAAGATAATTGACTTGGATCCCAGTTCCATCGTGGCCACCACCAAGATCCATAATATTGATCCTGAAGATTCAGAGGAGGGGCAATGCCTCTTCCACTCACATATGTGGGTGAAGGGTTCACTAATGCAGTTCATTGTCGACAAAGAGGTCCAAAAGAACCTCATTTTAGAAAAGGTCATAAAGAAGTTGGGCCTATTGACTACATCACGTCTGCATCCATACACCATCAGGTGGCTTTACCAAGGACTAGATCTCCATGTTAGCCAACAGTGTCACCTTCCCTACAACATCAAGCTCTTCACAGATGAGGTATTGTGTGATGTTTCTCCCATTCAAGTTTTTGATATATTATTAGGAAAACCATACTTGTGGAAGCAACATGCTATATGAGTCTAGAAATCTCTCTATTATTATTTATTTTGGTAATAAGTTATATAGGTTTACCAGAGGTAGCCCCTCCAACCGCAATCTCTTTGATCTCTACTAAGTAATGCAATAAGATCATCTCCTAGACTGGGAAACTTTTTTTCTTTCTTATGCAC
Organism: Pinus tabuliformis; assembly: GCA_031772625.1. Lineage (NCBI taxonomy): Eukaryota > Viridiplantae > Streptophyta > Pinopsida > Pinales > Pinaceae > Pinus > Pinus tabuliformis. The sequence continues at coordinate 303,853,670 of CM062809.1, forward strand.
TCTAAAAGTGAGGAGAAGATCATAGCCACATCCATAGCCCTTGGGAAGGGTTCCTCCATGCAAGAAAAGTATGTGTATGTGGTCATGGAAGAATACAAGGACATCTTCTCCTCACCCACAGGGGTACCCTTGCATTTTCTGGTCAAGCATTTGATTGATATGACTCCTAGAGCACCTCTACCCAATAGGTCGATACATCACTGCTCCATTCTAGAAAATTAAGAGATCAAGTGGAAAATATAGGAGTTCCTACAAAAATGGCACATCCAACCAAGTTCCTCGCCTTGTGGGAGCCCAATTGTACTTTTAAAGAAGAAGGATAGGACATGGAGGCTTTGCATTGATTATCACCACTAAATAAAATCATTTTCAGGAACAGGTATGCAATCCCATATATTGATGACCTTCTAGACCAACTCAAGGAGGCCAAGTATTTCACCAAGATTGATCTTGAATTCTGGCTATCATTAGGTTCCAATAGAGCCCACAAATGTATGGAACACTACCTTCAAATCCAAGGAAGGCCTTTTTGAATGGTTGGTTATGTCCTTCAGGTTTACAAATGCCCCTGCTACTTTCATGAGGATAATGGATGACATATTTTGGCCCTTCACCAACTCATTTATGGTTTTTTATCTGGATGAAATCCTCGTCTTCATCAAGAGTTCGGAATAACACTTGCAACACATTCGGCAGGTCCTTCAAATTCTTCGATATCACAAACTATGTGCCAACTTGGAGAAATGCACCTTTAGCATGAGTTAGGTCTAATCTCTAGGTTACATCATAAATGAGTGTGGCATGCTTGTGAACCCGACTGAGATCCAAGACATTTGGGACTAGCCATCCTCGACCACTCTAACTAAGCTTCACAACGTTTTTGGCCTTGTAAATTTTTATGAGAGGTTTGTGTTTGGATTCTCCAATATATCTTGTCCCTTGAGTCATAGTTCGAGTCCCAAAAAAAGGCATTCATTGATTTGAAGCACCACCTCTACTTTGAACCGGTACTCACACTACCAGACTTGCAACAACCATTTGAAATTGAGATAAATGCCTCTGACTATGTTAGTGGTGCAGTCCTCACCTAACAAGAGCATGTAGTGGCCTATCATAGTGAGACACTTTCCGATACAATTCGGAAGTACTGCACATATGATAAATTTATTTGTTCCATCATGCAAGCTTGTTGACAATGGAAGCGTTACATTCTGGGGAAGGAGACAATCATCCATTCCAATCACCAACCCTTTCAGTTTATACATACACAAGGTATGTTGCAAAATGATTGCCATCAGAAGTGGTCTACATATCTGCAACAATTCCACCTAAACATTAAATACAAAAGGGTAGTACCAGTCTTGTTGCAGACTTCCTAAGTCGACTCCCAGTTGTAGAAATGACTATTGTTCTCAAATCTTGTGGCCACGAGACCTTTGGATAGTCATAACTATACAAAAATGATCCAGAGTTTGTCTCCACATACTAGATGCTAGTAGATGGAAAGAAAGTTGTTGATTTCCACCTTCAGGACATATTATTATGCTACCTAGACCACCTTTGTGTTCCTTCAAGTGAGCGTTCCAAGCTCATTTGGGAAGCACACTATAGTTAGGTTGTAGGACACTTTGGTGTGGAGAAAATTGTGGATGTACTACAAAAGTACTTTTATTGGCCAAAAATTTCACTGGATGTTGGGAAATATATCAAATTTTGCACTCTCTACACCATCGCCAAGCCAACCATCAAGAAGAAAGGCTTGTAAACTCCTCTTCCTACTCCCAACTAGCCATGGGAATCCATCTCCATGGACTATATTTCTGGCCTCTCTTCTACCAAGCATGGTAATGACTGTGTATTTGTGGTCATCGATAGATTTTCTAAGATGGCTATATTGGCAACCTGTAAGAAGAGTATCACAATAGAGGACACTACCAAACTCTTGTTTGAACAAGTATGGGTACATTTTTGGATGTGTAGACCATTATATCAGATTAGGATGGCAGATTCCTGATCACATTATGATCAAGCCTCTAGACACTATTAGACACCAATCTCACCAAGTCGATTGCCTTCCATCCCTAGACAGATGGCCAAACAAAGGTCATCAATATGATGATAGTGCACATACTCCACGTGTACAACTCTAAGTATCCACAAAATTGGGATGAGATTCTTCCCTAAGTGGAGCACAATTATAATAGACCTCTCCATAACTCAACTAGTCGCAGTGCCTTTCAAGTGGGTCTAGGATTTCAACCATTGTGTTTGATTGATGTTGCCATGCCCCATGCGACTACACAGACAAAATCCACACATGTATTGTCAGAGGCCGATAAAGTGACTAGATTTATTGAACACATCCAACACATCTGCTAGTAGCTGAATGGAATCTTGGAGAATTTAAATACCAAGTACAAGAAACGACACTATCAACATCAGGTGCCACACAAGTTTCAGGTGGATGAAAAATTTTGGTTGCATTTACCAAAATAATGCCTTGTCGAAGCCCATCGGAAGCTCATATCACTCCAATATGGTCCTTACACCATTACCAACATTGCAGGAGACAATTCTTTTGAGCTCAACATTCCCCCATTCCTTGGCATGCACCCATTGTTTAATGTGGGCCACCTTTGACCATACTTCCCACCATTACCAGACACATCAGTTATTGCAGAACAACTCACACCAACAAAATTAAACCCATACTGCATGTAACGGGTCATAACAGATTAGATTATGGACACATATATCAAGAATACTCACAAATTGAAGAACCAACTATATCGGGTTGTCAAATATGGCCAACTCCTGCACCGAGGCAAGTGGCTCACCAAGAACCAAGTTCAACAGAATTTTACCCATCTCATGGAGGCACTCAAAGCAATGGGGACCAATGATTCCTAAGGGATGAGTACTAATCCAGGTGGATTTTGGTGGCCACCTGTCTATTCCACTTGGACCCCCACCATTGTCTCTTTCATTTTGAGTTTCCTTAATTGTATCATAGTTTATTATTTTTGGCAGTTTTCGTGTCTTAAACTTTTGGAGCCATTTTGAGTCCCTAAATGACATTTTTTGGGAAAACTGTGGAAAAAATGGGTCCTTGGCTAGTGTTTTTTGCTCAAAAGTTGTAGTCCTCGGATATATATTTCTAACGAGGTATTGTACACATCAAGTGAAGATCGTAGGTCAAAGTTACGACCCCGAGAAGTTGATGTACCAATTTTGGCTTTTCATCTCTTAGGGTTAGGTTTTCAGATGTTGATGGTTTTCCAATATTTCTCAATAATAAATAGGCCTTCGAGCCTCATTGCAACATGTTTCAAAGGAATGTAGCCTCCACGTCTCTTCTCAGAGATAAGCTACGATCGCCCAAGATAGTTTATTTTCGTTATGTTTGTAAGCATATTTTAGTATTTTGATATTAATGAAATGAAGTGTTATTTCTACTACATCTCTGAATTTGTGGTTATATATCATCCCTGTTTAATTTCAGAACACTTACAATATTGATAAGTGTTCCAAGCATGATCAAATCAATACTCTTTCATAAGAAAACCCTCATGAATTCATCACAAGTATTGAAAATTGTAGGTTTTAACCCTGTACAGAAATTACCTGCATACGAATTCTAAAACATAGAAAATAAACAATGTGAGAGAATAACACATAAAACACATATAAACAGTGATTTTCCCCTGGATCCCAAAACCAGGACTACCAGCTTGATTTTTCATTATGTTCCTTTCAATGTTACAATACATATTTATACATGTTGAAGCATCCAAAAAATCAAAAACCATGGACCGAAAATCATTGCGTCCAAAAAAGATGTGCGAAAATCATGCACAAAACCATAGGTGGGTCCGCCCAACCTAACATACAGTCCAAAAGCAAAATTTTTTGGGGTGCTGCCTTGGACCCCATAAAGTGGGGTTACGGGTACCCCTCAAACCCCCTGTGACCTCCCCCCTCTTACCCCCGGTTAACTACGTGGGCTAGTCATGGAAAGAATATAACACAACCCAACATTCTCCCACTTGTTTTCTTTCCACATGGGTCCACAAGAGAGCTTAGTCATTTATCCAACCCTGTAACGCCCATTAATTCTCTACACTCGTTTCTCTGATTAAATTGTGAAGAATGTAACTGGTAAAAATAACAATTGAAAAGAAATATTGATTCATCCCCCTCTCACTATTTCCAACAAGATCGAGATAAGGTGGTTACTGATTTAAATGAAATGGAAATCGTAGTCACATTATAATGGCGTGAAATACATGGATCACTTCCTCACTTCGAGATTTGGATCTATGAGTGATTTTTTCCAAGAATCTTGCCAACGGGACGAGGGTGTTGTTGTTGGGCAAGATGACGTAAACTTTGGATCCTATCTTGAATCACCATGTTGAAGAGTAAATGTGGTAGAAACAAGAGTTGATTAGGGCATCTCTAAACATGACCAAGGATATGGACATGCAAGGAAGGGGAGCCCAGGGATACATTAGAACAACATAGTGGGTAGTGGACAACTTCGACAATTCTACGTTGGCTACGACAGGACTGTGCATAGTCCATGGAATATTCTCAAGACTCTGGGTCTCATCATGGATCAATACATTTAGATGCATATATCTAAACTTGGTGTGCAAAGGGTTTATGGCATGAAGGCCAAGGAATTGAGCTCACATAATGGAGATGATGCTTGTGCCATAATATAATTGAATAGGTTCAACAAAATCTTGGTGTGGATTCGTGGAGAATAGCAACATTTCTTTCTTCCAATCCCCTGATTGACATTGGCATATGACAGCCAAATTGCAGCTTTAGATTTAAGCAACTACCTTTCGCCATTAAAAAAAGTTTTTCAGCTAGGATAATGGATCAGAGAATCCATGTGGTCAAGGATGGTAATGTGGGGTCTGTCATCCAGTATTAAAAAATAAAAATAGTTTTTATTTTTATTTTCTATGCTTTATTGAGGGATGAATGGTAGCATGATTTTTGGGCTTTGTGTGTGGTGATTGATGGAGTGAGAAGATAAAAAGTGGTTAGGGTTACGTTGGAAAGCATCAGGATCAAATATTGAAAAAGTGAGAGAGGATGGGTTAAGACAACAATAATGAATAATAATAAAAAAACGAAAAACAAAATTATTACAATCAAATTTAAATTATTATATGTAAATGGGCATATTGTTGTAAGACCTGGTACAATATATCTACCCTTGGTAATCATTGGTAAAGTCTGGTTTAGACATAGGTGATAGGGGGATGTCAGGTTGAAACATGCCCCAGTAAAAATTTTTATGGGGGTAAGGGCCAGAGTGAGCAGGGTTGGGCTAACTCACTTGGTAAGGTTGGCTAGATTTAGTCAAGGAACCCCAAGTTAACTTTAAGAGGGGAATGTTAGGTAAAATTGACTCGGGGATAGAGTCAAGGTTGACTAGGTTAAACGGTGGTGGTTTTGGGGAACATGGTATTGTGTACCCATGGTTTTATTCCTACGTATTACATGTAATGGAGAATATAAAAGGTTAGGAAGACTTCATTGTAATGTAGACCAAGGAAGTGAGTGGTGAAGGCTCACTTATCTGGGTTGGCCAGGGTTTTTCCAAGGCTAATGAAATGTCATTAGGGTGGGATTTTCGTCGAAGTTGGGGTTTTCCTAGGATAAATTGTGTGCATATTTTCATATGTTTATGTTGTTGGTTATTTTTATTGTTCCTCTCAATCAATTATTTAATTCTCTCTATAAAATGTTTTACTCTCCAATTGAATTTTCTTCAATATAATTGTTGCACAAGAGGAGAAGTGATTGTGACAAGAGGAACACTTGGCGACTATGAAAGATAAGTTCTTATTGACAAAAGTTGGGCTCCAAAATTAAGGCGTAGAAAATTTTTAGAGGGGGGTTTTAGCAACTACAAAACTTGGCAACGCACTGGTAGAACTCCAACTTCTCTCTATGGGTTTAACTTTATGAAACAATTCTAGCTCTTTAGGAAGTATTGTTCATGTCATCAATTACCATAGTTTCCTTACTTAGCTCAATTTAAATTTGTATTTCCTCCATTCTCTTCATCGGCGACACACTAACAAAACAAAGTCAAATATGAATTGTTTTGATTGAGGATAAGGAGTATATAGATATGAAAGTGAAATGGATGTCAGAGTATTATTTTTCATCTTCATTGTTGCTCTATTTCTAGTGAGCCTGTTTAGTACTTGTTGACAGTGTTGGACCCGCCAACATGTAAGGGGATCTCCTCGATAAGAAGTCCCAATTAGACCTCATACTATTTTTTATATAAGTCCCAATAGTTGGCCGTATGGTAATGCCTTGAACGTGATTTTGCACAGAGACAAGTAGGATGACTTTGTTGGTAGCAAGGGTGTGACAGCTATAGTGAGTCAAGGAAGGTGGACGATAGGTTCTAACACACGGGGGTTGAGATGAGTGCACCCCTTGAAAATCTGTAGTAGTACTCGACTTGGAAGGGAACACATGAGCAAAGATGCATCACCAGCTAGAAAGTGAGTTAACAAGCAATCCAAAGTGATGGTTAAACCAACAACACATTTTAAAAAGATTCATACATACTCATACAAAATAGCCCATACATGCATGCGTAAGCAAACAAATACATATGCCATTTAGACTAAACAATATAGTTGGAATACAATACAACATATGCATGAAACATGTTGGCTCTTATTATATAAATAAGTGTAAGTTCTAGTCATACAATACATCCATGTCCAACTACTAGCCCCAATAGTGGAACATTATAGCCACATATTCCTGCTCCTCCAAAGAGATGTACTAGCTCTGTGCAGTGGAGAAGCCAAGGCTCATTACAATACTACCCAATCTCTCTCCAAGATAGTATTATCAAAAGCTTGGCTGACCAAAATCCTTTACAATGAGTTATGAGGTTCTATTTATAGAAAAGGATGGGGTGACCCTTGACATTCCCCTTTGTGACAGTTCATCTACCCTTATGACTCTTCATCTACTCTATGACTGTTACATCCAACTATTGACACTTGAACTTCCACTTGACATGAAATTACATTACAATGCACATGTGCTCATGTGAGATGAAATGGCTTGAGCAAGCCATGCAAGACATCATTGACACTTAGTCTATTGCGGTGAGACCATCTCTTTGACATGCTTGTGATGGTGAAGGTGGTGAGCTGATGCCAAGCTTAGTCGTCCGTGATGGTGTGCATGCATGCCATGATGACATCTTGTTGAAGCAAACTCTTGCCTCTGTTGCATCCAAGTGCATTGGTGTGGATCCTTCATCCAACTCGTCTACTAGCATGCACATGGTATTCTTGGTGCAATCGAACTGGAAACACACTGATGAATAGTATTCATGCTGATCTTCCAGTGTGTGCTGGTGGTCATGTGCATCAACTGTCAACTACATGCTCAGTTCCAGTTGGACTTGATTCTTGTCTTCACCTTGGTGAGTGCGTTGAATGGGTTGAGTCGCATGTGTGCTCGCAATGACATGCATGTTGCTGAATCCTTTGCATGCGATCAACAACACTGCTCACCATGTCTGCTCCATGCCAACTATTGAGATGGATCTTTATAATGTATGGGCACAGTTTCATCCGTGATTACATGTTGTACCCACTGTTGTTCATATTCTTGCTACAACTCATTCGTATTCCTATGTAGCTTCATGTTCTTCTTTGAGTTGCTACTTCAACACATGAAATTCCTTATTTGTTCCATTTTCTATCTTCACGTGATCTTCATGTTGTGTCGTCACGTCATAACCTAAGTCTCCAAAGTTGCTTTCATCATCAGTGATCTACTTGAGATTGCAACTTTGTTTTGCCTCTGTGTTGTCAACAACCTTCCTCTTGCATTCGTTGCATTTGATATGCTACCTTCAACTATTGTTCATGATGTTGCTCACTGTGATGTTGTTGTTGTGATATCTTAATGTCCTTGTCTACGAACAACTTGATGTCTTCGTGGGTAGGCAAGTCCATAGAAATTTGATCTACTACATCCCCAAGTGTGCTCTGAATGGTGTCTCTGAATCTGCTCTCTTGGAAACCATTATACCTATACTACTGAGAGGCAGATGAACACCTGTGATACCTGGAGACACGGAAACACTCATGGCAAGAAACCTGTCAGTTGAAAACCAAAATGAACTTGATAACTAACTTGCATCATACTTGTGTGACTGATCATGACGGTTACACAATTTTGGCCGGGAGATCAACAGGCTAACTGCTAAACTGCACAAATGCAGTCTGGTTGTTGGGAGGCTGACTAACTATTGAAGCTATGCAATGCATAGTCCAGTCTGGTTCCTGATTGCTGGAATTGTGCCATGCACCATCTTAGCTAGTAGTGACTCTAGGCTTAGCGACTGCATGGCACAATTTTCTGGGTCAGAAGTCACTGTCCCTTAGAAATGCGCAAAAAATTCCTAGAGGACAGTGGCTGGAAAGAAATGGACATTTTTGGAGAGGAAGATAGATTGCGCAATGTTGTCTGAGTGAAGGCAGATTTCAGGCCAAGTTTGCCCAGACTCGCCAATAGGAAATTGAACATGAATGTGAGTGCAAATACATGGTGATACTGAGTGTAAGAATAAGTAAATGATCATGCATGCAAACAATGAATGACAGATTCAAAAAACAAAACAACATTCATGTAGGTGAGACGAGTCACTGAATTGATAATCGTTTGTGAAAAATAGTTTCATGCATGCAACGACAATGAGATGTTGATGAAAACTGAAATGGTGCTATTACAAGATATAATGTATCAAAAATATAATAAGCGCTCACTAAAATCAAGAAGACAACGTTCATACGAAGCGAAACAAAAAAAGCCGCCAGAAATACAACACAAGTCATGGAAGCGGGCTTACCCAAAAACAAATGAGCTAAGTGTGCTGATAGCTCCTAGATGTGATCTAGGATGTCAGAGTTGCAAGGTTGATGTGAGGAATGAGCTCTACGGAATCTGGTTGATGAGTTTTGATAACATCAAGTTTGTGATGCGCATGCCACAAATCTAGGGAAAGCGACACTGGGTGGGAGGTTTCTGAAATGATCCTTGCATGTAACCTCAAACTACTAAAAATAGATCCCGGAAACAAGGGATTCCTTTTCATGTTGCCTTGGGAGAAGGAGCCCATGCATGCAAGTTAGTTTTTCTCAATCCCGGAGGGAACTAGTCAACTCAGCTGCACATGCAAGAGACTGCTCGATGACTGAGAGAAAATGTACATTTCTGGCCAAGAGCTGGGCTAGCTGCCCAGGAGATTTGTGCAATCTCTAGGTAGAGTAGCTGACTACTGCCCATATTTGTGCAATTCTAGGCTGAGCAACCCTGCTAGGGAAAATTGTGCAATTTTCACTGTGAGTGTTGACTGCTAGAATTATGCAATTCTAGAGCCCAGCAGGTTGCCAGTCAGGATTGCGCAGTTTCTAGAGGTAAGGTTGGTTTCCCTCCAGAATTGCACAATTTCTTTGGGGAGCTTCTCAACCTGTAGCAAGACCAAGTCTGGGTGATCAACCTGTGAGGGGAATGCATCGAGTTGTGATCAACGGGATGGCTTTGTGCAAGAAAAAAACTAAATCTTGTGTACCAGACGAAGCAAGACATGCTGATGTGAAGGTTGGAAGGGAGGCTCCAAAACGAAGCTAAGGAAAAATTTTGGAGGGTGGTTGTAGCCACTACAACACTTGGTGACACATTAGTAGAACTCCAGCTCTCTGAATGGACCTTGTTCATGAAAAAGTAAGTCTAAAACCTCTGAAAGTATTTTTTAGTTATCAACTCCTCTTGGTTTCCACACTAGCTTGATTGTAAGATGTAGAATCCACCAAGCTCTTGGTTGAGTGACACACATTCCAAGCCAAGGCAACACAGTTGTTTAGATTGGGGTTGAGGGGTATATTGGTGCACAAGCATTATAGTCGTTAGAGTCTTAGTTTCATCTTTGGTGTTGCTCCGTTGCCAACAGGTCTGAACAATACCCTGAAAGAGTCAGATAGGAACACAAGCATCAATCTACTTCCAGTGAGCCTGGTGAATAACTTGGTGGAGTTACTTGCATCACCTCTCTACGCAAGAAGCCTTTTTCTTTTTTTTCTTTATTCATTTTCATTTTTTTCAAACTTTTTTCACTTTTTCATTTTTTTCATTTTTCATCTTTGTAACTGTGCATAACACTTATTCATTTCAAAGGTGGAAGATGGATCTTAACTTATTGAGAGAAGAAGAGGTTTTTCCTGTAGAGAAGTAGTTTATTATACCTCTGACATGCCTGTTAAAATTTTCCCACTCACCTCACTCTACTTGACTGAGCTGACAAGGATTAACCCAAAAACAACCTACTAGAGTAGTTGATACTAGTTAGTGTGCAAGCGTTGTGTTTTCACCAAGGTTCACTTCAAACAATATGTATTTTCCTTCGATGTATCATGGACTAAAGGTAACAAGCTATTCATATAGAGGCGGGATGATAGATAACCAAGTAGTGATAACAACAAAAGACCTCTTGTACTTTACCTAGCTTGCTTCAAGAGTCATACATGGTTTCATGTAGAACTATCCTACGAAGGAAACAAGTGAACAAAAAAACAACAAAGAAGAGCAAGAGAAAAATCAAAATTAAAAGCAAATAAAGTAATAAAACAAGTAAGCAGACAAACAAACAAATAAATGACAAAAGTAAGCAAACAAGCATGCAAGCAAACTAACCGAAAGTAAACACTATTCCTACCCCTAAGCTAATGGTGCATGGGCCATCTCATGTGAATTGATACTTCCAATGCAGCCACCGATGCATTGGTTGACCCATGTTGGTGAAGGCATTGTTCGCAACCAAGACAGTTATGCGAACCAGCAAACAAGAAAGATGTAATAGTGAAGACAAACACACTCCAAGCTTACAAGTAACCACAGAGCAAAGATGAGTGAAAGCGCATGACATGAATTCTGTGGAGATGCCATGGTACTATGCTACAATGCATGCAAATTTTGAGTGTAAGCATTCTCTTTATTGTGACATGCTTGTGTTGTGAATGTGTGCTTGTTGTGTAAGATTCCTCTAATAAATGAGCGATGGGATCGTGTAGTTCGAGTGGAGGAAGCGAAATATAGGTGTTTGGTTGATCTTCAATGAAAAAAAGAGAGTGATGAGGAGCCTTGAGTGTTTCAACAATTTCCTGACCCGAAGTGAAACCAACCTCAGGACAACGAGGGCTTGACATAACCATCAACTCGAGCTAAAGTGCCTCGACAACATGTAAGGTTTTGAATTGTTTGATAAATAGATCATCATAGACCAGTGTCTTAGAGAGATTGAAAAAGATTGAATCAACATCATGATCAGATGAGGAAGTGAATAGATCACAACAACCAATATCAGAAAATTCAAGATGTTTGTCGACATCCTCATGATTTGATGTATTGGGCAGAGGGGTATATGGGAAGTAAATATGTTCACCCTCTGTGTTTTTAGGAAAGGTAGATGATATATTGGATGGAATTTCTGAGGAATATGTGTTGTCTCTGCACTGTAATGATAGACTAACATCTGACGGTGTCCTGTGAATGATTGGAAGTAGAAACATCCGGAAATGGGTTTGCATAGGGAAAATCAGTAGTCACAGAATCACAAGGGATGTCAGGATGAAGTAGATGAGGGGCAGTTGAAAAGGATTCATCCTTCACCGTGAGTTCTAATTTATATTCCCGCAGACACTCATCATGAATGATAGCACAGGTTGGCTACATAACACCAATTCCGTCAACAACTTGATCCTCGTTAACAACAGGTGAGGAGTCTGGAATGGAAGAACAAAAGACAGTAGAATCCGTAGGATCAATAGAACATGAGGATGGAGGTCGAGGGAATGAATCCACATGAAAAACAACAACCTTGAAAGCCAAATATGTGTAGATCTCAAGAGCAGGTGGGGTGGGAGGATGTGACAGTTCAACAGAGGTGTGTGCATGATCTCCCACATCACTCTGTGATGGTGGAGTTGTTTGATGAGGTGAAGATGGGTAGTCACTTGTGACAGAAACTATGCCTGTCTGTGATTGTGCAGCTGCATCACCGAAGTGTGCTGAGTGGGGTTTAGATATGTGAAGAAGATACTCAAATCTTCCATCAGGAAATTCCCAATCAATATCATCTTCGGGGAATCGGTATGCAAGATTACAAAAGTGCATGTAAAAATTCCTAATGGATTCATCCGGTGCTTTTTGTAATTCCATAATTTCTTTGTTGACTACTTTATAGTTAAAGTGATTGAAAGCACGGTCTATCTTTGCGACCAAATGAGCAAGAGAATGAATATATTTTTCGAGCAGTGTGGCACACCAGTACATGGGGTGCCCTCAAAGCGTGTAGACGAACAACACGTAGCTCATGTATTCTTCAAACAATCCATGAATTTCACATGACCCTACAACGCTGACTGCATGCCTAACCAAGGTTGTGTAGCCTCCACCATCAAATGTTTTATGGGACAAGTTATCTGAGAAGTTTTTCGAGATAGTGAAATCGTTTCCATAAGACATACATTCCAGAAGAGAAGCTTAATAGTTAGTGATGATAGATGTGTAGAGATTCAAAATAGATGTGAGGACTCAGTTGGTCATCCAGCCCTCCTTCTAGCACCAAAATGTTGACAGTGCTAGACTCACCAAAATGTAAGGGGATCTCCCTAATAAGAATTCCCAATTAGACCTCAGACCGTTTGGTGTAGGAGTCCCAGAAGTGGGTCGTATGGTAATATCTTGATCACGATTTCGCATAGAGACAAGTGAGATGGTTCTGTTGGTAACAAGGGTGTGACAGCTGCAGTGAGTCAAGGAAGGTGCATGAGAGGTTCTAACACATGGGGTTTGAGATGAGCGTGCCCCTTGGAAACCTGTAGTAGTACTCAGCCTGGAAGGGAACACGCGAGAAAATATGCATCACTAGTTGGAAAGCAAGTTAGAAAGCAACCCAAAGTGATGGTTAAAACAACAACACATTTCAAAAATATTCATACATACTCATACGTAATAGTCTATACATGCATGCTTAAGCAAAAAAATACATATGCCATTTATAGTAAACAAGATAACTAGAATAAAATACAATATATGCATGAAACGTGTTGGCTCTTATTATATAAAGAAGTGTAAGTTCCAGTCATACAATACATCCATGTCCAACTACTAGCCCCAATAGTGGAACATTACAAACACATCTACCTACTCGTCTAAAGAGATGTACTAGCTATGCGCAGTCGAGAAGCCAAGGCTCGTTACAATAATGTCCAATCTCTCTCCAAGATAGCCTTATCGGAAGCTTGGCTGACCAAAAGCCTTTACAATGAGTTATGAGGTTCTTTTTATAGAAAAGGGTGGGGTGACCCTTGAAATTCCCCTTTGTGACAGTTCATCTACCCTCATGACTCTTCATCTACTCTATGACTATTACATCCAACTATTGACACTTGAACTTCCACTTGCAATGACGGTACATTACAATGCACATGTGCTCATGTGAGATGAGATGGCTTCAGCAAGCCATGCAATACATCACTGACACTCGGTCCATTATGGTGAGACTAACTCTTTGACATGCCTGTGATGGTGAAGATGGTGAGTTGATGCCAAGCTTGGTCATCTATGATGGTGTGCATGCACCCCATGGTGACATCTTGCTGAAGCGAACTCTTGCCTCTGTTGCATCCGGGTGCATTGGTGTGGCTCCTTCATCCAAGCCGTATACTAGCATGTGCATGGTCCACTTAGTGCAAACAAACCAACAACACACTAATGCATAGTGTCTGTGTTGATCTTCTAGTGTGTGTTGGTGGTCATGCACATCAACTGTCAACTACATGCTCAGTTCCACTCAGACTTGCTTCTTGTCTTCAGCTTGGTGAGTGTCCTGAATGGGTTGGATCACATGCATGCACACAATGACATGCATGCTGTTGAATCCCTTACATGTGATCAAGAAAACTTCTCACCATGTCTACTCTGTGCCAACTGTTGAGATGGATCTTTAACATGTATAGGCACAGTTTCATCCGTGAGTGCATGTTGCACCCATTGTTGTTCCTGTTCTTGCTACAACTCATTCGTCCATCTGTGCAGCTTCATGTTCTTCCTTGAGTTGTTGCTTCAACACATGCAACTCCTTCTTTGTTCCATTCTCTATCTTTGCGCGATATTCAAGTCACGCCATCACCTCGTAGCCTAAGTCTTCAAAGTTTCTTTCATCATCAATGGATCTTATTGAGTTCGCAACTTTGTTCCGTCTCTATGTTGTCAAAAACCTTCCTCTTGAATTCATTTCATTCAGTATGCTGCCTTCAGCTACTATTCATGATGCTACTCGATGTGATGCTACTGCTGTGATATCTTGATTTCCTTTTCTATGAAAAGCTTGATGTCTTCATTTGTAGGCAAGTCCATAGACACTTGATCGACTGCATCCCCATGTGTGCTTTGAACAATGTCTTTAACTCTGCTCTCTTGGAAACCATTGTACCTATACTAATGAGAGGCACATGAACACCTCCGATACCTGGAGACATGGAAACACTCATGGCAAGCAATCTGTTAGTCGAAAACCAAAATAAACTTGAGAATTGACTTGCAACATACCCGTGTGACTGATCGTGAAGGTTGCACAATTTTGGCAAGGATATTAGGAGACTAACTACCAAGACTGCACAAGGCGCAATATGCGTTGTTGGGATGCTAACTAACTATTGGAATTGCACAATGCACAGTTCATTTTTGCTACTAACTACTAGAATTGTGCAATGCACAATCTCCGCTGGTAATGACTACAGGCTCAGGGACTGCATTTCGCAATTTTCTAGGCCAGCAGTCACTGTCCCTCAGAAATGCGCAAAATAGTCCTGAAGGTTAGTGGCTGGGTAGAAACGCACATTTCTGGAGAGGAAGATAGAGCCTTCCTTCCTCAGATTGCACAATGTTGTCTCACTGAAGGCAGAGTCCGGGCGAGGTTGCCCAGACTCACCAATGGGAAATTGAATGCAAATGTGAGTACAAATGCATGGTGATACTGAGTGTAAGCATAAGTGAATGATCATGCATGAAAACGGTGAATGAGAGATTTAGAAAAGGGAACAACATGCATGTAGGTGAGGCGAGTTGTCGAATTGGTGACCATTCGTGAAAAATAGTTTCATGCATGCAACAACAATGACATGTTGATGAAAACTGAAATGGTGCTAGTACAAGCTAGAATGTATCAAAATGATAGAAATCACTCATTGAAATCAAGCAGAAAACATCCATACAAAGCGAAACACAAAATGCACCAGAAATGCAACACAAGTCATGGAAAGAGGGCTTACCACAAAACAACTGAGCTGAGTGTGCCGACAGCACCCATATGTGATGTGGGATGTCAAAGCTGCAAGGTTGATGTGAGGAATGAGCTCTGCAACATCCGGTTGGTGATTTTTGATAACATCGAGGTTGTGATGTGCATGCCACAAATCTAGGGAAAGTGACACTTGTTGGGAGGTTTTTGAAATGATCCTTGCATGTAACCTCTAAATACTAAAAATAGATCCCTCAAACAAGGGATGCCTTTGCTTACTACATTCGGATTAGAAGTCCATGCATGTAAGTCAGTTTCGCTCGGTCCTGGAGGGAACTGGTCAACTCAGCTGCACATGCAATAGACTGCTCGACTGCTGAGAGAAAATGCGCATTTCTAGCTGGGAGTTGGGCTAGCTGTCAAGGAGATTTGTGCAATTTCTGGGCAGAGCAGCTAACTGTTGCCCATATTTGGGCAAATTCTAGGTTGACCAACCCTGCTGGGGAAAATTGCACAATTCTCATTGTGAGTGTTGACTGCCAAAATTGCGTAATTCTAGAGCCCAGCAGGCTGCCAATCAGGATTGCACAATTTCTAGAGGGAAGGTTGGTTTCTTTCCAGAATTATGCAATTTCTTGGGGGAGCTACTCAACCTGCAACTAGACGAAGTGTGGGTTATCAGCCTATGAGGGGAATGCATTGAGCTGTGATCAACAGGTTGTTGCCTTTTTGCAGGAAAAACACTAAAGCTTGTGTATTTGATGAAGCAATACATGTGGTTGTGAAGGTTAGAAGGGAGGCCCCAAAATGAAGCTAAGGAAAAATTTTGGAGGGTGGTTGTAGCTGCTACAACATTACCCTGGCGAAGTTATTACATGAGCACAAGGATCTCTTTGCTACTAGCAGGCCTATTTAAGACCCTAACAAAGTTGCTTGCTTCACCTATCTACATAGGAATCCTTTCTCTTCTTTCACCCTTTATTTATTTTATTTATATAATTATGCATAGGCACTTATTATTTCTTGGGGAGGAAGAGGGATCCTGAATTTTTGAGAGAAGAAGAAGTTTCTCCTTCAGAGAAGGATATATATGTACCTCTCAGATAAATTCCACTTGCTTGGGTTTCCTCCCCTCATTCTATACTTGACCAAGTTGATAAGTTAACCGATTAAAAATAAAAGTTAGCTAGAGAAGAAGATCCTACTTATAGATTCGAGCATCACCAATCCACCAAGGTTTTCTTAGAGAAAGAACATATTTTCCATTTAAGTGTCAAAGACTTAAAAGATACAAGTCTTAGGCAAAGAAGGGTAATTATCAGTTACCAAGCATTAATAGTTGTACAATGCCACTTTCAAACTTTCCATGCCTATTCAAAACCAAAAGACGACTTTCATACAAGGCTTATTGTGAAGAAACTAAAAGAAAAGTGCAAGATAAAAGAAAAGAGGAAAATGAAAAAAAGAAGAAGCTAAAATAAACCTACTCCTAAGCTAACCAAAGATAGGCCAGGATTACGTGAAGTGAAATTTCTAGTGTAATTGTTATGCATGTAAATGACCTTCTCATAATCTCAGAGGAGAAAGACAGACTGGCTAAAGACATGACCTAATTCACAGGCCTATTTTCCAAGGTAACACTCCCCAGAAACCAGAAAAAAGAGTTATAAATCTCCCCATGCACTAGCCAAGGGTGTTAATCCCTAGGTTAACTCAATATTTTTCCTTAAGGACAGTGTTACCCATGTTTTGTGAGATTCCAAAGGTCAAAGAACGAGTTTCCTGACTGACACTCCATTTTTCACTCACATGTCAGCCCAAAAGGCAGGAAACATCTACCTTTGACCCAACTAAGGACATTGGTATTCCTAATAGAGTCTCATGAAAAGGGAAAGAGAAATAAAGAGAGGAAAAATCCTAGCTTTTTCCTCAATTGAACTCATGAGACAATTGGCAAGGATAAGCCTCTCATCATCTATATATTAGAGTCTTGGGCATTGTGATGGAGGTCGACTAATTGTCAAAACTTTGTATGAGACATAGTTGTTATGCTACCAAGAGGTTGAGAGAGAAAGAGAGAGAGAGGAGCTTGAGGACTAGAATAAGCTTGATCCAGCCAAGATGGTTGTAATCAGTATTCTCCAATCTAATAATATAGATTTGCCCCTGTGTTGTCTACTTGATGCTATTGATGTAGCATCTATTTACATGTTGATTCAATACCATAACTTATAAGTAGCTTAGATTCATGTTGTCTTATATCTTTATGTATGAATTCTTTGATTTCCAGAGTTTATATGTTGTAGGATTACTCTCTGTCTTGTTAATGTGTGGCTGCTAATCTAGGAGCTAACAAAGGGGTCTTCCAATTTACTACATTATGTTCTCCAACAATGTTGCACCAAGGACTGAGGTAATATCTCTTCTTCACTTAGATTATTATGCATTGATATAGATATATGTATGCTTCTTTATGACAGATGCAGTTAATATAAACAGCTTGCCTTAGATCTCGGGAAGATCCTTGAGGTTATTCCAGCCACAACCATCCATGCATTAATCCCTATAGAAGAATTGGCAATAACTAATGAGAAATTTCATCAAATAAAGCATACAATAAGAAAAATGGATTGCAAAAAGGTCAAAAATATGAAGGAATGAAACATGAGCAAAAAATTACAACAAGAAATAATGTTCTAACATTCTTTTGTTACATTATAAGGTTTATACACATCGTGACAAACTCTCATGCCAAATAACCCATTCCAAATTTTAGTCTTGGAAAACATAATGAAAGATAAAAAATTGTTCATAGAAAAGGAGCTTGCCAAGTAGGATTCATCCAACCATTCAGTGATAGGATCATGATAAATAGGTGAAGAATTTTGCGACTGAAAGATAAATTCATCTTTGTTGGGTTGTGTTATATTCTTTCCACAACTAGCCCACGTAGTTAACCAGGGATAAGAGGGGGGGAGGTCATAGGGGGTTTGAGGAGTACCTATAACCCCACTTTATGGGGTCCAGGGCAGCGCCTCGGGAAATTTTGGTTTTGGACCCTATGTTAGGTTGGGCGGACCTACCTATGGTTTTGTGCATGATTTTCGCACATGTTTTTGGATGCGATGATTTTTGGTCCATGGTTTTGGACACGATGGTTTTCAGTCCATGGTTTTGGATGCTTTGGCATGTATAAATATGTATTGTAAAATTGAAAGGAACATAATGAAAAATCAAGCTGGTAGTCCCGGTTTTGGGATCCAAGGGAAAAACTCTGTTTATATGTGTTTTATGTGTTATGCTCTCGCACTGTTTATTTTTTGTGTTTTAAAATTCGTATGCCGGAAATTTTTGTACAGGTTAAAACCTACATTTGGTATCAGAGCTACTTTGGCTTCAAGGGGACGCCTTTATTGCTGAGGGGTTTCGCTCAGGCTTGTGGTAGACCATGTTCAGTGGGAGATCTGTGAGATCAATTCTGGTGGTGAAAGAAGATGGCGAGCAGTGGAAATATAGAGATTGAGAAATTTAACGGTCAGAGTTTTGAGTTGTGGAAACTCAAGATGGAGGATATGTTGGTGGATAAAGATCAGTGGATCATGGTAGATCTGGGTATTAAACCAACGCGAGTGTCTGATGAAGAATGGAAGAAGTTGGATTGGAAGGCAAAGAGCACAATATGATTGTGTGTCTCAAATTCAGTATTGCTAAATGTATCAGGGCAAGCTATGGAGAAGACTTTGTGGGACAAGTTAGGGACTTTATACCAATCTAAGTCTCTAGTGAATAAAATGTTCCTGTGGAAAAAGCTGTATAACCTGAGGATGAAAGATGGAGACTCGGTGACAGAGCATTTGAATGCATTTAATACTGTGGTAAGTCAATTAGCATCTGTTGATATTAAAATTTCCGATGAAGATAAGTGCATCAGTTTGTTGTATTCTCTACCAGATTCGTGGGATAGTCTGGTTATTGCAATAGGTAGCAATGCAACTGCCTTGTAGTTTGATGAAATAGTCTCAACCTTGATGACGGAGGAGATGAGACAGAAAAATATGGAGAGCCAGAATGGTGATGCCTTGTCTGTACGAGGACGGTCCCAGAACAGAAACAAAAATAAGTCATGAAGTGGGAGATATAAATCTAGAGGAAGATATAAATCTCCAGGAAAACCTATAAAGGTGGTGCACTGGAAATGTGAAAAGGAAGGGAACTGCAAAAGGGACTGTAAATCTAAAGCTCCTGATGAAGGCAAGGGATCTGATGATGCTCCTTCTGCAGAGGCGAAAACCACCTCAGATGAAGGTAGGGATGTGTACTTGGGTTCTTCAAGTACACATGTAGATCATGAGGCATGGTTGATTGACTCAGGTGCATCCTTTCACTTCACTCCCCATAGAGAGTGGTTCTGCGAGTATGAGAAATATGATGGTGGTGATGTATTCCTAGGGGATGATAGGAAGGCTAGAATCATTGCAAGGTGGAAGGGTTAGAACACTTCCGAGTGTTCTTCATATTCTTGCATTGGCCAAAAATCTGATTTTGTAAGCAAGTTGGATGATGCAAGTGTAAAAACAATGTTCGAGAAGGATACCTGCAAAATGGTTCAGGGAGCACTGGTATTGATGCAGGGATTTCAAATTGTAACTCTGTACAAGCTACAAGGTAGCACTGTTATTGATGGGTGCAACAGTTCTATGGTTCCTAAAAGTGGAGCAGAAAATCTACTCATCTCTGGAGAGAAGACCATGTTGTGGCATCAAAGGCTTGGACATATTGGAGAGAAGGGCCTTTGAATACTTCATGGTAAAGGTATGGTAGAAGGTATGAGTAATAGCTCTCTGGATTTTGATTTCTGTGAAAATTGTGTATATGGGAAGAAGAATTCGGTGAGTTTCCCCTTTGGTGGTAAGAGGGCGAAACAGATATTAGAGCTTGTGCACAGTGATGTGTTTGGACCTGTGAAGGTTCCATCACTGGCTAAGTCTTTGTACTATGTATCATTTATAGATGACTTCTCAAGGAATACATGGATATATTTCCTTAAGAAGAAATCTGAAGTCTTTGACAGGTTTAAAGAATTTAAGACTCTGGTGGAAAACCAGACAGAGAAGAAGATAAAGGTGTTGAGGACAGATAATGGTGGAGAGTTTTGCAGCAAGGAATTTGAAGAATTTTGTAAGAGGTGTGGTATATCACAGTAGAAGACTACTCCATATACACCTCAGCAAAATGGAGTTGTAGAAAGAATGAACAAGACGTTGATGGAAAGGGCAAGAAGCATGCTCAGTGGTGTCGGGTTAGGACAGAAATTCTGAGCAGAAGCGGTGGATACTGTATGTTACCTGGTCAACAGGTCACCTTCATTAGCGTTGGAGGATAAGACTCCACAAGAGGTATGGATTGGTAAGAAACACTCTCTTTCAAGTCTAAGGGTATTTGGATGTGATGCATATGTACATGTTCCAAAGGAGAAAATAACCAAGTTGGATAGTAAATCTGAAAAGTGCATCTTTATTAGGTATAAGGATGGTTTAAAGGGTTATAAGCTTTGGAACCCAGTAACAAGGAAGGTTGTGGACAGCCGAGATGTGGTGTTCAGAGAGGTGAAAGATGTTATTAAACATGAAGTCCAACCAAAGGAACTTGAGAAGATAGAGTTTGAGCTAAAGGAAGAAGAATCAGACTCTACAGCAGAGGAGGAATCAGAAGATGAAGAGCCACAAACTCCGGTTGTGAGAAGATCTATTCGAGAAAGAAGGCAGTCATAAAGGTATAGTCCATCTGCTTTCTATTCAAATTTTGCTTTGTATATTATTGATGATGATCCCAGAACTATTAAGGAAGCGATGGATTCAGAGGACGGAAAACTCTGGAAAGAGGCCATGGTTGATGAAATGGCATATTTGCACAAAATGAGGCTTCGTATCCAGTGGAGTTGCCGGCTGGAAGGAAACCCATTAGCAACAAATAGGTGTTCAAAAAGAAGACAAATGCAGAAGGAAAAGTGGAGAAATACAAAGCTCGGTTGGTGGCAAAAGGTTATTCCCAGGTGTCGGGAATTGATTTTGGTGATATTTTTTCTCTTGTTTCCAAGGTAACTTCTATTAGATTACTTTTATTTTTTGCTATTGCTTTTGATTTTGAGGTAGAACAGATGGATGTAAAGACAACATTTCTTAATGGGGATCTGGAAGAGGAAATCTACATGAAGCAACCTGAAGGCTTTGTAGTGAAGGGTAGGAAAGAACTGGTATGCAAGTTAAAGAAGTCTTTGTATGGGTTAAAACAGTCACCAAGGATGTGGTATCAAAAATTTGATGCAGTTATACAGGGACTTGGCTTCACCAGAAGCAAAGTAGATCACTATGTGTATTTTAAATTAATTGGTGACCATGTTATTTATCTAGTATTGTATGTGGATGATATGTTGTTGGTTGGAAATGACAAAGAAATTATCCAAGATTTGAAGACCCAGTTTTCCTCCAAATTTGACATGAAAGATATTAGTGCTGCAAACTATATTTTGTGCATGGAAATTAAAAGAGATCAGGCAAAGAGGAAGATTTGGTTAAACTAGAGAAAGTATGTCAAGACACTACTGTAGAGGTTTAATATGCAGGACAGTAAACCGGTGAAGGTTCCTATTCCTATAGGTGTGAGGTTATCTGCTGAACAGTGTCCCAAGACACAAGAAGAGGAAGAGGACATGTCCCATGTTCCATATAAAAGTGCAGTCGGTAGCCTGATGTATGCAATGGCCTATACTAGACCAGACATGGCACATGTAGTGGGAGTATTGAGCAGGTTTATGTCAAAACCAGGAAAGGAGCATTGAACAAAGTGAAGCGGGTTTTTAGGTATTTGCATGGCACTAGTGATTATGGTTTGTGCTACCAAGGAAGACTAGGATTGGATAGAGTGTTGGATATTCGTGGCTTTGTTGATGCATACTGGGCTGGAGATCTGGATCAGAGAAGATCTACAAGTGGGTATGTTTTTAACCTATTTGGAGGTGCAGTCATTTGGATGAGTAAGAAACAATCTGTAGTAGCACTATCAACTACAGAGGCATAATACATGGCAACCACTCATGCAAGAAAGGAAGCAATTTGGTTGCAGAAATTGTGTTCAAGTATGGGGTTAGTACAGGAAGCTATAAGGATAGACTGTGATAGCCAAAGTGCAATTGACAAATCTCTGAGCTCTGAGAAGCTCTCTCTCAATGAGAGGGATCCAATAAAAATATCAGCTGCCATAAATAATATGACCGACATGGAGTTTGGCCCTAGTTTCCAATTTAACACTCCCTCTCAACTAGGGAGAACTCCATCCACTGATCCATATGTCTAACTGTACTATCTCTGCCATCAGTGTCCTGCACTGCTCTGCTCAGCTCTGCACAACTTTGCTAGCTCTGCTCAGCTCTTCTAGCTCTACTCTGCTCTACTCAACTCTACTGGCTCTGCTCTGCTCTGTTGGCTCTGCTATGCTCTGCTCAGCTTTGCTGGCTCTACTGGCTTTGCTCTGCTCTACTCAACTCTGCTGGCTCTGCTCAACTCTGTTGGCTCTGCTCTGCTCAGCTCTGTTGGCTCTGCTCTACCCAACTTAGCTCTGCTGAACCATGAAGAATAATAATTGATCGAGAATGTGTCATACCATTCTCCATTGACCCGAAGTTAGTCTCAGAGTGTGTACCACTGGTCCCAGACCAGTCCTCAACCAACCTGAAGTCAGTGTCATAGTAGGTACAACTCCTACCACTGGTCCCAAACCAGTACTCTACTGAATCGAAGTCAGTCTCAGAGTATGTACCACTAGTCCCAGACCAATCCTCAGCCAACCCAAAGTCAGTGTCATAATGGGTACAATTCCTACCACTGGTCCCAGACCAGTACTCTACTGACTTGAAGTTAGTCTCAAAGTATGTACCATTGGTCCCAGACCAGTCCTCAACCGACCCGAAGTCAGTGTCATAGTGGGTACAACTCCTACCACTAGTCCCAAACCAGTATCATTGATCCCAGATGAATGGAGGTCATCCTAGCATAGGGACTATGGTAGATACAATGATGCATCCATCGGTACTACTATGGTCCCTATCCTCATTTCCCTGCTCATTGATCAGATGAGAGGTACTTCCCATGAGTCCCAAACTGCATGGGTAGGATGCATCGATAAGAGAACTTAATCAATCCTGTCCTCACCAGAGAACTAATCATCCTGCTACACAATTGCCATGGCAAACACATCATCTAGGCCTCACAGGAGAACTAATCATCCTGCTACACAATCTTCATGGAGAACACATCATCGAGACCTCACAAGAGAACTAATCATCCTGCTACAAAATCATCATGGAGAACACATCATCCTGACCTCATAGGAGAATTAATCATCCTGCTACACAATCGTCATGGATAACACATCATCCATACCTCACTGGAGAATTAACCATCCTGCTACATAATTGCCATGGAGAACACATCATCCAGACCTCACTAGAGAATTAATCATCTTGCTACACAGGAAAGCGAATCATCCTGTCCCACAAGAGAGTGAATCATCTTGTCCCACAAGAGAGCGAATCATCTTGTTCACAGGAGAGAAAATCATCCTGTCCACAAGAGAGCAAATCATCCTATCCCACAAGAGAGTGAATCATCTTGTCCCACAAGAGAGTGAATCATCTTGTCCACAAGAGAGAGAATCATCTTGTCCACAGGAAAGCGAATCATCTTGTCCCAGTGTGCACCACCAGGGGAGGGTGAGTCACCTTGTGGTCGTATGTTGCTCCAGTAAGAACCACAAGCCCCCAGAGCTCCCAGAGCTCAATGTATGCAACATGCAGGACCCTTTTACAAGGGTCCCTCGATGACTCCAATTCGTTCGGAAAGATCACAAATTTGATCTTTCCCCGTGGCTCTGACAAAGTGTAGCGACCTGTACATCATCTCAGTACGATGGACCCTCCTTGCTCATCGACTTACCATATCCCAGATAAGGCAGTGTCTGATGTCTATCTACTGGAGTAATCATTGAATACGATATTCCTCAATAATCGAATCCCACCTCTAGTTGTCACAGAGAATCATGTGTACTCATTGAAGAGTTTCCAAAACCAGGCAACTTCATACAAGGTCATACTCGTAGTTATGTATCTAGTCTAGGTGGTACTTATAACAACTAACTTCTACTTCTTGCTCATCCATGATATCAAAGCAGAATCCAAAGAGAACCAGCACTGAGAAGTGCTCTAGTGATCCTCCACACTGCCTACCTAGTTAGCATTCAAATAATCATGCAGTTTTCATATTTCCGGTAATGTATCTCAATTCATGAGAGATTGTACCCTGAAGATATCTCATAGGATTCTTGGCACCAATCTAGTGAGGCTCAACCAAATATGAGCTCACCATGATCACTGCAAAACATATGTCCGAACGGAAGTTCACCAAGAACATGAACGTGATTGAGTTTATGAAACTTAGAGGCATTTCCCAAATCTGGTCCGACATCACTACCATATAACTTCTTAAGTTAATATCCTCGAGGTAGTCACAGGCTTCCAGTTTATCATTCCACATTCAAAATCCAACTCCCTCTTACTTCTACAAATGAGTGGGTGAGCACCTGTTAGAAATAGGTTGTCCTTATGAGGTGCCAGTATGAGAGGCCTATCATCCACAACCTTTAGGTAATGGTTTGGAATGGTTTCACTCCTAGTGAATCGCAGCATCATCAAATAGCTATCAATTCTCTCGTACTACGCCCGGGGTGTTTTGCTTCAAGCCATAGAGGGCTTTCTTCCACCTGTATACATGAGATTCCTGTTCATGAATCTCAAACTCCATGGGTTGTTCCAAGCCTGTGGACCTTCTACATGAGGGGAATGGTCCCCTTGTAAGATTTTCCTTCGGTACATCTCAGACATGTACCTTCATGCTCTTTTTGAATTCAGGCATCCCGGTCACCATCTAACTCACAGACCTCTGGTGCTGAGTCAATGGACATGGTCCCTAGTGGACTTGATACAACCCTGAACTCTAAAACATCTTTGAAAAATCTATTTTCAAACACGTACCTTTCCATCAATGAGTGCCACCCTGAAACCTTAAACTTCCATTTCCGAGATGGACACCAGGTTCTTCTTGCGATCAGGTACATAAAAGAGATTCTGGGGTTCCTTGCTTTCTTTGAAGAGTCGACCATTTCCTTAATGACCTGCATTACTTATCATTCCTCTGATCATTGAAGATGTCCCTAGAATGATTGTTATCTTCATCAAGAGATGTGTCTCTACTATTTGGACACTCCTTTACATGATGGCTGAACTTATTGCAACCAAGGCATCTACCTTTCCTTCCACCCTTAGATCTGAACTTCCCAATGAAGTGATCTTCCACTGTGCCATTCTGATAATATTCTCTGCTTCCACTTCACCCTTAACGAACTTAGAAGAGAGATGTGGAACTCATTGATCCTTTTCTCTTGTCCCAATTGTCTTTGGTGATTTCTCTTTCACTCTTGCTTGGGCATTGTCTTCACCTCAGCTCTGATACCATGTTAATTTTAGGTATGTTCTATGCTAGAGCAATTTATTTCAATTTCTTTTCCACGTTAGCAATCACATTAGCATAAAGTAAACAACAGATAGAACATAAATATAAATCAAAAACTACAAGCCAAGACAAGAGGACACAAGATGTGGTGCTAGCTAGGGACAAACCCCACAATGTGGGGAAACCCTTGATCAATTCTTCTTTTATGTTCTTCAAAGTTCAGCAGAGAAAGTGAGAGAGATAGTACATTTACAATAGAATTCAATCACCTTGACTTTTGATATCAGCATGAGATCAGTTGAAGACATATTGCTCCAACTAATTCTCTAAGGTGACTCATTCACCTATCATAGTGTTGCATCTCTTCTATCTGTTGCACATTACCGTGTGACACCTTCCTGTACTGTCACATGTATTGAACCTTGACGACTGAGATGCTCTCATATTCATGCTGGTCATCATGTTGCATCTTCCATGGTCTTATTCATCATCAAGTTGCCCATGCTCATGATCTCATTCATCATTATGCTACCCATGCTCATATCATCATGTTGCTTATTATGCTGCCCATGATCTCATACATAATGCTGCCCATACTCCTATCATCATAAATCATTATGTTGCCCATTATCTCATACATCATGTTGCCTTCCTTCAGAGACAGATGCTCTGGCTATTTCGGCAATTCTTGGTAGTTCTGGCTTTTCTAGCAATTTCGATAGTTCCGGCTTTTCCGGCTTTTCTGAATTTTTTGGATCTTCTGGCTTTTCCGGTATTTCTGGCGTTTCCGAAATTTTCAGATTTTCCATTAGTTTCGGCTTTTTCGACAGTTCTGGTTTTTCTGGCAATTCCAACTTTTCTGGATTTTTCTGACAATTCCGGATTTTCTGGCTTTTTCGGCTTTTCTGACTTGTCCAACCTTTCTAGCTATTCTGGCAATTCCGACAGTTTCAGCTTTTCCGACTTTTCTGACTTTTCTGACTTTTCTTTAGGATCTCTCCTCCTACTAAAACCCAAAGACAAGTAGAGAGAGGAAGAGATCCAAGTGTGTGTAGAAATGACTTGAAGTCATCTTCTATTTATACTAAAATGTA
The DNA here is from genome assembly GCA_031772625.1 of Pinus tabuliformis. Lineage (NCBI taxonomy): Eukaryota > Viridiplantae > Streptophyta > Pinopsida > Pinales > Pinaceae > Pinus > Pinus tabuliformis. The sequence continues at coordinate 303,880,696 of CM062809.1, forward strand.
GAGGTTGAATATACAAGACTTTTGGGCTTCTGAGCCTACATAAGTTGCTGGCCGACTTAACAATTTGTCAATAACATAAATAAATTCATAACTTCATAAATACTTATCAGAATCGTATGATCTTTAGATCAATCCTACACCTCTCAATGAGAGGGATCCAATAAAAATATCAGCTGCCATAAATAATATGACCCACATGGAGTTTGGCCCTAGTTGCCAATTTTAACATATGTATATTTCAATTTTCAAATTACATTTAAGATCAAGTCAGTAAAATAGTCTAATCAGACATTTAAATGAATTGAGAATTAAAACTCAGTAATAGTGCATGAAGCCAACAATTAATTCATACATCTGTAAATGTAAACTGAAAATTTGAGAAAGAATTTGCATCCATGATTTCAACAAACGGTAGTGCTATATGAAAATCAGTGAAACAAATCTTTATTAATAAAAGAAAATCAAATTACAAAACTTCACAGTACGGTAGTAGTGCACAATCCTATGGGCCTGCAATCGATCTCTGCTTACATAAATGACCTCCTCACAGCAGTAGTAGATAACAAAAAATAGTTTCTCCACAAACAAATGAAAACAATGAAATATAGAGTCTTCTTTCCCCAGGATTCCTCTCACCCACACCTCTAAATCCTCATTACAATATTTCTTTTAGAAAATTATAGAATTGCAGAGCAGAGAAGCCCCTTAATACATTCTACAATCTATTATTTATAATTTTTACAAAAAGAATTCTCAATAAGAAAGTTGTTGAAGAATAGATTTGCTCCATCAATTTTCATTGGGCCAAAGTTCCCTTCTCTTGCTAGATCATTCTCATTGATTGAGATTTTCTTCTTCTCATCTCTTCAATTGTTTCCCTACAAAACAACAAATCAAAATTAAATTAAAATACAAAATCAAATCAAAATACCAAATCTGGAATAAAATATCTTCAATCAAACTTAATTAAATAATTAAATGAAAAGGAAATATGAAATTTCTATTGATGCTTGTGAGGATCTAATTGGTCAAGAAGAACATAAATGAATGGATCTGCACTCAATAGAAGTTGTGGGTAAATGAGAATGCAGAAAATTAAACTCAGAAAATTGATTTTGTTTGAAAAATTGGCACTTGATCTTCTGTTGAATTTTAGAGTCATTAAATGATAAAATCAGGTTTTGTAACAACTTCATAAATAATATCCATAATTTTATCTATCCAACGACTTATCATGGGCCTCATTTGGCCAAGTAAAGCTCAATTTAGGAGCTTCCAAAGTTGGGGAATTAAAACTACCAGAATTCTGGAAATTTTGTTGCATGGGCTAAAAATGAATTTTTTAAATTAAATTCTAATCCTAAATTAGATTACAATTCTTAATTAATTGATATTAAATAATTATAATAATAAAATAAAATTAATTAATTATAAACAAAATTAAATTAATTAAAAAAATGTTTTTAATTAAAAATATATAAATATATTATATTAATATTATAATTATATTATATTATAATTATATTATATTAATATTATAATTATATTATATTATAATTATATTATATTATAATTATAATATAACAAAACTATAATATTAATATAATTATTATAATCCTAGATGCGGGCGTATGTCGAAATTGATATGCTGGTAGAGGAACGAGACAGCAAGTGGCCTTGCCACATGGCCCTCCGTAATCCCCCACACAAAGCCATAAAACGAATAAACAACAACAGTAAATGGCATTTAAGTTGGCACTCTATTCAACTTGGCCGCGTCTACCCGCCTCGGCTCTGCATAATGGCACCCTCTGGTAATTTCAATTCCACCTCCTTTGTCTCTAATCCTACGCCTTTGCACTGCCATTGTCCACTGGTTGCAGCGGAACCAAGCTCACGCACTGCTACGGGCAGGCGCTACAACATTCTATGCTGCATTGAATTTGGTCTGGGCAATCATTATTCGCAAAGCTTTATCTACAACCTTATCCTCCATTCTGCGTCTGCTGATCTTTCTACCTCTGAGCCGACCTCTAAACCCATTGCACCTTCTCAATTCTTAGCGTCGCCTCCTCATAGACATTCTCTCCATCCTAGCGTCAACATGCCTAGGCTTTGCCACAGAATGCGAAGCAGAAGAGGGAGTAGCAGAGGCAGACTGCCTCACTCTCCACCATCTTCTGCCTCAAACTCCTCCTGCCCCTTGGCTCAATATGTATCTGGCCACCATCCAAACACTCGCAGCGGCAGAGGCCGCTCATGATCCCTCCGCTCCCAACCATCGTAATCCGCCTCTCCAACCATTGACATCCCCTCTAGCTCACAGCAACCCCTTCACTCAGCCCAGTTCATGTATCACTGCTCCCTGAACCAACCACTCATAAAAGCCACCATATCAATTACCTTCCACAAGGAGCCAGCCGACGAAAATGGATGCCCAACCTGTGAGGAGCCAGCCAGGGACGATGGACGACCACACTGCGCAAGGGAGAAGAAGGAAAATCCTCAGGACAAGAAAACTACGGAGGAGAAGAACCGCGACCCTCAAGAGAAAGACGACACAGGTGCGCTGCAGCAGGAAGAGGACGACATTGATGCATATAGGTGTTTTGTCATTGAGGAACACTCGTCACCACCGCATAACACTTGACTCGCCAGCACAACATGCCACATGACTCGCCACGCATCATCGAGTCTCAGGTTTCCGGAATTACATCAATAGGTTTTTTTTTTGTGCGCATTTTTTAGAATCATGTTAGCTACTGTTCTTGTTTTTTGATTTCCCCTGCATGGGCAGCAAGTTCATTTTTGCAATTTCATTTTTGGATTGGACTAGTTTCCCATTCTAGGCAGTCTCAATCTTGTTTTGTTGTTATATGCCTTGAACCATGGCACTGACCTGCAGAGGCCAAAGCCTCAGTGTATCACTATGTTTCAGTAATAGAATTTAGAATTATTTAGAAAATATATATATATATATATATATACATATATATATACATATATACATATATACATATATACATATATATATATATATATATACATATATATAGATATATATATATATATACATATATATATATATATACATATATACATATATACATATATATATACATATATATACATACATATATATACATATATATATACATATATATATATATATATATACATATATATATATATATACATATATATATATATAATTATTATAAAAAAAACATAAGCAAACTCATATAAATCCAAAGTTTAAAACATAAAACAAAACCTACATATATGTAATATGAGCGAACTTGAATGGAGTTATGTGAGGTGTGAGGAGAGGTGAGTTATGCAGGAGGGATGTAAGCTTATGGTGAGGTGGAGTGATAAGGAGGTGAGGGTGACGTGAGGTGATGAGGGTACGGGAGGTATAAGGAGGTTAAAATGAAAACTTACGTTAAACAAGAAGAATCTCGTCGCATAAAAACGAAAATCACAAATTGCGAATTTTATTATCTGCACTCAAACTTTATGTGATATGCAATATGCGATATCACATATTTTATATCATATCACATTTTTTTATCGCAACGCATTTTTATTTCAACTTTTTCTAAATTTGGATTTTGGTATGAAGGAGATGATGTGGAGTGGGGCCTGCATGGAATTAAAAATTCTACAAATTGAACTACATCCACTTTACAATTTTGATATTTTGGGTTTGACAATTTGTCTTAAAATAAGAAATTGGGGTAAATTATTGAGATCCTGAAAATGCATTTTTTAACCGTTCTACAATTTCTGGGTCATTTTGTAGGACCGTTAGTGAAAAATGAAAAAAAAAAAGTAAAAATTAACTATGAGAATATTTACAATGAATGGCTACTTTAATTTCAAAGTTAAAATATTATACATTTTATACGTAAATTTAACTCATGCGACAAAATGATCAAACTTCAAAGGAATGCCATTTGCAAACTGGATAACCAAATGAGGTGAAACAAGTATCAATAGAAAGCTAGTGAAAAGTGGAACTCATTGAACGAATCAAAATATAAATTCAATGAAAATTAAAAATAGCAAAATTGTAAGACAATTAACTTAAATGAAAATCATAAAATGGTTTTTCCAAAAATTAATAGAAAGGGTCCCCATTATTTGATATAACTAAGTGAAAAATGGGGGGTGTTGGTTTTTCCCTACAACACAACTGCACTTGCATATGGAAGACATGACGTGTTATATTCCTCTTCTTGTGTCTTGGTACATTGTTCAACAGATAAATTTACACATACATGAATAGGAACCTTCACTAGTTTACTATCTGGTATATTAAGCCTCTGTAGTATTGTCTCGACATACTTCCTCTGGTTTAACCAGAACTTCCTCTTTACCCGATCTAATTTAATTTCCATGCCCAAAATATAGTTTGCAGCACCAAGATTCTTCATGTCTAATTTGGAGGACAATTAGGTCTTCAAATCCTAGATAATTTTTTTTCTGATTTCCAATCAACAACATATCATCCAGATACAAAACTAAATAAATAACACGGTCACCAATTAATTTAAAATACACATAGTGATCCACTTTGCTTCTGGTGAAGCCAAGTCCTCGTATATATGTATCAAATTTCTGATACCACATCCTTGGTGACTGTTTTAACCCATACAAAGACTTTTTTAACCTGCATAGCATTTTTTCTTTCCCTTCACCGCAAAGCCTTCAAGTTGCTTCATGTAGATCTCTTCTTCTAGATCCTTGTGAAGAAATGTTGTCTTCACATCCATTTGTTCTACCTCAAAATCAAAAGCAACAACAACATATAAAATTAATCTAATAGAAGCTACATTGGCAAGAAGAGAAAAAATATCACCAAAATCAATTCCTGGCACCTGGGATTAACCTTTTGCTACCAACCGAGATTTGTATTTCTCCACCTCGCCTTCTACATTCATCTTCTTCTTAAACACCCATTTTCTTCTAATGGTTTTCCTTCCAGTCAGCAACTCCACCACATCCCAAGCCTCATTTTTTTCCAAAGATGTCATTTCATCAACCATGGCCTCTTTCTAGAGTTTGTCATCCTCTTAATCTATTGCCTCCTTGAAAATTATCGGATGATCATGAGTAATAGGTAAAGAAAAATTTGAACAGAAAGAAAATGGAATGTACCTCTTTGGCTTCCTTCTTTCTAAAACTGATCTTCTCACAATTGGAGTTTGTGGCTCTTCATCTTCTGATTCATGTTCTGTTGTAGATTCTAACTCTTCCTCCTTGTAGTGACCAATCCAGGGTGATAGATTAGACTAAATTTAATGTCAACAAAGGTAGGTAAACTTAGAGGCACGTGTCTAAAGTTTACCAACCTAAAAGGATCTCATCTATCTAAATAAGTGTCTATTGTGACAGGCTACAACACTCTTTTACAAGAGATTGAAATATGTTTCCTTTCACAATTCAAACACTTATATCACCTAATTTAATCAACTTCTCTAAAAACAGAGTGTTACTAGTCTGAGTTCTCAATCCTCTTACAAGGATATCATTCACAAAAACTCTTTCAAGATAACACACTAAGCATACAAAAGATCAAATTCATACTAAGCATACCAAAGATCAAATTCATGAAAACAGATTCCATAGAAATATCTTGAAATTCAATGTTCAATTAAACCTTTAACAAAGTCTGTTCAATAATTTCGCAATTGAATTTGCAAGCTACCACTATGAATCATTCAATAACAATCGTAAGAACTTCTAGTTGAATTGATAAACTCACAAGCGATGAAATGAAATAAAACACTATTCAGATCTGAACACTAAAATCTATGAAACATAAATGAAAGTATACCAATATTCACGTAGGGCCCGTCCACGCATTGATGGCACACTTGGAAAACTTCAGATGATAAAAAAGCTAACTCATAAACACCATATGAAATTCTGCCTTTGATTAAGTTTTGAGAATCAATTACATGCAAAACAGAGTTCTGGAATACACTTACAGTCTCAAACCTGCTCTTGTCTACTCTTTTCTACACTAGCATTCCTCCTATTTATTACAATTTACATCCAAACATACATTCATTATCGCTTCAGATGTTTCTACTTTTACAATAAAAAAGGCTATTTTCGTTTTTCCTATTCCTAACTGATTTCTAAAACAAAACGAAATCAGTTTAGGTAACTTCATATTTTCGTTGCTTTTACAACCAAAAAGGCTGGGTTTGACCAGCATTGACCATGTATTCAGGAGCTCCAGATTCGATGCTAAATAGATTTTCCACCATGCATGTACATCCTAGATCACATCCTTATCTTCTGTTTCGATTTTCCTGCCATGCCACGTGTCACAACATAAAACAATTATAGGAAGTCATGACATCCCGTAATTTTGTTGAAAATTTCCAATTTTTAACATAAAAATCCATAAATTAAATTTAATGTAAAATAACAATTATAATGCTTCATTAATCAATTTCAATGGACTATGAGGGGTTTATGGAAGAAAATGATAGATAAATGATGGATTTTTAGAAGAAAAGAATGGCAATAAAATAATACCAACATCTCCCCAAAACTCAATGATTTAGCATGTCCTCATGCTAATCCTGACGTGCTCCCTTTATATTCTATTCCTGCTTGTGCCTCTGCCACTTATAGCAATACATCTATATTCTTTTGAACTTGGGCATTCTTTTGAACTTGGAACTCATGTTTCATTTTCTTATATTTTTCTTTGAGAACTTTCTTCTGAGTGTACCATTTTGTCGCCCATTTGCACGTTTCAGTTTGATCAGTTTCAAGTTCGTTGACTTTGTTCTTCAGTTTCTCATTTTCCTGCTGAATCTTCTTTCTCTGAGCTCTCAACATTTCATTTTCCTTCTTTATGACCTTCTCTAACATGTTTTCTTCCATCAATTCCTCTTTTAGCTCTTCAATCTGTTTCTCTAACCTTCTCTGTTTCTTGTTTGTAGGTGCTAGCTTTTTCCTTTCTCCCTTGTTACTCTCAATTTCCATTTCTTCTTCCTGTTTTGGCTGTGAATTAGTACTGCTTTCAATTTCCATTGGTGCATTCGGCTCTGGTTGATCATCTTATGTTTGATTCATTTTTATTCTCCTTGATCTTCTCTTATAAGTAGTGAAAATTTTGTCTTTTTCAATTTTCTTGGTAGTTTCTTGCCTCATCCTTCTTGTCCTTACACTACTGTTGGGTTGAGGAACATTGCTTGGCTTACGCTCAGGGATTTCCTCATCAATATCAATCATAAACTCTGTGCGTTCTTGCTATTCTTGTTCATCTTCTCTAATTTTAATTTGATTGTCAATGAAAATTTCTTTCCATGTTTCTCCTCTCCTCTACAACTCAAATTCAATTAGAATTTTGATCAAACCAAAATGATACAAACTCTTATCTTCATTACCTTTTTGTTTCTGAATGGTCTTCGACATTTTAGTCAAACTCTGTAAGAGAAAATAGGGCAGACTGATGGTGCATTGACCTTTTAAGTGCAACAGAAGTTTGATGTGATATAGGTATACTATACTGTAATGTCCTTCACATGTAACAAATTTTTGAATAATGTATACCATTTCGTCCCATGGGTGGATTAGCCAGCTTCTAGGAACACCCTTTTTCCAATTGACAGAGGAAACCCTTGACCTAGACATAAACTGAGTCCATGATTTTTCTCTAAATTGTTTGGTTTTGAAACACTTTTCCCCTTCTGGATTGATTCCCAATGTTTTTGCTATGGTATCCTCTGAAATTCTAAAATAGAAATTTCCTATTAAGCTTTCTCTCCATTGAAGGAAAATGAAAATTGCTTTGTAACCGCTTCATTATTTCCATTGAATTTCTCTAGAAAAGACAACCAATGTTTTTCCCTTAAAATCTTGACACAGTCTTCATGATATTTTGAACTATCAAATTTTTCGGGCTCTGCTCTATTGGTCATTTTTAAAATCTCTATTCTAACCCTTTTTTTTATGCTCAATAATTCAATAAGGGTTTTTAACTTGTTACCTCTTTTCCTGCGTTCCACTGAGCTGACCTGGTTAACGTCCTCAATTCTCTGACCTTACTTCTTCAATGCCTGAGCTGACCTGGTTAACGTACTCAAATTCTGGGTAGAAGTAAAAAAAACTCGGGATAAGCCTATCTGCTATATGTTCTCCCTTTATAGCACCTACTATCTCGGCCCTCTTTGAGAAACTCAGAGTCTGAATACTAACGCCGTAACTAACTTTAAGAACTCAGAGTTTTATAAAATGAAAACTCAACAGCCTACCTTCATCCAATTGCTATGATGATAATGCAGAGTTGGAAGGCACATTCACATCATGAATACAGAGGAGCAGTACTGATTTGCAGAGGTATAATCATGATAACTCACTATGCAAATCGTGTGATGATAACGGATATATTTCATAAGCAGACTTTGGTCAGAAGCTTGCTTTTATAACTCCAGCAATCGAAAGGAATGAAATCATTTGAGGAACGGTGTGACAAATTTCCTTCCATTGACCGGCCTTTTTGCATTGGTGCCCATTGCTTGTTGGTACTTTATTGACAGAGGTCGGATTTAAAAATGATGGGTTTATGTTATGAAAAGGTTTGAAGAGCATAGTAAAGGTGTGATAGGGGATGATAAGCAAAGTGATAATAAGGTGAGGATTTAGGAATATGACAAAGGTTATGGGGATAAGGATTTTTGAAATTGATAACAAGCAATAATAATCATCATTTTTAGCACTAAAATAATTTAAGAATTTTAAATGTTAAAAATAAAAATTTCAACAATACATTACACTTGTTGGTTGACAAAATGTTGATTTGGCTTGCACAGGTATGACTGATCTATTTGTACAGGTATGACTGATCTTCATTTTCTAAAACAGGTCCCTTTGAAATGAAATTGAATATAACAGGTCCCTTGAAAATATGAAGAACTCTGAAGAACCATGTTTGTGAAGCTTCTTTTATCCTTGGTGTTGATGTAGCCTTGATTATAATTCTGATGATAAGAAACCTTTGAAAACTTTGTTGAAGTAGCCTGATGTATCTTGAATGCAGTCTTTAATAGGTCCCTCTGATATTGGTGATGTTGACATAGCCTTCTGAACAAGTCCCTCTGATATTGGTAATGTTGACATAGTCTTCTGAACAGATCCCACTGCATATTGCTTGAACAGGTCCCTCACTGTTTCTTCAATGTTGACATAGTAATTCTGAACAGGTCCCACTGCATATCTCATTGCTTGAACAGGCCCCTCTAATCAGAACAAAAATAGCTCTTTTATTGAAATACTGAATTACTGAAACAAATTCCTTGAAGATTTAAAAATGAGGAGATGAGACTTGGAAAAACCACTATTTCTTCTCCCCCACTAAGTCGTTGACTTGTCCTCAAGTCATTATTCAATTGATGAAAAACAGTAAACAAGTAGAACAAGGAATTCTTACCAGCCAAAGGATTGGTTTTCTAGTAAGAATTCGGGTTTAGAGTGTGCCAGAGTCTGGTTTTCACATCTAAACCATTATTATTTTTTGAATTTTTTTATTTTATTTTGTATTTTTTATTTTTATTTTTTTGTATTTTATTTTTATTTTTTTATTCTTAAAGAAAAAATGAAATTGAATGAACTAAGGTAGAGATATCACAGCTGAAGGTTGCAATATCTCAACCTCCCTTTGCTGAGATACAGTTTGAAGAAAATCTTCCTTGCTGATGGGCTTATGATAGAGTTTCAGCCTATGTCCATTGACAAGAAAGGTGTTGCCTTCTCCATCAATTGTAGCAAGCTTGATTGATCCATTTTCATATACTTGAACTATTTCATATGGGCCCATCCAATGTGTTGTAAATTTGGCTTTATGATCTCTGAATTTAGAGTCAGAGTAAAGCCTAGTTTCCTTCTTTGAACTGTTTCCTTTTGATGTGTGCATCATGTCACTGCTTCCTTTGTTGCTGTATTAGGATTATTGTCTCCTCTGCTTGTTGCCTCATTTCATCTAACTGGTTCAATTGCATAATTCTCTCTTTTTGTGCTTCATTGAGATCAATTCCTAAATCTGCAGCCATCTTATAAGTATGTATTTGAAATTCAATAGGAAGCATTACCTCTTTTCCATACACCAGCTGATATGGTGTAAATCCTGTAGTGTTTTTCCACATGATTCTGTAAGCCCAGAGTGCATGTTTGAGCTTCTCTTCCCAATTATTTCTATTCATTGCTACTATCTTAGTGATAATTCCTTCAAATGTTTTATTTGTAGATTCCACCTCGCCATTGCCCAGTGGATGGTAAGGTGTACTTTTCCTGTGCTTGATTTTATATTTTTCTGTGATGTCTTTGACCAGCTTTGAAGTAAACTGAGTACCTTGATCTGTCACTATCTCCCTTGGTACTCCATACCTTACAAAAATTTCTTCAAAAAGGAAGTTTACCACTATTTGTTCAGTTGCCCAAACTAGTGCTTTTTCTTCAGCCCATTTTGTCACGTAATTAGTACATACTAGGATGTAATTTTTGCCTTTGGAAGTTGGATTGATGGGTCCTATAAAATCTAGAGCCCATTTTTCAAATGGCTCTAAATGTACTTGAGGCTGAAGTGGAATTTCATCTGTAGCTGTTGGTCTGCCCATTCTTTGACAGCTATCACAACTTTTCACATACTTCTTGGAGTCCTTGAAAATAGATGGCCAATAGTATCCAAGATTGAGAATCTTGAATGTTGTTCTTTTGGCTGCAAAATGCCCACCACACAGTTCATCATGGCAAGATTTTAAAATATCAATTATTTCATCATTTCTTACATATCTTCTAATAATCATATCATAACCGATGTAAAATAAATCTCCATTAACCCATGAATATCTAGCACTTTGTTTGATCAACCTCTTCTTTTCCTTTGGAGTAAAATATGGAGGTGTTTTTCCTGTGGACAAATAATTAGCTAAGTCAGCATACCAAGGATTCACTATTGAAATTGCAAATAAATTTTCATCTGGAAAAGAATCTTCAACCGAAACAACCTCATCTAAATTTTGCAGTCTAGAAAGAAAATTTTCCACATGATTCTCCTTACCTGGTCGATCTAACACTGTAATATTAAATTCCTATAATAATAACATCCATCTGGTAACTCTGCCATTAGTGATTGGTTTATTCATTAAATACTTAATGGCAGAGTGGTTAGTATGTACAAAAACCTCATAACCAGTTATATAATGTCAGAATTTATTCACAACATGTATGATTGCAAGCATTTCTTTTTCAGTGATTGTGTAGTTTAATTTTGCAGGTGTTAGATTTTTACTAATGAAATAGATGGCATAATTGAAAGACTCTTCTTTTTGGCCTAACGAGGCACCTACTGCAGTATCAGATGCATCTATAAAGATGTGAAATGGTAGGGTCCAATTAGGTCCTTTTAAGACTGGTGTGGTTGATAATTTCTCTTTGAGTGTTTCAAAAGCTTTCTGACAATTCTCATTCCAGTTGAAAGGTGTATCTTTTTCTAGGAGCTTAAACAGAGGTAAATCTATTTTACTAAAATGTTCAATAAACCTTCTGTAATAGCTTGCATACCCAAGAAAACTTCTTACCTCTTTTTGAGTCTTTGAAATTGGCAAATTGACAATGATCTAGATTTTTGATGGATCAACTTTAATTCCTTGAGAAGAAATATAGTGACCTAATACTATCCCTTCATTTAACATCATAAAACACTTTTCATTACTCAGGGACAGATTAGCTTTAATACATCTCTTCAAAACTTTTTCAAGATTTTCTAACGAATGCTCAAATGAATTACCATACACTGAAAAATCGTCCATATAAACTTCCACACATTCATGAACTAAATCAGCAAAAATAGCTAATACAGCTCTCTGAAATGTAGCTGGAGCATTGCAAAGTCCAAATGGTAAAAAATTATAGGCATAAGTGCCCTAGGGACAAGTAAAAGTGGTTTTGTCCTGGTCCTCTAAGGCTATCTTGATCTGGTTATAGCCACTGAAACCATCAAGAAAAGAGAATGATGATTTCCCAGCTAATGTGTCTAGCACTTGGTCAATAAATGGTAGTGGGAAATAATCTTTGAGTGTTGCTTTGTTCAATTGTCTGTAATCAACACAAATCCTCCACTTGCCATTTTTCTTGGGCACTACTACCAATGGGGATACCCAATGACTGTCAGAGATAGGATAAATAAAATTGTCTTTCAATAGTTTTTGTAATTCATCTCTAACAATATCCTGAAGCATGGGATTCATTCTTCTCTGCAGTTGCCTCACTGGTTTGATATTACTATCCATTTAAATATGGTGAGTGCATGTTTCAGGGTGAATTCCGTGCATATCAGTGTAGTCCCAAGCAAATGCTTGCTGATATTTTCTCAATAATTGAATCAATTTTTCCTCCTAAGATGAGTCTAGGTGAGTGCCAATATTCAAAGTTTTTCCTGGACTAATCTCTATGGACCTACTTTGTGTGTTTGTGATATATTGAATGGGAAAAATGTTCTGAAATGTTGTTTACAAAGAATGAATGGTGCATGTTTCTTGAAAATTTTGTGCCAAAAGTTCATCTGCAGCATGGTATTGTTCATTTCTTGATTCTTCAAAAATATTAGGTTGAGAAAGGAACAGTTCTACCAAATCATCATTATTATTTTCTTGAAAATCATAGATTTGATTGATGCTGAAAACAGATTGAACTTCTTCCTTATCATTGTATTTATCATCAAGGCATAAATTGTGTGCTACTGCTGGTGATTGTGCTGATGGGTAAAGAGTGAGTTGTTTTCTTTCAGTTCCTCGTGAAATAATCATATTACCCGATCTACATCCTATGAATGCATCAGCAGTTGCTAACCATGGTCTGTCAAGGATGATAGGGTGTCCTCCTAAATTAGATTTTGGCTGAAGAACTAAAAAGTCCACTGGATACTCCCAAGATTCTAGTGAAACAATTATGTCCTCCAAAATCCCTTCAGGAATCACTTTAGACCTATCAGCTAGTTCTAGAACAATTGTTGTGTGCTGCAAGTTTGTGAGCTGCAGTGTTTTCATTGTTTCAAGAGTCATCACATTTATTGCGGCCCCAAGGTCAATTAAGGTGTTTGGAATATGTATGTTGTTAATGATTGTAGTGACTCTGGGGGTACCAAGATCAACATACTTTTCCATTGAAATAGTGTTTGTCATAAGGCCAGCTAAATTTCCAATAACATGGATAGTTTGTGGATTAACTCTGTTTCTGGTAGGCTTCTTGAGACATAGTTCTTTGATTGCTTTAGTATATATGGGAATGTCTTTTATGGCTTGTAATAGTGGAATTTTTATATAGACATTCTTTAGCTCATCTAAAACATCAAACTGTGGTATAGACATGGGAAGTTTTGCTTGGACCACTCTTTCTGGAAAAGGTGGTGGATGCAATGGTTGCATTTGTTTATTTTTGATGTCATTATTTTGTTTCCTTTGAGTTGGAGTTTCATATCCATTTTCTTCATTTTCTTCTTGTTTTTCAGCTATTGGAGGTTCTTTTTGAAGTACCTTACCAGACCTCAGCGCGATATTTTGTAAAGGTAATGTGGGATATGATGGTCCCTCATGTACATTGTAAGATGGTCTCTCTGCTCTGTTATTTGGATTTGGTACAGGTTGAGCAGGAATCTGAGTGGGTCTAGGAGGTTGGTTAGATGGAAGTTGTAATTGAGGTGGATTTATTGGTGGAGGAGCAGGCAATGCTTGTTGAGTGTTTTGGGGTTGATAAACAACTTGCTGTTGAGGATATTGTTGATATGTTTGAGGATATTGCGAATATGGCTAATGATACTGTTGATATGGCTAAGAATATGGCTGGTATGGTTGAGGATATGGTGGATATTGTTGAGAGTATTGCTGAAATGGTTTCCATTGTTTTTGTGGGTAATTTTGGTGTTGCCATGGCATGGGTACATTCCAAGAATTCTAAGCATACATCTGATCTTGTGCAGGAAATTGCAAATTTTGGTTTGGAAACATATACCTGGAGGTGGAGGTCTTGGTTGCCATGGTCTCTTAGCGCCCATGAAATACACATTCTCCATATTTGTGTTAGCTTCCACATTAAAATTCTGCAAAATCTTGATTTTAGAACAATGAGATATATCATGATTTTCAGTACAAAAGGTGCAAACTTGAATGTTTTCTAATGGGTGGTCTTTCAAAACATGTTTCTTACGGCATTTTGGACAAAAGACAACCATTAATTGATCTTCCTCTTCTTGTCTTTTCTTTGCTTTTAGAGTGTCAAATTGAGTTCCTAAGGTACTTAATAGATCTGTTTTGAATTCTTCTAACAAGTTTCCTATTTCAGCCCTTGTGACACTTGCTGAAGCATATTTTGTGGCTTTGGATGATATAGCTCTTTTTCCATTTCTGGCTTTGCTCCTAGAATACTTTTCACATAAATCAGCAATTTCTTCAAAAGGTCAGGTGGAAATATCACCTTTGCCCATCAAATTAAGATCATCTAAGTATTCCTCTCGAATGCCCTTCAAAAATATTGTTCGAATCAGATCAAGAGACATGGTTCTATGTTTCGATTTTTGTAAATTGTAAACAAATCGTTCCAAATACTCCTCTAAATTTTCATCCTCTTGTTGATTAATTCTAAAGATATCATCTTTGGAATCTTTCGATCTATAATAAGGTTGGTATTTCTTTAGGAATATTCTTCTCATGCCATCCCAATCAGTTATTGCATGTTCACCAAGTCCCATGAACCATCTTAAAGCTGATGCTTTTAATGTTGCTGGGAAGAGTCTAAGCCTATGGGCATCATCTGTGTAACCACATGTTCGACATACTATGTCAAATTCAAACAAGAATGAATCTGGATCTTCTGAAGCCATGCCATAAAAGGTTGGTAACACAAATGGAGGTATGTTTTTCATTTTTATTTCCTCATCATAATTTTCTCCTGGTTCTTGAATAGGAAATTTAAAGGTTGACTCTTCCTCCTCTCTTCGATCTTGATGTTCAGGAGTGGGTCTTCTTGCTGATCCTCCTCCTTCCTCAGCCATTTTGATAGATTCCTCTGTTGATTTAATTTCTTGTTCAGTGTCACTTGTTTCAAAGAGAAGTTGTTCTAGTGATTTTTCTCCTTCTTGAGATTTTTCAAAATCAATAGGTTCAAGGAGAGATTGTTGAGTTATTTTACTACTTTCTCTTTTTATAAAGGATTCAGGGAGATGTTTCTTCTTTGATTCGTATGCCAATAGAATTTGTCTCTCAATGAGTGTGAGTCTTTGCCCTGATTTTTGTTTATCCTCTAATTCTTGTATGGTGACTTTCTCAGCTGGTGTTGTGTGTTCAATTTTTCCTAAAGGGTCTGCTCCTGGTGGTGGATTAGTTCTTGGATGGGGGGTTTTTATGAATTTACCTTTATCATCTCTAGATCTAGACATAAGTAAACATGACTTCTAAAATGATGAATCAAAATTAAATCTATGTTTTTGTTTGTTTTTGTTTATTTTATTTTTTTTATTTTTTTTTTTAGAAATCCTCTAGTTGCGCCTCCCCAACAACGGCGCCAAAATGTAGTGACCAATCCAAGGTGCTAGATTAGAATAAATTTAATGTCAACCAAGGTGGGTAAACTTAGAAGCACGTGTCTAAAGTTTATAGACCTAAAAGGATCTCATCTATCTAAATAAGTGTCTATTGTGACAAGCTACAACACTCTTTTACAAGAGATTGAGATATGTTTCCTTTCACAATTCAAACACTTATATCACCTAATTTAATCAACTGCTCTAAAAACAATGTTACTAGTCTGAGTTCTCAATCCTCTTACAAGGATATCATTCACAAAAAATCTTTCAAGATAACACACTAAGCATACCAAAGATCAAATTCATGAAAACAGAGTCCATAGAAATATCTTGAAATTCAATGTTCAATTAAACCTTTTACAAAGTCTGATTCAATAATTTCACAATTGAATTTGCAAGCTACCACTATGAATCATTCAATAACAATTCTAAGAACTTCTAGTTGAATTGATAAACTCACAAGCAATGAAATGAAATAAAACACTATTCAGATCTGAAGACTAAAGTCTATGAAACAGAAACGAAAGTATACCAATCTTCATGTAGGGCCCTTCCTTGCGTTGATGGCACACTTAGAAAACTTCAGATGATAAAAACGCTAACTCATAAACACCATATGAAATTCTGCCTTTGATTAAGTTCTGAGAATCAATTACATGCAAAACAGAGTTCTGGAATACGCTTACAGTCTCAAGTCTGCTCTTGTCTAATCTTTTCTACACTAGCATTCCTCCTATTTATTAAAATTTACATCCAAACGTACATTCATTATCGCTTCATATGTTTTTGCTTTTACAATCAAAAAGGCTATTTTCATTTTTTTTCTAATCCTAACTGATTTCTAAAACAAAACGAAATCAGTTTAGGTAACTTCAGATTTTTGCTGCTTTTACAACCAAAAAGGTTGGGTTTGACCAGCATTGACCATGTATTCAGGAGCTCCAGATTCGATGCTAAATAGATTTTCCACCATGCATGTACATCCTAGATCACGTCCTTATCTTCTGTTCTGATTTTCCTGCCGTGGCACATGTCACAACATAAACCAATTACAGGAAGTCATGACATCCCGTAATTTTGTTGAAAATTTCCAATTTTTAACATAAAAATCCATAAATTAAATTTAATGTAAAATAACAATTATAATGCTTCATTAATCAATTTCAATGGACTATGAGGGGTTTATGGAAGAAAATGATAGATAAATGATGGATTTTTAGAAGAAAAGAATGGCAATAAAATAGTACCAACATAGTACCAACACTCCTTTAGCTCAAACTCTATCCTCTCGGGTTCCTTCGGTAGGACTTCATGTTTAATAACATCTTTCACCTCTCTAAACACAAAAACTTAGCTATACACAACCGTCCTTGTTTCTAGGTTCCAAATTTTATAACCTTTTAAAGCATCCTTACACCCAATAAAGATGCGCCTTTCATATTTACTATCCAACTTGGTTATTTTCTCCTTTGGAACATGTACATATGCATCACAATAAAATACCTCAGATGTGAAAGAGAGGGTTTCTTACAAGTCCATACCTCAAGTGAAGTCTCATGATCCAACGTTGATGAAGGTGATCTAATAACTAGGTAACATGTAGTCTTCACTACCTCTGCCCATAATTCTTGTCCTTACCTAACACCACTGAGCATGCTTCTTTCCTTTTCCAACAATGTCCTGTTCATTCTTTCTGCAACTTTGTTTTGCTGAGGTGTGTATGGAATAGTCTTCATCCATGCTATACCACACTTATTACAGAACTCTTCAAATTCCTTCTTGCAAAACTCTCCACCATTATCTTTCCTCAACACCTTTATCTTCTTCTCTGTTTGGTTTTCCACTAGAGCCTTAAATTCTTTAAACCTATCAAATACTTCAGATTTTGTCCTAAGGAAATATATCCATGTATTCCATGAGAAATCATATATAAATTATACATAGTACATAGACTAAACCAGTGATGGAACTGACACAGGTCTAAACACATCATTGTGCACAGCTCTAATATCCCCTTTGCCCTCTTAGCACCAGAGGGGAAACTCACCTGATTCTTTTTCCCATATACACAATTGTTATCAGGAAATCTAGTGTCCATTCAGAGCTACTAGTCCCACTAAGATGGGTAGCTATCTTAGAAACAAACGAACTAAAGTCACTTTCGTTTTCCTTTATGAGAAGTAGATGAGAGAGAAGCAGAGAGTACCAACCTCAGTTTTTCGCTTGGCTCCTTGCTTGTTTCCTCTCCCCTTTGACAGATCTTTGCCGCTTCTCCCTTGCTTACCCCGTTTCAAAGAGCACCTGTAAAGTCAAAGAAGCATAATACCATCAAAGCGCAGAGATCTACAATTATAAACAATATAGGACCAAATATATATTGACCACACAAATGCATATATCAACTCAAACATACAAGAGGAGCGATGGAGGCGGGTCTCGGAGCTAGGGTTTCAGAAGGCTTGATCTGCGCCGCCGCGGCTACTGTAGATCTGCATGATTTTGGAACGGATGGAAGTTGGATCGGTGAAGACTCAAAGCAGGAAGCCTCTCTTTGGTACTAGGCCGGATTGTTGCATCCAAAGCTGCCCGAGGCCTGCGAATGGCATATTTTCTCTGCCCTAGATCCAAGTGCTAGTTTTTGTTTTTGCAAAGATCTGCTAGCAGGCGCAACTGTATCAACGATTCTTGCATGGGCCGAAGGAAAACCGGCGTATGGAGCCACAGTAAGAGCTGACCTGTTCGACGCTGGAAAGGAATACTCTGTGAAATGGTACCGACAACCGGCCCTAAAATATCCAGATCAACACGCCGGCGTAACTGTGGAGTTAACAGTCTCAAGGATCTATGCATGCTGCCAAATCGACACTCTGCTCTTAGCGAACAGGGCGTGCCATGTGCAGATTGCTTGGAGCAAAGGCGGGAGGGGTCTGCGGGCTGCAGATCTGCGCCATCTCTCAGATCCGGGGTTATTTGTTGCAGATCTGGTTGAAAAGGTGTCCTGCAGCCCAGATCGTTTTCTTGAATCTGCGAAAAATGCTTTGGATAAACCATTGATTGGAGACGGCTTTCCCTCTCCCTCAGTGGGAAGATATGTTGAACAAAATACGAAGCCATCTCTGTTCGATCGGCTAGATCCAGCAAATCGAGAACCCCACAAGCCCGAGTCACACAGCGTGGAGGCGGATCTGATCCAAATCTTTATAAAAACAACAGAGGGTAAACACCATTGCATGCGGATCAGCCAGAGAATGATCATTCAGGATTTAAAAGAAGAAATACAGGGTTATCTTGGATTCCCAATACAGCACCAAAATCTCATATATGCAGGATACAGTTTACAGGACAAACAAAACCTCCTACAATACGGCATCACCAAAGATTCAACCATCAACTTAAACCTCCGACTGCGTGGCGGGAGCACTGGAACCAGCTCTAAATTTACAGGAACCTTTCGGGATGCTGTGAAAGGAAAAGAAAAAATGAAAAACACTGAAGCACCACCACCAGAGGCCCCTGGACCTTACATTGTTGAACAAAAAACAGAAACACCTACGCTACAAGTTGCTATGCCAGAGGTAACAAATTTGCATTCTGAGTTATGTAAATGTGCAGTTATTTGCAGGTTTAATGGCTACTGGCCAAAATCTGACGCCTTGCACCAATGGATCTTTACACAATGGACAACAAACTGTGAAATATACCTTTGTCCCAAAGGTTACTTCATAGTCAGATTCGACTCAGAACAGGAACGAGACAGCATTATCAACCACGGGCCTTGGTTTTGGGGTAGTGCTGGCCTCTTCCTTACCCCCTAGTTCCCTGAATTTGACGCTAATACAATGAAGGTTACAACGATGCCAGTATGGGTGAGGCTTCATGGTCTCCCCTTACATTTTTGGCATCAAAAAGTATTAGCTGCCATTGGGGATTCCCTGGGGAAATTCCTAAAAACAGATGAAGACAGGGTTATCAGAGGAATATTTACTTTTGCCAGAATATGCGTAGAAGTGGACCTGAGTCAAGGACTCCCCGACCACATTACTTTGAACTTTAATAACTCTCAATGGATACAACAGCTCGACTATGAGAACACAGCATTCCGGTGCAGGGGATGCATGCAAACAGGGCACCTTCAATATGACTGCCCACTTGCTCGAAAGGACACCAGGAGAACCAAGAATCAGAAAAAAAAGCCCAAAGGCTGGCAGCATACTGCACCAATAGAAGAAGAAGACACATACGTGGAGCCAACAGAGAATCAACCAGAACCCGATATTCTAATGAAACAGTCATTTACACAGGAGGAGAATGCTCTAGCTATACGTACGGGGACTCACATTATGAATATGCAACAAGAGCCACAAATGGAAATCAGCGGTATCAAAAGAACTCATGGATCAGAGGGCTCCGAATCTGACAAAGAACACCAACTTAACACCATGGAAAACCAGCTTGCCATCATCACACCCAATCCCGACACTGGAGGTTGGCGACGGGTGGAGAAGAAGAAGGGCAGAAAAGTTTAATTTCTCATTTCCTTTGAAGAAGGGAAGGAAAGAATAGGCTTGCTGGTACATTTTTCATTTACTGTTAGTTTTGGTTTTTGTTAGGATAAACAGCATAATACAGTGAACTGTCAGCATACCCTGCGTGGTAATGCAGCAAACAGCAACTGTTGATATTCTGTAAAAACTGCTTATTAATGAATATATATTGATTTTTCCAGTGGAAAAAATCAACTCAAACATACAAGAATGTGGAGGAAAACTCAAATAGCTTTATTGATAGAAAGAGTAGAAGAGAGGATTACAACCCATTGATCTGATCCAGCATCATCCTCCCAGCATGAAAGCCCTTCTTCACCTCATGAAAATCTTAGATCACCCAACACTATGATGTTCCACAAAGAAACCAACAACACTTCCTTACAAAATACAAGATTCCAACCTTTGGATCTCTGGGATGAGGGATCCATATATAGATGTTTGCAGGTGGGTGAGTTAGCTTCTGGGATTTTTATTAGTTTCCTCTCTCTAATAGTTCTTGGTTCCACTTGGAGATTCATGATCTCTTACTCATCCCTGGGCGAATTCAGAGAGGCAAGTGTCAAATGGGCAGTTTCTAGAAGATTCTCTAGGTTTCTACCTAGCCAATTGTTTTTTCCATTTGTCTGCTCTCACTCGTCACACCCGACAGAAGGTCTTTTCACTGTGCATCGCACTTTTTTCATGTGGCAGGTGAGATGCATCGCACCCTTAGCACTGAGCAGTCTGTATGGTCCAGTTTTGTCCAGTTCTGAGCAGTTTTTCATGGAGAACTTCTGGGAGATGATGTAATTAGCTGACCTTTCTCCTTTAGGGTATGAAACAACACTTTTAGGGACTCAAGAGCCCTTGGTTTATGGATATATAATATTGGGGTTGCAGTGCCCAAATATTTTTATAACAGTTGCCCCCTAAAGCATGAGGTCGTAAATCTTCAGATGTCGAGTGAAATGCTTTATCATGAGGATCCGAGGTTTTTCGAACTGGAAGGTGACCTATAATAAGATACAATACAATACATTATCTTCATAATATTTTCATTATCTAGATGAGGCGGGCATTCCCATGCGCAACTTTATAAATTCATTCTCATGTACATAGGACAGACAACCGTCTGTGTGGCAGACTAATGATTCTGGTAGAGCCATCATCCTTTGGCTTGGATGATTATCTGTGTAGCAATGATGTACATTTGATGTCTTTATTTTCCTGAATATATCACAGCCCAGATGGATGAAACTAGATTCGGGGTCTTCAAACTCGTTCAATCTTCGCCCGAAGTACAAGTCGATCCATGTGAAAAGATGTTCTGGCGTCGAACATGGAAAAACATCGCCTGATTACCAGCCAATGATGTAAGATGTTAACAGGTGTGAGAGGAATCACTGATAATGATAATGACCCTCAAGGTATGACAGTAAAATTTACGTGGTGTGAAAAAGGGACTTGGCGTCGAACACCACGCAAAATCTTTCGGTCGAAGGCCATTGATGTAAACTTGTCACCGGAAGTGAGAAACTTGCCATTGAGGCATGCAAGCTTCACAGTATTGAAAGGGTTGTTCCTAGGTTGACTTCTCGGATAATGAGCTGATGTTGACAAGAAGTGACCCGTCGTAGGAGGGCATTAATGAATCCCACATCTACGACACGGAATGGAGCAAATGATTCCATGGAGGTGAAAACGATCTGGCGATACAAGTTTCAGGGTGGCGGTCATGAAAGAATGAAGCGTGAAGGTATTGCAGCGGATGAGACACAAGCTAGGTTGGTGAATTCTCTGAGCGACTTCTCTTGAACATATCGGCGACACTGAAGTGGATTGGTAGCATTAACCCAAAAAATGGATGGTACGGTGGACCAATGGTAATATGACCGGTGAACGGAATAACCCAACCCAACTCAATCATGGTGATGGAGTGAAAGTGTCATGTTCAAGAGCGACTTGCTACCAATAAAGTTTCTTCAAGTTTTCTTCTCGATTTTTCCCCAGTCATTGCTGACCAGTACCTCTTTATTTTTGTCAAGCTTGATAAGGATAACATATGCTTGTTCTATAATTTTCCCTTTGGGAAAAACTTTCGCTATGTTTTAACGAGCCTAGCGACAGTGAAACTTGTTCTTGTCTACATGGACAAGTTTGTCGCTATTGGTTTTAACGAGTTTAACAACAAAGATAACTTGGTCCTTTTTCAATTTTAGAGAGTCCGAAAAGGGACAAAAAGGAAACTCCAGAAATTTCGTCATATAATCCCTTAAGTCCGAAAAAGTATAAAATAATACGAAAGGGATGAATTTACGATAGTTTTAACGAGCCGAACAAGACAAGCGCTCAATATTTTTGTGTAATGATCCCTCAGGTCCAAAAATATTAAAATATAGAGGAGGGATAGCACTTCTGATCATTTTAATGAGCTGGAGAGGCCAATTTCTCAGAAATCTTTTCATATTTTACGAGTCAGATGAAAAGAGCTTAAAGGAGATTCATTTTTGAGGAACGAGTGATATTTTCAGGTAGTAGCTAGTTCCAGGTAAGGTTTGGAACTCCCCAATCAAGGCAGTGTAAAGAATATGGCTAACAGAACCACTCATCGCAGCTGTTCCTCAAAAGGGGTAAACAATCAAATGGAGGCGTATGATCGGCTAAAATAGAGTGGAGGTGATGGTAATAACACGACCAAGGCTCAAAAGCTGATGATAATGCGTTCGTAATGGTTATTTACCGGAGATGGGTTCATTTTTTAATGTTCTTAAACTCTGGTGGAACATATGCTTATTGCTACGTTTAATTTTTAAAAAGCTTGAACTTTGCGTAAAACTGCTCATGCCAGTCGTATAATAAGGATGTCTCATCGATAGGTTCAATTTTTAGGGAGCTTGCACCATTCAAAACTTTTCTCCGCATCCTTTCATTATGTAAGCTAGGGATGACCAATCCTACAAGTTTAAAGAGTTAAGAACCTACAAACTAAGAAAATAAATGGTCACTTTTCACTTTCATGCAAAAAGGTTTGGATGCCCCCAGGTATAGCGAACTAGAGTTTCTAGGTTACCCTTCAATTTGCAGACAAAACATTTGTTTTATCGGGAAAGGCCTACCTTCTAACGGAGGTATCTTATTCCAGTCTAATCCCGTTTTCCTAGACGGACGGGTGTGTCAAACTAGTCATATATCCTCCGCGGAAACATACCTTATATCTGAAGTTTTCTTGTCAAAGCAGACCAGGGTGCATGCCCCCTGGGTTTCAGTCACAATCACTGAATCACTCGCGCTCATCAAGTGGATGGACTGGAGATTGATGAGACATTCCTTGTGTAAAAATACCAGTTAGGGATGGTATTTGACTATTAGCTATGTGTGAGCCGGGGAATGAAATCTGGTCTACGAGCTGGACCACTCTGCCTTCATGCGGAAAACACATCACTCGAAAGAGCGAGGAGATAATGGCTACCATGCTATAAATGTAGTCACGCCCAAGGAGTAGATTGTAATATAAATGTCCTTGGACTACCATTACATTCAGGTAGACGGTTTTCCTTCTCAAAGTTATAGGCAAACTTGGAAGGATCCCTAATGGTCGACTAGTTCCTTTGTCGAAGCCTATCAAATTTCTCATCTCAAGTAGAAGCGATGGCGAACCAAGCGCTTTCCAAGCAGTTGAGGAAAGGATACTCACAGAAGCCCCTTCATCTATGATGGTACCAACCATGACCATTCTGTAACCTTGTACAATGATTCGGAATGGTACATTTGACGATAGACGGGGTCTGCCTAGTAGATTCCAGTCGAAGGGAACAACTAGGTTGCTTGGGGGTGGGACCGAATAAACAACCGGATATGACTCCGACGAACTTCCTTCCCGCAGTAAAGGAACCGGTGGATTGCCCCCATGTTCATCGAAGTCTATGTTTATGAAAAGAATTTGAACGGTGTTGTTCTCATTCTCTTCGGTGACTGTATCATCTGAAGGTAGACCTTCCAAAGACAAGACTGGGTCGACTGTCGTCTCGACCTGTTGACTTTGGTCCGGTGTGGACTCAGAGGGTTTATCTTCAATGATAGATGCTTCGACCGACCACAAAGGTGTGTCAGTTAGATTTTCAACTAGTGATGGACTTGGAAAGAGTTTCTTGTATCCAGGAGGAAGCCGTAGCGGTGAAGCAGGACGGTTATCCAAGACTCTTTTAGCTTCGTCTAGGAAGGTACAACGATGGATGGCATGATCACCTTCACATAGTCTACAAGGAAATTTATATCTTCCTTTCTGTCCACTAACTTCACTTTCACTAGTTGATGGTGTACTCTCAACATGATCGTCAGAGGTTGACGACACTGGATTGTGCAAACGAGGAGACCAGTCCCTTAAGATCCGTGGGATGTAAGGAAAATCTTGATGATAATGGTCTCCTTTGCAAATGACACATGGAGATTTAGGTTTGGACGATGCAGTGTGCGGATTTTTGCTAGACGATGTATGGCTGCCCCTTTTTGCCGTTGGCTCCTTCTTCTTCTTCTCCTTCCCTTTCTTCTTCTTCTCAGTTACTTGGTTTTTAGTCTTACTAGCTTCACCAAGAGAAGAGGAAGAAGGGGAGGGAGAAACAAAGGAAGTAGAAGGTTGTGGGGTAACTCTAGTAGCATCTAGTTGCTGATTTGATTGCTCAGGAATCATGGTGCTTTGAATGACAGAGGTCGTGAAGAGCCATACTGGTAGGCCAATTGTCAGTCCTAGAAGGGACAATGTGGCCATATGAGGTGCACCAACATCTCCCCAAGAGGAGAAAGGACAGGGATTTCCCCCAAGGGGAAATCCTTGGTTGGTGGACTCCATTTTCTCAACCTAAGATCAACGAGGGAACAGTGATGTTATTCCGATTAAAATAAATTTTATGACGCTTTTACACAACTTGCTTTTTCAATTTTTAAGAGTTGAGAAAAAGCTAAAGATGACTCTAGTCGCCTTCGATTTTTAATGAGCCTGAAGTGACAAGTGCTTAGATGGACCTTTTCTTTTAAGGAGTCTAAAAAGGAATGAAAGAGACTACTCTGGAAATCTAAACAAAGGGATTTCCAAACCAATCGCAAAACTGCAGAATAATTTTTACGGTACGGCAGTCAATCTTCCTGAATGCTATGTTCAGTGCATTGCGATCGATAGGGTGGCAGACACGGCTTCCTAAGGATAAAGGATATAGCCTATTGTGGTCTCCCAATATATACTCGACAGTACGTGGGAGCACAAGTCCGTACTGGCACTTGTCGTCTCAAAGAGGAGGAATCACCCAACCTTACCAGGCTTTACGATGCTGGAATACGTCTCTAGCCTAGACTTCTAAATGTTGTGCATTAGGTTCCAAAGCGTTTTTATGTTCATTGAATTTATTTTACAGTTGATCTTTCTTAAGAAGTTTTTCTTTAAGGTTCACCACATGATGTAGATATACAATTCCTAAAAATGCAATCTAAGATGATAAACAGTCGTTTACTCTTCTTTTTGCAATGAAAATCCTAGCTACTAAGGAAAGAGAAGCAAGATTCTTTCAACATAGAGCAGAGAGCACACACTAGATGCACTGTCCTAAATCGAAATCAACAAGCAATCTAAATGCAAATGCACATGCATGTATTTGTTTTCCGCTTTCTTAATGTGTGAACGGAAAAAAGAATGCTAAGTACAAATCTGAACTATCTTTTCTCTCAAAGCGACAGTACTAACATTTTTCTCTTCGAAAGATGAAAGGAAGACGAAGACAACACTTTGCAATTTCAAATTCAAAAAATGAAAGGAATACTAAGACGACACTTTGCGATTTCGAATTCAAAAAATGAAAGGAAGACTACTTTGCGATTTCGAATTCAAAAAACGAAAGGAAGGCTAAGACGACACTTTGCAATTTCGAATTTAAAAAACAAAAGGAAGACTAAGACGACACTTTCAACTTCAATTTGAAAACTGCTTTCGACACTTGAAATACTATCAATTCAAATCAAATACAAGAGTAACAGTGTAATCGACCATCAACAAGAGTAGGATCCTTTTCTTTAACTGAAAACGACACTTGCAACACTTTCAAATCAAAAGACGACAGTTCGATTAAGCTACTTCTTTTTAAAGGAGAACTGTAAATGGTGAAAAATACATAAAAACATTCACAATTCTTTGTACAATGGAGGCTGAATAATACAAAGGAAGGGAAATTCAACAGTGGTATGTTGATCACAGACAGCAAAACTCCTGAATAACGCTGAAGAGAGTGAAGAAAAACTAAAATCTGGAGGCAGAAACAACCTTATTTGATCATCGCACCTGTAAAACAGGGAAACAGGGATGCATCTCACCTACTGCACACAAGAGGTATGATGCATCCAGATTTCCTAAAGGAGATAGTTCGATGGTCCAGGGACGAGACTTTAACTTGGTTTTTGGTCACAGTTTGTAGCTTAGTTCATGGATTTAGGTTGAGCTAATGATAGTCAGTAAATACAAATCATAGGGGTTGATCTAATGAGGTTACTTGAGCCACCACCAGGGCAATTAGGATGTTTGCAAATCAATTGTTCAATTTATAAACAAAACTCGGAGATGGACTGAAGCAGCATTGATCTACTTTGCAGTTGCATAGAAAAAGAAGTTCGAAGGCTAGCTGGCTTGACTTCAGGATCCGTCTGTAGTTTATAAAGCAAACAAATATAAACAAGCAAACAAGCTATTTTCCCCCCAGTGGAGTCGTTGTTTTGTTATCGGGAAATCTAGTGTCCATTTAGAGCTGCTAGTCCCACTAAGACAGGTAGCTATCTTAGAAACAAACAAACTAAAGTCACTTGTGTTTTGCTTTATGAGAAGTAGATGAGAGAGAAGCAGAGAGTACCAACCTCAGTTTTTCGCTTGGCTCCTTGCTTGTTTCCTCTCCCCTTTGACAGATCTTTGTTGCTTCTCCCTTGCTTACCCCGCTTCAAAGAGCACCTGTAAAGTCAAAGCAGCATAATACCATCAAAGCACAGAGATCTACAATCATAAACAATATAGGACCAGATATATATTGACCACACAAATGCATATATCAACTCAAACATACAAGAATGTGGAGGAAAACTCAAATAGCTTTATTGATAGAAAGAGTAGAAGAGAGGATTACAACCCATTGATCTAACCCAGCGTCATCCTCCCAGCATGAAAGCCCTTCTTCACCTCATGAAAAGCTTAGATCACCCAACACTATGATGTTCCACAAAGAAACCAATAGCACTTCCTTACAAAATACAAGATTCCAGCCTTTGGATCTCTGGGATGAGGGATCCATATATAGATGTTTGCAGGTGGGTGAGTCAGCTTCTGGGATTTTGATTAGTGTCCTCTCTGATAGTTCTTGGTTCCACTTGGAGATTCATGATCTCTTACTCATCCCTGGGCGAATTCAGAGAGGCAAGTGTCAAATGGGCAGTTTCTAGAAGATTCTCTGGGTTTCCACCTAGCCAACTGCTTCTGCCATTTGTCTGCTCTCACTCATCACACCCCACAGAAGGGCTTTTCAGTATGCATCACACTTTTTGCATGTGGCAGGTGAGATGCATCGCACCCTTAGCACTAAGTAGTCTGTATGGTCCAGTTTTGACTAGTTCTGAGCAGTTTTTCATGGAGAACTTATGGGAGATGATGTAATCAGCTGACCTTGCTCCTTTAGGGTATGAAACAACACTTTTAGGGACTAAGGAGCCCTTGGTTTAT
The DNA here is from genome assembly GCA_031772625.1 of Pinus tabuliformis. NCBI lineage: Eukaryota > Viridiplantae > Streptophyta > Pinopsida > Pinales > Pinaceae > Pinus > Pinus tabuliformis. The sequence goes on from CM062809.1 coordinate 303,908,564, forward strand.
GAACATATAATATTGGGGTTGTAGTGCCCAAATATGTGCATAAGAACAATGTTCACATAAATCTAAATCCAAAGAGAAATTAGACATACCTTCTACCATATTATTACCATCAAGTATTTGAAGTCCCTTCTCTCCAGTATGTCCAAGCCTTTGATGCCATAGCACGGTCTTTTCTCCAGAGACCACTAGATTTTATGCTCTACTTTTAGGAACCACAGAACTGTTGCACCCATCAATAACATTTCTACCCATAAGCTTATACATAGTTCCAATCCAAACACATGGCATTAATACAAGTTCTCCCCAAACCATCTTGTAGGTATCTTTCTCGAACATTGTTTTTACACCTGCATCATCCATCTTGCTTATATAAATCAGATTTTTGGCTAATGCAGAACTATGCAGAACACCTGGAAGTGTTCTAATCCTTCCACCTTGCAACTTCAACTTAAATTTTCCATGTCTTATGATTCTATCCTTCTTTTCATCCCCTAAGAATACGTCACCACCATCATATTTATCATACTTGTGGAACCACTCCCTATGGGAAGTGAAGTGAAAGGATGCACATGAGCCGATCAACCATGCCTCATGATCCACATGTATACTTGAAGAAGAAGCTAGGTAAAAATCCTCACCTTCATCTAAGGTGGTTTTCACCTCTATCAAAGGAGCATCATCATATCCCTTTCCTTTCTTAGTAGATTTATATCTATAGCCCTTTTTGAAGTGCTAGCCCTTTCTGCATTTCCAGCACACCTTTATAGGTTTTCCTAGAGATTTATATTTCCCTCTAGATTTCGATCTCTCACTTGAGGACTTATTTTTGTTTCTCTTATGGGACTTGTTAACACCCAGGTTGTTCCCTTTGACTCCTGAGGGAATACGGCCGGGGTAACCACTAACCAAGCTTTGGATCACAGGTTCTCGCCAACCTGCAATCAGAGAGGGCTCTCTCTTTGACTGTTTAACTTTGTTCTTAAGGATCTTAGGCTAGATATTAGGTGAGGATTTGGCTTGAAAATTTTGGTTGAATGATGTCTTTCAGTACCTAATGTGATATCTTCAGGCAGTTTTAGACCATTGGGCTATGGAGTCTGTGGTTGCAGGTTGTTTGAATTTGTTGAGTGTGATTATTTGAAACAACAGGGCCATTTAAATATTTCATGAAACAAACTTGAAATTGTAATGATGAAGTATGTTTAACCAGTGGAAGGCAATTAAGAAATTTCCACTAAATTGGTGATGTGAGAAAGAGATGTATTGACCAGGAGCAGGTTTGAATTCCTGAACGATAATCACTGTGAAAGGTATAGTTTGGAAGTGCAGCACTTAAGAATTACACTCTTATAACTATAACTGAGGAAAACATACATAATAGCATAGATTGAGTTCAGGGTATTCTATGAATAAATCCTGAAACTATTCTTTTTCTTTGCCATTAAACTGTGAAACACAGAACATGAATGGATTATGAAGGAAATAACAAACATAACGAACAGGTTAAAGAAACTTATTGTTTCATGAAATACGCAGGAATCCTGTAGCATTCAGCAAGCACATCAAAACGCATCAGACAACATAGAACCTTGGAAATTCCATCAGCTTTGTTGTATTAAAACTCTGAACATTTACAGCATAGTATCTCCTGAAGAGAAAATCAACAACCCCTGCAAGCTTATGCGAGGGGGAATATATACAATCGGTTACATAAAATATCTGAACCGCTGAGTCACTTGATAAATAAATATGCTCACCAACTTTACAGAATAGCAGATAAGAAAGTTATTGCTGCTCTAAATACAAAATGAATACTCTTTAATTCTGTCAGAAGTCTTTTTGACCTTTGGAGGCCACTGAGTCGGTTGAGCGTTCTGCATTAATGCTGAATGATGTGTCTTTATGGCTTTGTCATGCTGTAGCTTTCTCGGCCCTGTCATCTGTAGCTGTCAGTATTGCTTTAGTGGCTGAATTGGTTTGCTGAGCTGGCTCAGTCCACTCTTTTACTGTCATAGTAAATGTGTCTACTGTCTGAACACGATGACTTGTTTTTAAATGCAAAAACTTGGTGAAAGCCTCTTGTTTATAGTAACAACTGTATCATTCTGGTCCACCAGTCCTGTGTAGGCAGTTGATGTCTCAAAATTGCATCTAAGGTTTCATCTGCCTCTGTATATTTGTAGAAGTTTGGAGGCACTTCAAACAAATGTCTGATCTCATTCATAATAAAAAATAAGTTCTCTACTCTCTCATAGAGACTTTGCCCAGATGTTGGCCCTGTTACCTCTGAGGTACTTGATCCTTGAGTGATCTGATTGGTGGCAAATGTGTTTACCCTTTTTGCATAGTTCTCATGTGATAGTAGTCTCCCTGCGCTGTTCAGTAAGCCAGGAAGGCCTCTGCTTTGTAATGCTGCAAACTTATCCATGAATTTGTTTACTTCTGTTTGCATGTCCTGGCTTCTTCTATCCAATGTTTGTACCAGGCTTCTCAATGTGAGGACCCTCTTTATCAGCAAGATGGTTTCAGTTCTATCGGGGATTCCCATTGCTGCCAGCTGAGGACCTGTGCAGTTGTTGAGAACATTAATCATTCTATTGGCTATCTCAGGCATATTGCCTAGAGATGCCCTTGATCTTTGGACTTCCTTGTGTGCTTTGCCTATGAGCTCTATTTGCTCATGAATAGTTTCTATATACTGCCATTGATCTGTTATTGATTGGCCAATGTTGGCCCATAAAACTGTCTTAACCTCAGCCACTACTTTGTCAAGGGTGAGCTCTTTCTCCAGCTCCTTTATCTTCTCCTTAAGAGCCTTTATTTCCCTTCCCTTTTCAGCTACACTTTGTTTAGATTTGTCATATTTTTCATTTAGCTTGGCTAAATTCTCCTTGGCTTCATTCAGCTCTGTCATCTGGGCTTCTAGGAGTTTAATTCCATTCATCAACTTCTGCATATCAAGGCTTGGAGCCTTTTCTGATGTCGGTGCTGGTGCTGATGTTGATGTTGATGGAGATGTCTCAACTGTCTGCACTGTAGGAGGAGTGACAATTTGAGGGGGTTCCTCAAGGTTGATTACTTGTGGAGGGGGCTGAGATGTTTGGCTTCCTTCTTTCTGCTGTAGGGCTGCCTGTAATGCAGCCTCTGTCTCTTCTAGCTTTCCTTGTGTCTGCACCAGTTGTTTATGCAGTGTTACCAGCAATGTTGCAATATCCTGGTCCTTCCTCTCCTGAGCAACCTCTTCTGTTTGGGGATGAAGAGTTGCTGGGATCTTTATCATCTTCCTTAGAGCTGCAATATCTGCATCTCTTTCTTTTAGCAGTGCCTGCACAGCTTTGGGATCCTTTGGGTCATGCCCAAGCTCTATGATTATATCCTCCAGAGACCTGATCCTGTTGTCTTTAGCCTGGGAGGATGCCTTTTCTAACTCCAATTGTGCAGTGGTATTATTCAAAGAATTCTGCAATCTATAATTTACCAATGTATTATCTGCTAGGGTAGCATACACCATCTCACCCGTCTGTTTATGCAATTCAATTTGATCCATTGGGTGGATTTCCTTGGACAAGATTTCCAAGTTTGTTCTTATATAATCAGCTGCAGACTGTGGTTGCAGCGCTGTGGGCTTGAAATGGCTCATTATCATTTTGCCCTCTTGCACATCATATGCAGACATCAACCTCTGCTGGTTTGTAGGAGCCATTTTCAACAAGTGATTATACAGCTGCACCCTGACTGGCTCATTTCTGGTCTTGATGTCTATGAATTGTTTCTTTATGCTAGACTCACCCTTTCTTTGTTGCCCTGAGGAGCTGACCTCTCCTCCAAGTGTTCTTTGCTGCTCTTGCTGTAATGAGCTAGCTGATACCTCTGTGCTGGGGGGACCCATCTGTGTTTGACCAAAAGGCATCTCCTCCTCTGAGAAAGGATCGAGCCTTTGTCTCTTTTCCCCTTGCTGTGATGTCGCGGTGCTAAGGGGAGTCTGTTCCTCTCTATCTCTCTTCTTACCCCTCTCTTCATTTGTAGGGGTTTGGAGCACCGAAGTCTCCACTGTAACATTCTGCACTGAGGCCTCCTTTTCTTGCGTTTGCTCATCATTAGGACCAGGAGCCTCTGCCATTTCTTCCCGTTGTTCAGGATGATTTTGAGGCTGTTCTTCTTGGGCTAATTTCTGTTCTGTTTCCTTGCCTTTATCCTTGGCTGAAGTCTCTGCTGTGATTGGGGCTTGGACTATCTTTTGTGGAGCTGTAGATGATGAGGCAGCTGCTCCCACTTGAGTGCCTGGAAGAGAAAATACCTGTGAAAAAAGCTCCAGGTCAGCCAACTTTTGGAGATTTCTCATTCCTCTTTGAGCTAGTTCTTCTTGTGTAGTAGCTTCTTCTAAGGTGCCTTCCCTCCATTCTAGTTGATTTGCATATTTTTCTATGTGAGGCAACCTTATGTGATCATAACCGGCCAGCCTATATCTGACCCTTCTTAAGCTTATGAAATGATTGGGGTCGTATGGTTTCCAAAGGAAACTAGTCTGTAAGCCAAGGCTTTCCAGCATTCTATCTGCCTCTTGCCAACCTTCCTCCCTTTTATTGTAGATGAAGTGGCCTAATTGGTTTCTAACCTTAAGCTGTGCTTTCTTGCCCTTGCCTGAAAAATGGAGTACATCAGCATTCCCAAATTGCCTGAAATACTCGAGGGCAAACAATCTCATAGGCACATATCTGGGCAATCTGTATGGGGGAAACTCACACCCGTATATTCTGATGACTGTGTGGTTTTTGTAAAAATACCAATCCCCAATGCTGTATACCTTGGAGAACTGAAGAATCCTCTGCATCTCATCAGTTAGTCTTGGAGGAGGTGAGCTCAGAAGCAGAGACATGGCTGGGTGGATGAAGAGGTCTATAAACTCACAATAAGTGTATGGGGAATGAGATCTGCAGTGAAAAGCTGAGGACCAATAGACCACTGACCTTGGATTGCCTTATGCATCCACTCTTCTCACAGGAAAAGGAAATTTCTCATGCTGATAGCATAGGATTAAATGGTAGATATAGGAGGTGTATCTGAACACCCTTTCTCTTGCCAAGTCTATCAATTGCTCATGTATTTTATTGGAGATGTAAGTGGCATAGTCATAACAGATTGGGGGCTTGCCAGGGGAAAACATGGCCATCATCACCAACACAGTTTCATCAACAAATTCTATTGAATTATAGCCCAATATGGGACTAATCATTTCTGCAAGGTCTCTGCCCAATTGATTCAGGTATACATGAGAAATGGGAGGGTACTTCATGGTCTCAGAGTTTGAATCAATGAACAATTGATTTATCTTGGTTATTTGGGCATCTGTCAGTTTAGCTCCTTGATTGATCAGATCCATCAATGATAAAGGACCTAATTTCTTATCAGTCTTGAAGTTCAGCATCTCTCTGATGGCTACAGGGGTGACATAAAAAACAACTGAGCCTGAAGAGTCAAGCACAGCCCTCTGAGTGGGGTCATATCAATCAGCACATCGGTGGATTAGGTCAGGGAACTGGTTGACCTGAGGGAGCTTGAAGATGGGGAGGAAAGAGTCCCAAATGCCCAATATATCCATTCCACTATCATGCTTGAGTTTCAATTCATTTAGCAAGTGAATGTGATACTTGCTATGCATTAGCATTTCCTCTGATATTTGGTAATCTTGATCCGCTAATGATTTCCACTCCAACTCTCTCTGAGGGGCATTCAATGGAGCAACATTCAGGGCAACGGGTGCTACTGGTGTATCCATGTTTTTATAAGTGAATTTGGATTGAATTTCGACTATTCAGGGAGAAAAATCGTCCTGCGCGGTAGGTTAGGTAATTTTGCTGAATTACAGTCTGTTTCAGAGCAACAGGGGTGTAATTGGGCACAATTGGCCGGTTTAAAAAAAAGGAGTTAACTTAGTTTCAAGGTGTAGCAGGCCTATTTCTCAGATGAAAAACGGTCAATTTCCTGGTTTTTAATCAATGCAAGACGTAACAGAGTGCGCAGTCGGAGAATTGGTAAATACCTGGTCTTATAGCGGTGGAGGAGCTTGGTTGCAGTCAAATGATGAGCAACAGCAGCTCTGGAATGGTCTTGGTAGGTTGGTGGCAGCAAAGAACGTGAAAATACTTGCAGGAGGCAGAGCACAAAACGTTGAAAAAGTGCGCAAAAATCTCAAAATTCGGCCAAATATGGGCTTTTTGGCGTTGGCACGAAAATTTGGATGACGTCAGCATGACGTCATCAGGTGGGGTCAGGGTCGGGTGACGTCAGCATGACATCATCGGGTGACGTGGTGGCCTGTGAGTGGTGCACGGGGACAACATAGGTGGAGGACATGTCGGAGCGATGGCGGGCGGGGGCGCTGATGCGGCGGTGAAGTGGCGTGACGTTGGCATGACCGGTCAGCGGAAAACTGGAAGTGGTAAGCGGTATGATATCGCACCGCTCTTCATACGGAAGCGGGATTGTCAGAAGGCGGCCCGATAAGATTTGGGGGCGACGCATGGCAGAGGCCTGACGTCACCCTCTGACAAATTTCGGGAGGTAACGTCCGGTCTTCGGGGCCCGTCCGATATGGATGTGGGCCGTCGGATGGGAAAGCCCAGATCCGACGGTCGACGGGTCGATAAGGTGCCAGGACAATATGGCAGCGGGCGAGGAATATTTAATTGTTTTTCTGGAAATGCGCGCCCAGGCGGACTTTGGACTTTGGCGGATTTTGTGGGTTTTTCAATGTATTTTCTGTGAAAATGTGCATCGCACCAAAACTTTGGATAAAGCAGAACAATGGGTTTTTTGGTGTGTTTTGCAAATAGCGCAGGTTAGGGGTAATAGTGGGTTTTTTACAAGGCCTTTTGTGAGTAAAATAGGTAAATCTTTTCAGAGGGTTTGTGAAGGGAAAAAGGGGTAGGGCTTAGGTTATTAGACTGACCAGAGGTCAATTTAATCCCTGATTTTGGACATATGACTATAATGCCAGGGGGAGGGAATATTTATACATTGCTTGGGGTTTATACACCATAGTGTTTATAATAGTAGGGGAAAAGGGGAACATAGGGGATTTAGATAATAAGAAGTTAGGAGTTAATATGAGTGGAGAAGGTGAATGAGGGGGGGAATATACACTAAGTTTTATATGAAATCAACTTAGTTCAGGAAGTAGATCAAAATGAAAAGAATTTTACACAAGAAATGTGGCTTTTAAAGAAACAAGAACCAACAAAAGACTTTGATTTCTTCCATGACCAAAGGTAGTATTGGGATGTTAGCAATGAATGTAATGGGGGATGATTGGGAAGTTAGACATGTTTCATTGTATTGCTGCAAAACTGCTGAATAAGAGACCTGCACTGGCATCATGTTTTCTTTTGCTTAGGCCAGTGAGCAGTCATAAATCATGCTTCTGCAACCCCATCTACCTACCCACTCTACTGCCTAGCATTTTTTGTTACTTCTAGGAGGGTGCACTTAGACTTGCAAACCCTTATGTGCCTTTTCTTTTCCTTTGGCTTTTTCTTTTGATTTTCTATCTAAGGCTAGCCTTATTGCTTCCAAGGCCCCAGATTAAACAGTTGGGAACCTTCATTCTCTACCTAACCACTTTATCTGCCAAGATTTAACTGTTTGGACAGACTTCTTTCTCTAATCTACAACAAAAATTGAAACATGGCATGATCCAGCTTAGACTGTTGGACCACCCATCCAAATTCAGTTAACACCAAGCTATGTACACATATTGCATTCCCTTGGAAATATGGGATCTTTGCATCACCAAAGCAGAGCATATTTGGAACTTTCTTTGCCAATCATGAAATATGAAACCTATTGGTATAGGTATCTAACAGTGGCTCCACATGGGGATGGTTTTTCTTCTTGAAAGACCAAGAACAGCAGGTCAGAATGCCTTGGCCCCTGACTTCTTTTTACCAAAACTTGGAGTTTTCCTCCTTGAAATCTCAAAATTGTGCCCTTTCCATCTTGGTAGATCTCTGAACTTATTTGTCTTCTGCTGATAACTTACAAAACTGGGAAAGCTGCCTTTTATGCATGTAAACAGAAAGTAATATATACACCCTATAATGTACAAGGGAAAGTCAAACTATATACATGGGAAGTAGTCAAAATAGTGCTTCAACATCCGGCCATTCACAGGGCCTTCATCTAAGTCAGTTTCATCCAGATTTTTTAGGAAGTAAGTGTTGTTTCCTTGCACTGCTTGGATAACAAATGGTCCTCTCCAAAGAGAATCAAATTTTCCATGTTTTCCTTTATCTTCCCTTCTTGAATCCCACTTGAGGACTTTGTCACCCATGTTGAAATCTTCAGCCTTAGTCCTTCTATCAAAAGCTTTCTTTAACTTTTCTTGTAGAACTTGAACTCTGTAATAGACCTGGTCTCTCGTTTGCTGCAAACATATTATTTGATTGATCCTTCTTTGCATGTCATTGGGCTCAGCTTGACTTTCTTGAAGTAGTTTCATAACAGGAACCCCTAATGATGAAGGAAATTTGGCTTCTAATCCATAGACTAACTCATATGGGCTGACCCCAATGGATCTCTTGGTTGTTAGTCTATCTGCCCATAAGGCATTCACAAGCTTCTTATGCCAATTCTTCTTATTTTCTTCCAACACCTTCTTTATGATGTTTACAAGGCTTTTATTTGATGATTCAGCTAGGCCATTTCCTTGAGGGTAGTATGCAGTGGAATGGCCCAAAGTGATATGGAATTTGTGACAAAAGTTCACCATCTTCTTGGATCTAAAAGCAGCAGCATTGTCTGTTATAATCTTGTTAGGACAGCCAAATCTAGAAAGAATATTATTCTCAAGAAACTGAATGATAGTAGAATCATTTTCTTGTCTACACGGGATGGCCTCAATCCATTTGGTGAAGTAGTCTGTGGCTGTGAGGATCCATCTATGTTGGCCTGAAGATGAGGGATGAATTTCCCCAATGAAATCCAAGCCCCATTGTTGAAAAGGTCTTTCTGTTGCAATAGGCCTCAAAGGAAGTGGCAGTAACTTTCTCTTTCCCTCAAGCATTTGACACTTATGACATGAAGTGGTGAATTTTTTAACATCAGAGAACAGAGTAGGCCAAAAGTAACCTGCCCTCAGTATCTTATCCACAGTGGACTTCCAATACAAGTGTCCACCACAATCGCCTGCATGAAATTCTTTCATGACATTGTTAGTCTCATTCTCAATTAAGCAGTTTAACAATATACCCTCATGGTTTTTCCAAAGCAAATTGCCATCCATGACATAGAATTTTGAAGATTTCATTTTTAGGAACCTACATTTAGTTCTGGACAATCCTGGGGGAGCATACAGGTTTTGCAACACATAACATATATCAGAATACCAAGAGGATTGTTCAAAGGCTACATTGATCTTTGGAGTCGCCAGCTCCGATTCATTGTCCATTTGATTAATGTCCAAGGCTTGAAAATTTGTTTCAGACATTAGTTTGGCCAAACCTTGGCCCTTTATCAGTTTTGTAGGTCTTATCTCAATGTCAAATTCTAAGATATTGGCAATCCATTTTCCTCTTCTGCCCTCCAAGTTTTCTTGAGTGAGTATGTCTTTCACAATGGGACTTGGCACATATGCTATAACATGGGAGTACAGGATGTAGATCCTGAAGTCTTTGATGGCCTTGACCAAAGCATAAGCTTGCTTTTCCATGATCTGATATTTCAGAGGGGCATCCCTAAGAGCTCTACTAAAGAAAGCAATAGGTTTTTCATTTCCCTGGTCATCTTTCTGTAATAAGACTGCAGCAATGGTATGCTGGGAGGCAAAAGAGAAAATGATAAATTCTCTGTCAAATTGAGGATTTGTTAAGACTGGAGTTTGGGTAAGGGCCAATTTGATACCTTCAAAAGCTTGATTTGCTTCTACTGTCCACTTTACTTTTGAATCCTTTTTTAGCATGTTGTTTAGTAATCTGATCAATTCTGCTAAGTTTGGGATAAACCTCCTTAAAAAGTTGATCTTTCCCAAGAAGGCTTGTAATTCTTTGATGTTTCTTGGATGGGGCATTTGCAAGATTGCCTGTATTCTGTCTGGGTCAATTCTAATGCCATCCTTAGAAATGATGTGACCTAACAACTTACCCTCTTCCAAACCAAATAGAGACTTCTTATGATTTACGGAAATCCCATATTTTCTACATGTTATGAATATCTGTCTCAAGTGTTTCAGATGTTCTTGGTCAGATTTAGAGAAAGGTGTGAGGTCATCTAAGTAAATGACAAGAAAGTCATGGATCTCTTTAGCAAAAGCAATGTCCATTGCTCTTTGAAATGTAGCTCCTGCATTTTTCAATCCGAAAGGCATTTTAACATATTTGAAAGTTCCCCATGGGGTTGTGAATGCTGTTTTATCTTGATCGTCAGAGTGGACTAGGATCTGATTGAAGCCTGAGAATCCATCAAGTAATGATATTCTTGAAGCCCCCACCACTCTTTGGAGAATGTGATCCATTTTAGGTAAGGGATAATTGTCTTTGAGGGATACTTGGTTTAAATTCCTTAGATCAACGCAAAGCCTAATCTCATCGGTTTTCTTTCTTGTGGGCACCAAATTTGAAATCCAGTCTGAGAACCTGATTGGGGCTATGATACCAGCTTTAAACATTTTTTGTACCTCTTTTTCAATTGAAGGGAGAAGCATAGGATTGATCCTTCTCAATTTTTGCTTGAAGGGCTTTTGATTAGGCTTGAGAGGGATGGTGTGTTGGATAACAGAGGTGTCATAGGATTTCAAATCCTCATAACTCCATGCAAACACATCTTGGAACTCTTTAAAGAGGTCAATATATTTAGGTTTCTGGTCAGGAGGTAAAACTGCAGACAATTTTATTATTTTGGGTTTTTCAGGAGTCCCAATGTTGCATTCTTCAATGGCAGCATTGAGGGGCTGCATTTTGGGTTTTCTAGGGACATCATTTGAGTCAAAAATGTCCTCCAATGGAGTTAGGCCTGTTGGCAGAAAGTTATCCTTTAGTTCTATGATTTCAGCCTCTGTACCAGCTATTTCATCCAAATGTAGTTGTTCAAGTTCTTGTATTTGTTGCTTGTCAAAGCTTGTTGAATAAAGCATTTTACTTGCTGTTTTGGGTGATATAGCTATTTGGTCCTGTTCACTCAATGGTTGCATGTCTTTCACTGAATCCACATCAATGTTCAAACCTGAAAATTCGTGCTGCAAGGTTAAGAAATTATTTATCTGTGTGTCATCCTCAAATACTTGCCAGTCTTTAACATTGTTTGGGACAGAGGGTCTATGTTTTATCTCAGCTATAAAGCAATGGTTAGGTTCAAAAGGTAATTTGCACATACTAGCAAATGTGGCTAAACTATGTGCATGAAGATTGTGGGCTCTAGCTATTTTGGTTATCTGAAACTCAGTGAAAGTTTTAAGCATTTCAATAGCAGCAGACCTATATGACCTTAGTTTTTTGTCATTGGTGACAAAATTGCCTTTCACTTGTTGGATAATAAGGTCTGAATCTCCCATGATTGAAAGTTTTGTGGCCTCTAATGATTTTACCAGTTTGAGGCCTAGCAAAAGAGCCTCATATTCTGCCATATTGTTGGTACATCTGAAATTAAGCCTATAGGCCCGACTTTGTGCATGATTACTTTGCTTGTTATGAATCCACACTCCAACTCCTGCCCCTAATTTGTTGACTGATCCATCAAACTCAAGAAACCATAAGATCTCCTGTTTTAATGGATTTTCAACATCCTTTATGTGAGTTGGGATTATCAGTTGGAGTTCTTGTCTTTCATCTGGTCTATATTTTAGGACTGACTCATCCATTGGTTTCTCAATCTTGATTTCTTGGGGACTTGGTTGCTTACTCTCATGCATATTCTGTTCAAGTGTGACCGATTTATTATCACTCTCAGGACTTGTATCATCATTGAACAGAATAAAGGAATCCATATTTGAATGTACTGCATAAATGGGGAAATTTTGAGGCTTTTCTTCACTGCTCACCATGTACTTCATAAGTGACTCTCTATATAGCCTCTTGGGTTGACCGAAGACTGAGATGGTGGCATATGACATGTCTAATTGCAGGGAACCTTGGAGTTTAGCCCCCCATGATCTTGATAACAACATTCCATATTTGGGTGGGATATCAGCAACTACAACATCCATTAAGATTGTTTTGTTTGGGTACTGGACAAGAGACACACATAAATCCTTTATCAAACCTAAACACTTAACTTGGTTGGAGTCAAATGAAAATAGGTCCTTGTATGGCCTTGTTATGTCTAAATTCAGTCTCTCCATCACAGATTTGGGCATAAGGTTATGAGATGCCCCAGAATCAAACATGGCATTGTGTAGTACCTTGTCATGGATATGCAAGCTGACATAAAAAGGTAAAATTCCATTACCTGCTGTTTTTCCATCAACCTCAGGGCCAAAAAGTAATTCTGGGGTATCATCCAACACATTAACATCATCTTTATTGTTTGTCAATTGAAGGGACTTTTTAATTTGTTGTTTGTAAATATCATGTTTGGCTAATTCTGCAAGGGGTATGGCTATTTTCAGTTTACCAATTTCAGACTCAAAGTCAAAAGGTTTTTCAGTTTGAATCTTAGCATTCTGGTTGACCATTTTTTCTTTGTCATTTGACCTTTTAGAGGGTTCCTCTTGGTTCTGTGTCTGATTTTGGGGTTTGTCCTTTTTACCCATCTCTTGAGGAGGGTTGTTTGAATTGGTATGTAAAGGGAGTGCAACTAATGGCTGTTGATTTGAGGCAGATGTTTCAGTGATATCCTCCACTATGACTTCATTAGTTATAGGATCAGATTTGTCTTTGGATTCTGAAATGGTAGCTTTCTTAGATTGCTGGTCATTTTTTACTTTTTCAGGCTGTGACACATTTATGGTTCTACTTCTTAGTTTGTACTGTTTATGAACTTCAAAAACAGCTGTATCATATCCTTGCTTAAAGTCAAAAGACTTACCTGATTTTGTTTGAAACTGCTTTACTTCATCCTCTTCCTGATCTTCTTGAGTCAGGAAAACTTGTTGTTCATTGTTCAAACCCATCAAATTGATGTGGGTGTCATCTATTTGCTCATTTGAAGTAGATGTCTCAACATAATTTTCTTGGAAAGGAGGTCTGACATGCTGGTCAGGATCAGTCCTACCAACATTAGGGTTTTGATTCTTTCTGAAGTTTGGGTTTCTATTATTGCTTGTTTGACCTTCCCATGATGATTTTCTTTCTATGGTTTCTACCCTGTCTCCAAGTCTATCCATCCCTTTGATAATTGCATCTAGCTTTTGCTCAAATGATGAAGGTTCTTCTTTGAAAGTAGTCCTCCTTTCAGTTCTGGCCCAGTTTCTTTTGGCAATTAGATTTGCTTCTACACTAACAGCTATGTTTTGCATGTCTGCTAGAGTTGCAGGGGCTCTTTCTCTCAGTTGATATGCCATATCAGCATCAAAGCCATCAGGGAATTTAATCAGCGCTAGATCAGGTGGAGGTCTAAGATTTTGAGGTATGGCATTATAGATAGTATTGAATCTAGTGCAATAGTCCAGGACAGTTTCTTGTGGGCCTCTTCTTATAGTGTCATATTCAGATAGAATGTGCAGAGGGTCCTTTTTCTTTTCCCATCGGTTTAAGAAGGACTGATAAAGGGCACCCGAATTAGCTATTGAATTTGGGGCCAGGGCCCTGAACAAGGTTCTTACCTCACCTGTCAAACTTTGGACAAAAATTTTCATCCTTACATCATCATCATCTATCTCATAGTTCTCAAAGTAATCTTGCATTTTCCTAGTATGCTGTAAAGCCGTGTATGTACCGGTTCCATCAAAATAAGTAACCTTGCTTTGGTAGTCCTGAGGCATAGCCGCAGGATTACCAGGTAACTGAAGTGGAGCATAACGGTTAGCCATATTTGGGAGAATAAGTGGGACAATAGGGATAACAACAGTAGTCTGTGTGTTGGGTGTGGATAATATGCTCTGTGAAGTGGATGATGAAGAGGGTGAAGAATGACTTATATGGAGGTGAATAGATGGCTTAGCGGGGGTTGGAATGAAACTCTGCTGACCTGCCTCAGGGCTAGTTTCAGGAGATTGTTCTGGTCCCTTCTGATTCCTAAGAGTTTTAGGGATGAGATTTGGATTATCAAAAACAGGTGGGGGATTTGGGTCAGGATTTGACCTGGTGTTCCTAGTTCTTTTCTTAGGAGCTAGCTTCTGAACTTGTTTTTTGGTATTTTTTGAATATTTTGGTATCTACAAGGGCCAGACAAGATTTTGGAATGGCTGTGTATATCTTAAAGCTAGCATGAAGATTGACTAAAGCAGCTTTTATCTAAACTTGTTAATGTAAAACAGAAACGGTTTTGAAGGCTTCCTGGCTGACCTTCAGGCTTCATCTGTAGCTTTAGGAAATATACAGCAATTAGAAAATCCTGAGGAAGTCCCCAGCGGAGTCGCCAATTATGTTAACACCCAGGTTGTTCCCTTTGACTCCTGAGGGAATACGGCCGGGGTAACCACTAACCAAGCTTTGGATCATAGGTTCTAGCCAACCTGCAATCAGAGAGGGCTCTCTCTTTGACCGTTTAACTTTGTTCTTAAGGATCTTAGGCTAGATATTAGGTGAGGATTTGGCTTGAAAATTTTGGTTGAATGATGTCTTTCAGTACCTAATGTGATATCTTTAGGCAGTTTTAGACCATTGGGCTATGGAGTCTGTGGTTGCAGGTTGTTTGAATTTGTTGAGTGTGATTATTTGAAACAACAGGGCCATTTAAATATTTCATGAAACAAACTTGAAATTGTAATGATGAAGTATGTTTAACCAGTGGAAGGCAATTAAGAAATTTCCACTAAATTGGTGATGTGAGAAAGAGATGTATTGACCAGGAGCAGGTTTGAATTCCTGAACGATAATCACTGTGAAAGGTATAGTTTGGAAGTGCAGCACTTAAGAATTACACTCTTATAACTATAACTGAGGAAAACATACATAATAGCATAGATTGAGTTCAGGGTATTCTATGAATAAATCCTGAAACTATTCTTTTTCTTTGCCATTAAACTGTGAAACACAGAACATGAATGGATTATGAAGGAAATAACAAACATAACGAACAGGTTAAAGAAACTTATTGTTTCATGAAATACGCAGGAATCCTGTAGCATTCAGCAAGCACATCAAAACACATCAGACAACACAGAACCTTGGAAATTCCATCAGCTTTGTTGTATTAAAACTCTGAACATTTACAGCATAGTATCTCCTGAAGAGAAAATCAACAACCCCTGCAAGCTTATGTGAGGGGGAATATATACAATCGGTTACATAAAATATCTGAACCGCTGAGTCACTTGATAAATAAATACGTTCACCAACTTTACAGAATAGCAGATAAGAAAGTTATTGCTGCTCTAAATACAAAATGAATACTCTTTAATTCTGTCAGAAGTCTTTTTGACCTTTGGAGGCCACTGAGTCGGTTGAGCGTTCTGCATTAATGCTGAATGATGTGTCTTTATGGCTTTGTCATGCTGTAGCTTTCTCGGCCCTGTCATCTGTAGCTGTCAATATTGCTTTAGTGGCTGAATTGGTTTGCTGAGCTGGCTCAGTCCACTCTTTACTGTCATAGTAAATGTGTCTACTGTCTGAACACGATGACTTGTTTTTAAATGCAAAAACTTGGTGAAAGCCTCTTGTTTATAGTAACAACTTTATCATTCTGGTCCACCAGTCCTGTGTAGGCAGTTGATGTCTCAAAATTGCATCTAAGGTTTCATCTGCCTCTGTATATTTGTAGAAGTTTGGAGGCACTTCAAACAAATGTCTGATCTCATTCATAATAAAAAATAAGTTCTCTACTCTCTCATAGAGACTTTGCCCAGATGCTGGCCCTATTACCTCTGAGGTACTTGATCCTTGAGTGATCTGATTGGTGGAAAATGTGTTTACCCTTTTTGCATAGTTCTCATGTGATAGTAGTCTCCCTGCGCTGTTCAGTAAGCTAGGAAGGCCTCTGCTTTGTAATGCTGCAAACTTATCCATGAACTTGTTTACTTCTGTTTGCATGTCCTGGCTTCTTCTATCCAATGTTTGTACCAGGCTTCTCAATGTGAGGACCCTCTTTATCAGCAAGATGGTTTCAGTTCTATTGGGGATTCCCATTGCTGCCAGCTGAGGACCTGTGTGGTTGTTGAGAACATTAATCATTCTATTGGCTATCTCAGGCATATTGCCTAGAGATGCCCTTGATCTTTGGACTTCCTTGTGTGCTTTGCCTATGAGCTCTATTTGCTCATGAATAGTTTTTATATACTGCCATTGATCTGTTATTGATTGGCCAATGTTGGCCCATAAAACTGTCTTAACCTCAGCCACTACTTTGTCAAGGGTGAGCTCTTTCTCTAGCTCCTTTATCTTCTCCTTAAGAGCCTTTATTTCCCTTCCCTTTTCAGCTACACTTTGTTTAGATTTGTCATATTTTTCATTTAGCTTGGCTAAATTCTCCTTGGCTTCATTCAGCTCTGTCATCTGGGCTTCTAGGAGTTTAATTTCATTCATCAACTTCTGCATATCAAGGCTTGGAGCCTTTTCTGATGTCGGTGCTGGTGCTAATGTTGATGTTGATGGAGCTATCTCAACTGTCTGCACTGTAGGAGGAGTGACAATTTGAGGGGGTTCCTCAAGGTTGATTACTTGTGGAGGGGGCTGAGATGTTTGGCCTCCTTCTTTCTGCTGTAGGGCTGCCTGTAATGCAGCCTCTGACTCTTCTAGCTTTCCTCGTGTCTGCACCAGTTGTTTATGCAGTGTTACCAGCAATGTTGTAGTATCCTGGTCCTTCCTCTCCTGAGAAACCTCTTCTGTTTGGGGATGAAGAGTTGCTGGGATCTTTATCATCTTCCTTAGAGCTGCAATATCTGCATCTCTTTCTTTTAGCAGTGCCTGCACAGCTTTGGGATCCTTTGGGTCATGCCCAAGCTCTATGATTATATCCCCCAGAGACCTGATCCTGTTGGCTTTAGCTTGGGAGGATGCCTTTTCTAACTCCAATTGTGCAGTGGTATTATTCAAAGAATTATGCAATCTATAATTTACCAATGTCTTATCTGCTAGGGTAGCATACACCATCTCACTCGTCTGTTTATGCAATTCAATTTGATCCATTGGGTGGATTTCCTTCGACAAGATTTCCAAGTTTGTTCTTATATAATCAGCTGCAGACTGTGGCTGCAGCGCTGTGGGCTTGAAATGGCTCATTATCATTTTGCCCTCTTGCACATCATATGCAGACATCAACCTCTGCTGGTTTGTAGGAGCCATTTTCAACAAGTGATTATACAGCTGCACCCTGACTGGCTCATTTCTGGTCTTGATGTCTATGAATTGTTTCTTTATGCTAGACTCACCCTTTCTTTGTTGCCCTGAGGAGCTGACCTCTCCTCCAAGTGTTCTTTGCTGCTCTTGATGTAATGAGCTAGCTGATACCTCTGTGCTGGGGGGACCCATCTGTGTTTGACCAAAAGGCATCTCCTCCTCTGAGAAAGGATCAAGCCTTTGTCTCTTTTCCCCTTGTTGTGATTCGCGGTGCTAAGGGGAGTCTGTTCCTCTCTATCTCTCTTCTTACCCCTCTCTTCATTTGTAGGGGTTTGGAGCACCGAAGTCTCCACTGTAACATTCTGCACTGAGGCCTCCTTTTCTTGTGTTTGCTCATCATTAGGACCAGGAGCCTCTGCCATTTCTTCCCGCTGTTCAGGATGATTTTGAGGCTGTTCTTCTTGGGCTAATTTCTGTTCTGTTTCCTTGCCTTTATCCTTGGCTGAAGTCTCTGCTGTGATTGGGGCTTGGACTGTCTTTTGTGGATCTGTAGATGATGAGGCAGCTGCTCCCACTTGAGTGCCTGGAAGAGAAAATACCTGTGAAAAAAGCTCCAAGTTAGCCAACTTTTGGAGATTTCTCATTCCTCTTTGAGCTAGTTCTTCTTGTGTAGTAGCTTCTTCTAAGGTGCCTTCCCTCCATTCTAGTTGATTTGCATATTTTTCTATGTGAGGCAACCTTATGTGATCATAACCGGCCAGCCTATATCTGACCCTTCTTAAGCTTATGAAATGATTGGGGTCGTATGGTTTCCAAAGGAAACTGGTCTGTAAGCCAAGGCTTTCCAGCATTCTATCTGCCTCTTGCCAACCTTCCTCCCTTTTATTGTAGATGAAGTGGCCTAATTGGTTTCTAACCTTAAGCTGTGCTTTCTTGCCCTTGCCTGAAAAATGGAGTACATCAGCATTCCCAAATTGCCTGAAATACTCGAGGGCAAACAATCTCATAGGCACATATCTGGGCAATCTGTATGGGGGCAACTCACACCCGTATATTCTGATGACTGTGTGGTTTTGGTAAAAATACCAATCCCCAATGCTGTATACCTTGGACAACTGAAGAATCCTCTGCATCTCATCAGTTAGTCTTGGAGGAGGTGAGATCAGAAGCAGAGACATGGCTGGGTGGATGAAGAGGTCTATAAACTCACAATAAGTGTATGGGGAATGAGATCTGCAGTGAAAAGCTGAGGACCAATAGACCACTGACCTTGGATTGCCTTGTGCATCCACTCTTCTCACAGGAAAAGGAAATTTCTCATGCTGATAGCATAGGATTAAATGGTAGATATAGGAGGTGTATCTGAACACCCTTTCTCTTGCCATGTCTATCAATTGCTCATGTATTTTATTGGAGATGTAAGTGGCATAGTCATAACAGATTGGGGGCTTGCTAGGGGAAAACATGGCCATCATCACCAGCACAGTTTCATCAACAAATTCTATTGAATTATAGCCCAATATGGGACTAATCATTTCTGCAAGGTCTCTGCCCAATTGATTCAGGTATACATGAGAAATGGGAGGGTACTTCATGGTCTCAGAGTTTGAATCAATGAACAATTGATTTATCTTGGTTATTTGGGCATCTGTCAGTTTAGATCCTTGATTGATCAGATCCATCAATGATAAAGGAACTAATTTCTTATCAGTCTTGAAGTTCAGCATCTCTCTGATGGCTGCAGGGGTGACATAAAAAACAACTGAGCCTGAAGGGTCAAGCACAGCCCTCTGAGTGGGGTCATAGCAATCAGCACATCGGTGGATTAGGTCAGGGAACTGGTTGACCTGAGGGAGCTTGAAGATGGGGAGGAAAGAGTCCCAAATGCCCAATATATCCATTCCACTATCATGCTTGAGTTTCAATTCATTTAGCAAGTGAATGTGATACTTGCTATGCATTAGCATTTCCTCTGATATTTGGTAATCTTGATCCGCTAATGATTTCCACTCCAACTCTCTCTGAGGGGCATTCAATGGAGCAACATTCAGGGCAACGGGTGTTACTGGTGTATCCATGTTTTTATAAGTGAATTTGGA
This sequence comes from Pinus tabuliformis, assembly GCA_031772625.1. Lineage (NCBI taxonomy): Eukaryota > Viridiplantae > Streptophyta > Pinopsida > Pinales > Pinaceae > Pinus > Pinus tabuliformis. The sequence goes on from CM062809.1 coordinate 303,928,026, forward strand.
TTGAATTTCGACTATTCTAGGAGAAAAACCGTCCTGTGCGGTAGGTTAGGTAATTTTGCTGAATTACACTCTGTTTCAGAGCAACAGGGGTGTAATTGGGCACAATTGGCCGGTTTAAAAAAAAGGAGTTAACTTAGTTTCAAGGTGTAGCAAGCCTATTTCTCAGGTGAAAAACGGTCAATTTCCTGGTTTTTAATCAATGCAGGACGTAACAGAGTGCACAGTCAGAGAATTGGTAAATACCTGGTCTTATAGCGGTGGAGGAGCTTGGTTGCAGTCAAATGCTGAGCAGCAGCAGCTCTGGAATGGTCTTGGTAGGTTGGCGGCAGCAAAGAACGTGAAAATGCATGCAGGAGGCAGAGCACAAAACGTTGAAAAAGTGCGCAAAAATGGAAAAATTCGGCCAAATATGGGCTTTTTGGCGTTGGCGCGAAAATTTGGATGACGTCAGCATGACGTCATCAGGTGGGGTCAGGGTCGGGTGACGTCAGCATGACGTCATCGAGTGACGTGGCGGCCTGTGAGTGGTGCACGGGGACAGCATAGGTGGAGGACATGTCGGAGCGATTGCGGGCGGGGGCGCTGATGCCGCGGTGAAGTGGCGTGACGTTGGCATGACCCGTTAGCAGAAAATCGGAAGTGGTAAGCGGTATGATATCACACCGCTCTTCATACGGAAGCGGGATTGTCAAAAGGCGGCCCGATAAGATTTGGGGGCGATGCGTGGCAGAGGCCTGATGTCACCCTCTGACAAATTTCGGGAGGTAACGTCTGGTCTTCGGGGCTCGTCCGATATGGATGTGGGCCGTCGGATGGGAAAGCCCAGATCCGACAGTCGACGGGTCGATAAGGTGCCAGGACAATATGGCAGCGGGCGAGGAATATTTAATTGTTGTTCTGGAAATGCGCGCCCAGGCGGACTTTGGACTTTGGCGGATTTTGTGGGTTTTTCAATGTATTTTCTGTGAAAATGTGCATCGCACCAAAACTTTGGATAAAGCGGAACAATGGGTTTTTTGGTGTGTTTTGTAAATAGCGCAGGTTAGGGGTAATAGTGGGTTTTTTACAAGGCCTTTTGTGAGTAAAATAGGTAAATCTTTTCAGAGGGTTTGTGAAGGGAAAAAGGGGTAGGGCTTAGGTTATTAGACTGACCAGAGGTCAATTTAATCCCTGTTTTTGGACATATGACTATAATGCCAGGGGGAGGGAATATTTATACATTGCTTGGGGTTTATACACCATAGTGTTTATAATAGTAGGGGAAAAGGGGAACATAGGGGATTTAGATAATAAGAAGTTAGGAGTTAATATGAGTGGAGAAGGTGAATGAGGGGGGGAATATACACTAAGTTTTATATGAAATCAACTTAGTTCAGGAAGTAGATCAAAATGAAAAGAATTTTACACAAGAAATGTGGCTTTTAAAGAAACAAGAACCAACAAAAGACTTTGATTTCTTCCATGACCAGAGGTAGTATTGGGATGTTAGCAATGAATGTAATGGGGGATGATTTGGAAGTTAGACATGTTTCATTGTATTGCTGCAAAACTGCTGAATAAGAGACCTGCACTGGCATCATGTTTTCTTTTGCTTAGGCCAGTGAGTAGTCATAAATCATGCTTCTGTAACCCCATCTACCTACCCACTCTACTGCCTAGCATTTTTTGTCACTTCTAGGAGGGTGCACTTAGACTTGCAAACCCTTATGTGCCTTTTCTTTTCCTTTGGCTTTTTCTTTTGATTTTCTATCTAAGGCTAGCCTTATTGCTTCCAAGGCCCCAGATTAAATAGTTGGGAACCTTCATTCTCTACCTAACCACTTTATCTGCCAAGATTTAACTGTTTGGACAGACTTCTTTCTCTAATCTACAACAAAAATTGAAACATGGCATGATCCAACTTAGACTGTTGGACCACCCATCCAAATTCAATTAACAGCAAGCTATGTACACATATTGCATTCCCTTGGAAATATGGGATCTTTGCATCACCAAAGTAGAGCATATTTGGAACTTTCTTTGCCAATCATGAAATATGAAACCTATTGGTATAGGTATCTAACAGGACCGTCTTCGTACATACAAGGCATCTCCATTCTATCCCTCCATATGTTTCTGTCTCATCTCATCTGATAGCAAGGATGATATTAATCCATAAAAATTCAAGGTAGTTGTATTGCTACCTATTGCAAAAACCAGACTATCACTCGAATCTGATAGAGAACACAACAAACTGATGCACTTATCTTCATATGAAATTTTAATATCAATAGAAAACAACTGGCTTACCACATTATTAAATGCATACAGATGCTCTGTCACCGATTCTCTATCCTTCATCCTCCAGTTATATAAATTTTTCTATAGGAACAATGTTTTCACCAGAGACTTATATTGGTATAAAATCCCTAAATTTTCCCACAAATCCTTCATTGTAGATTCCCCTGATATATTCAATAATATTGAATATGGGATACACAACCATATTGTGCTCTTTTCTATCTAATCTAACTTTGCCCAGTCTTCAACTAACATTGTCGTTGGTTTAGTACCTGGATCTACCATGATCCACTGATCTTTATCCACTAACAGATCCTCCATCTTCAGTTTCCACAACTCAAAACTCTAACCATTAAATTTCTCAATCTCTATCTTTCCACTGCTCACCATCTTCTTTTGCTGCAAGAATCGATCCCATAGATCTCCCACTGAACAGGGTCTACCACAGGCCCAAGCGAAACCCCTCAGAAGCAAAGTTGTCTCCTTGAAGCCAAAACAACTATGATACAAAATGTAGGTTTTAACCCTGTGCAAAAATTATCTACAAACTAATTCTTAAAACAAAAACAAAAAATATACAATGGTGAGAAACACAAACCAAATATACAGATATTTTCCCTTGGATTCCAAAATCTGGACTACCATATTGATTTTTCATTATATTCCTTTCAATGTTACAATACATATATATACATGTCTAAGCATTCATAAACCCCAATCCATCAACCCTGGATTAGAACATAATTGTAGTTCCCTTGACTGGATCTACAAAATATAATGGGTAGAAAACTATCATGCCCAAAACCATGTGCCAAACCCATGCACAAAACTAGTTGTGGAAAGAATATAACACATTCAACATTAGTTCTCCATAATGCATAATAGAGATTAGGAAAGATACTACAAATTAGTCTCTACATGTGAAATCATCCAAGGGAATTTGACTTTAATCTATTTATATAAGGGAAACAAAGTCAAATTTCCCTAATTTAGCTTAAGAAGTCCAAAAATACTAAAATGTGATTAAAAGTTAACTAGGTCAAAAACTAACCCACAAAAGTAGCTAACTCAATTATACACATAAAAATTATCCAGTTAACCCATGCTTGTGAGTTAAAATCCCTCCAAGTGTGACATCATCCTCCAAAAGGGTATTCTCTTCATCAAAAGTGTAGAGGATAGCTCTAAGGGGTGAATTTCAGCAAAAATTCATGTGTCCTCATCAAATTAATGGAAAATCATCATGCAAAACCTCCTCAAACCGAATGTTGTCCACTAGGTTTCTCACATCATCAATAGAAGAACCATGAATGGGATGTCATACTACCCAGGCATGACGTCATATGGAAAACAATGTACCATCCCATCCATGGGGGTCTCATGTCTTCATCATCAAAAACTACAAAAACATGGCAATTCCCATCAAGTAGCTACAATGCCATCTCGGGGGCATACTTTCATCTATCGGGTACATTTTCTCTCAAAGTGATGTCTTGGATATGGAAAGCAAAGTCAAACCTCCTCGAGGTAGGTGAGTTTATATTTTCAATTGTGCTAAGGAATCCCAAGGTCAACACTCAATAATAAGTGTCCAATGAATTTGTCAAAGTGCTCTATGCAATCATCATGTGGGGTTGGACATCCTCTTTGGAGTTCTAGAGAATTTATTGGGTAGTTGGAATTATTCGATATGTTGGTGGCATCCATTGTGTTGGAATTGATGTCAACCAAGCTAGCATTGATGTCAAGCTTAGGGGGGATTCCTATGGTTGTTTTAGTCCTTCCTAGAGAACCATCATAGTAGCAAGATGAGGTAATAACCTAAAATATTATACCTATGATGGCTAGGGAGTCCCAGGATTTTGAGGAGATTATCCCTCAGGAGATCAACTTAGATGCTACTAGATGTGGCATAGTTAGATAGTGCTCGAAAATACCTTTTCAATGATATGCAAAAGTTTTTAAATGGCCTCCTTGAGTGTAAGTTATTTCCAGTCAAATTCATAACCCTCAAAGTCAAAAGGGTTGAGTTAAAAGTGGTTGGATGACCCTTTGGAGCAATTTTAAGTTTATTAGCATTGCAAAATGTGGTAGAACAGTTGGTGGAGGTGAATATTTAAATGGCAGGCATGTAGCTAGGTGGATCTTCCACCGCATGTTTCCTTTGATGCATTGGGAATATTGTGTGGATCCTAGTCGCTTGAATTTTAACATGTAGAAGGGGTGGCACAAAGAGGGTATTCCACAAACAGCCTGAAAGGCGGGCACAACACCACAAACAATGTTCGCTAACATTCAGGCAGACATGAGCATGATTTCATCTCAGTGGGAGTACCCTAGAAGATTCAAAGGGCACACAACAGTTGAAGCCATGGATGATGTTAGCATGATGTGGAAGTACAGAGGAAAAATCGCATGCAGTTTCAACATTTTTGGGTACCCAAGTGGCCCAAAAATGTGACACTTTGACCAATCTTGTGGCGCCATGTGGCAATAGAGACATAAGCATGATGTCATCCCTAAGGCCTTACCCTGAAGGAAATCAAAGGACATAGAAAGGGAGTTGTAGGCTAACTGGGCACTAGGACATGTGGAGCCAATTACGGCAGAGCACAGGACCAATGAAAAAGGCATACGATAGTCCCACAAAACACGTCATCCCTTTGGCTTAACTCAGGAGGAAATAAAATTGGGAAAGGGAAAAAGTAGCAAGATGATAGCATTGGGACACATCAACACATACGGGTGGAACCACATGCCAATTAGAGAAGAGAAAGGGTGGACCCATGGCACATGTCATCCTTTAGGCTTAACCTTGGAGGAAATTAAAGGGGGCAAGGGACAAAACAACAGGATGCCAAGATTGGGACACATTGGCATGTACAATCAGAACCATAGGCCAATAAGAGAAGAGAAAGGGGAGATCCACTAGAAACATCATCCCTTAGGCTTAAAGGGGGCAAGTGAGAAAGAGACATGATAACAGGGTTGGGACACGTTCGTGTGTATAGATGGAGTGAGAGACCAATGAGATTAGGCACAAGGCAGCCCCACAGGACACGTAATCTTGTAGGTTAGAGCCCAAGAAGGTCTTAAAGTCGACATTAGAGGAGCATCAAGGTAAAATTCCCCAAGGGCCAATGTTTAGCGCAGAACATGGTTTCGCATGAGCTTGGTGACCATGGGTGCATATGGTTCAATGCTAGTGTATAATCCCTTGAGGTTATAGTGAATAAAGCTTCCCAAGATCTATTATGCAGTGATTTTGTGACGCATTTACATGTTTCTATTACCAAGGGCTTTCAAGCTAAATATAGTAAAAAAATTTGGAAGCTAAAACACTTGTGGGCATATGTTTAACGACATTGAATGGGTCGAAAACTATTTTTCATGCAGGTTTGAATGCATAGGTTGGTCTAATGAAGTCAATGATGACAACAAAGTTTATTGGGTCAAGGAAACAAGAAACATGACTTGCATAGCTAATTTAATGGGCCTGGTTCAAATCAAACAAACTATCCATAGTCTTCCTTACACGACATGAAGAATTAAATGAAAGGAATGCTTAGGTGCTCATTCCTTAAATTAATAGAGTTTTAGTGGATGATAAGTTGTATAGAGTAGAGTGATAAGGCTTCCCATACACATTTTTACTGAGAGTTAATTCTTAGTATAGAAGAACACTCTGAAGGTCCATCACACAATTAATTCATATGTAGAGGCTAAGTATTCAGATGTGTTAGCAGAATGGAGACCATACATTTGCCATAGGTTGAGTAAACCAGTTTCATACGCAGGGTTTTAATTGAGGACCAATGTTCCATAGTATGCATTGAATTTGGTGATTGATGAGCTGACAGGGAGTGTTGTGCACTGTCTCTGGTGAAAAAAATGGCTCATAAATCATTGAGTCTAGTGGTGAAGCAGTGTTGTGTGAAGAGTGAAGAGTGTGAGGGGATGAAGTAACCAAGAGTGAGAAGAAGGGTCATTTTGGCCAAGAGTTGATAGTTATGCAAAGAAATTAAGGGCAGAGACTATATCTGATTGAGCAGTGAAGTGTGTACTACAAAGAAGCCATGTAGAGAAGAAAGGAAGGTGTTGTGTGGAATAAATGACCAGGTTTCATATTTATGTGCATTTTCCTAGGCCTTTGTTTTCACGGATTGGAAATTGTATGAAAAGTAGAATAGTTCACTAGAGCAGATGGTGGTCTGCATTCACAAGAGGTTGGTGCCTCTTGGAAAGTAGTGGCTTGATATCTTAAAGGAGGTTGGGGCCTCCTGTGAGTGGGTTCTCACAAAAAACTTGATATAATTAAGTAGGAGCTTAAATTACATCATAATAACAAATAGATTGGTGGTTTTATCCCTTTGGGTTTCCACATAAAAATACATGTATCAATACGTGCATGATGCTCAATTGATGGAAAGTGTATTCATGTGAATGGTTTACATTGTTTCCTATGTATTGTATTAAGAATTCTCACATAATTAATTGCCAAGAGTGAAAGGAAATTAAGAATTGAGCCTAAAATTATAAAACCTCACTAATTATTGATTCACCCACCCCCCCTAGTAATTCCTTATTCCAACAATTGGTATCGGAGCCATGTTCCTTCTAAATTATAGTATGCTTGGGAACTAAGACTCTCAAAAGACAAGAAGAGTTGAAAATATAAGACTAAGAAAACCATGGAGTGTGGACTTTCTCGGTCTGCACATGGTCAATAAAATGTAGGGTATCTGGCTAGTGTTTGTTCCAAGCACATGACTAGGGATAAGAGTAAATTCTTGTCTCTGAAGAATAGTAGAGAGGGAACAATGTCACTTTTGGAAACAATGCTCCCACTAGGGTTAAGAGAAAGGGCACAATCAGTCTTGATGAAAAGTCCAAGGCTCAAAATATTTTGTATGTGAAAGGACTCGAGAAAAATTTTCTCAGAGTAAGTCAATTGTGTGATAATGGCAATAATGTGACCTTTTGATCTAAAGACTGTGAGATCCAAAAAGAAGAAAATTGTAAGCTAGTGGGAAAAGTAGTAAGGACTCACAATAATGTATACATGTTTGATTACTCCAAAGTAAGTTGCTACTTGAGTAAACGAAGTCAAACTTGGTTGTGGAATAGAAGGCTTAGTCATATAAATTTTGACAGTCTGATAAAAATCAGCAAGTCAAAATTTGTAAGAGGATTTCCAAAACTGTCAAAGCCCAATGACCCGATCTGCAGCTCCTGTCAGTTTGGTAAGAATATAAGGATGTAGTTCAAGACAAAGGAGTTCTCAACCTTGAAGCCTCTAGATCTGATTCACACTAATATCTATGGCCCACTAAGGAAGAAAATCCCAAAAGGAGAAAGGTAATTTATTCTATTCATTGATGATTTTACTAGAGCCACATGGATAATGTTGTTAAAGGAAAAATAAGAAGCTCTAAAAAAATTCAAAATATTCAAATCTTGGGTATAAAATGAGAAATATCTAAAGATAAAATTCTTAATATCAGACAGAGGTGGATAATTCACTTTGAGATAGTTTGAAGAGTATTGTGAAGAGCATGGAATAAGGAGGCAATGTTCAGTGGCCAAAACCCTGCAACAAAATGTAGTAAAGAGAAAGAAAAAAAAATCAAGAGATGGACAGAGATATGATGGAAGAGGTAGATGTACCACACACATTCTGGGGAGAAGCAACATAACAAGCACTGTATTTATCAAATTGAACAATACTCAGGCCTAACAATGATAAACACAACTCACGCCTAGCAGTCATAATGTTTCCTATGAGTTATCGAAAGGGAGACCTACATTAGTGAAACACTACAAGGTGTTTGGGTGTAGATGCTTCATTAAAAGAAATGATAAAAATATTTGAAATTTTGATCCTCGTGTTGATGAAGGTATATTCCTTAGATACCTAGTCAAAATTAAAGGCTACAAATGCTTCAATAAGAGAAAAAAAATAGTTGAAGGTTGCATTGACATTGTAGAGGATGAAATACTACCACAATCTGATACCTAGTCAAAAGTAAAACCTACAAATGCTTCAATAAGAGAACAAAAATAGTTTAAGGTTGGATTGACATTGTAGTGGATGAAATACTACCACAATTTGATCAATCCAAAGAAAATTTGAACTCAGATGGAGAAGAAAGTTCAACCACCATATTCTCAGACCAAGAAAAAATAGATGCAAAAGATGAAGAAAGAAGTACAATACAAAGGCCCAAAACTCCTTCAAGGTATGTACAGAAACAACATCTTGAAAGTCAAATTATTGGTGATCAAAGACTTGGTGTTCAAACTAGGAGGAGATTCTTCGGTAGTCCAAGCTACACAAACCTTGCAATTGAAGATAATATTAGTTAGTCAAGTGAAGACAAGTCCTGGGTGAAGGAAATAAATGAAGAATTGGATCAAATTGAGAAGAATGAAACTTGGGAACTTGTTCCAAGACCCAAAGAGAAAAAATTTATAGGCACCAAATGGGTCTTCAAAAATTAGCTAAATGAGCAAGGCCATGTAACAAGAAACAAGGCTCGACTAGTCTACAAATGGTATGCTCAAATAGAAGGGATAAATTTTGAAGAAACCTTTGCACGTGTAACCAAATTAGAATCCATCAAAATGTTTTTTTCCTTTTCCAATCACAAGAACATCAAGGTATACCAGATCAATGTGAAACCAAATTTTCTCAATGGTAATCTAGAAGAAGTATATATAGAACAACTAGAAGGTTTCATGCTCTCAGAGGATGAAGGTGATTTCTACAATCTAAAGAAGGATTTGTATGGGATCAATCAAGATCCTAGAGCTTTGTATGACAAGTTGGATAAATACCTCCAACAATAATGCTTCAAGAGAGGCACTGCAGATAGAAATTTGTATATAAAATCTAAAGATGATCACTTATTGATTGTGGTGGTTTATGTTGGGTAAAATACTAAGTTGGGGGCGGGGGGGGGGGGGGGGGGGTTTGAATCAGTATTTTCAAATCATTAAACTCTTCAATTTCATATCCATATTTTGTAGGTGACTTTATTGAAGGAAAATCACATATGTATGCAACTATTATTCAGACAACTAGCTTACATCCAGTAAACTTACTTTTTCAATTAATTCATCTTCTGTTTATATTAAGCCAGTTCATCAATACTTCATTAAACATTAAACAAACAGTAACCATGTGCAATAAGATAAAAAAAACCATCACACATAAGAAACACACATGAACACCAGGATTTAAGGTGGAAACCCAATGTGGAAAACAACCACCACTGTTTTCATCTATGTCTTATTTTTAATATAAAGAAAAAAATCTTCCAATCTTGTACTAGCGCAAACTCATACCATCATGCAGGCACCCACCTGCAGAAGGCTACAACCTTTGCTCATTCTCCAGTTCCTACTGAAAGAGAGCTCCAACCCCCTGATCTTGTTTACTGGCACCCACTGGAAGGGAGATCGAACCCCCTGGTCTGATTTACCAACTACCACTGGAAGGAAGCTTCAACTCCCTCACTGAAGGCTCCAACCCTCAACTCCTCTAGGGACCACATTTCATATATTTTCATACTAGATCCACCTGCGACAAAACATCACAACTTGTAGGCCATGTTTCATCAAATTTTCGGACTAGACCCACTACCAACATTTAATCCCAAAACCAAATATCAAAGTTGAAACTGATTACCACAAAAAACCACTCAATCATTATTTCAAACAACCAATATCTAAATCAACTAGATCAACCAAAACTCAACCAATCAACTAAAACCTAAATCAATCAACTTTAAAAACTAGAACAATTAGTCCAATGTAACGAGAATACTAATCAATATACTTCACATCACAGAAACTAGACTATGTTACTACAAACCCTGATCAACCATATATCAAAATATATACGCTAATTTGTAGTAGCAAACCCACATGTGTACACACTTTCCATAAAACATACCCACGTACAGATCTTGAACCACTAAATCCTAAAAGTGAACCATTGTCATCCTGAACTAAACATTGTGTCATACACAGAACCACTGTATCATTCTGAAATAATCATAGAACCGTCAGTGAACTTCAATCACAAGCAACAAGTATATTAATTATTCCTCAATCAACCAAGTCATCTTTTAAACATTATTGTTATACCTAGATCATCAAGGAGACTTCATTGATAGACAGTAGCAAACACATCAACACTGATTAAATGTATCAGACATCATGTTCATCAAAAACCCTAGTTTTTGTATGCGCTTTCCTCAAAGCATATCTGCATGTATATGCACTTTTCAGGAAACAAACCCATGTATAGATCAGAATATATAAGCGACTTACCAGTATCATACCTGTGTGTGTACATGCATTTCAGGTTATGAAACCCATGTACAGATCTACATTTACTGGCACAAAAACTTCGCCGCATCAGAGAACTTCAAACATACCTAGATCTTGGCATACACAAAAAAAATCATGTGTCAAGACATAACCAACATAGATCAAATCACCTCATAATCAAGATTGTCATCTCATATCTATTGGATCTAATCAATCATCAGATTCTGGGGTGCATACTTAGTTTTAGATCAAGAAAAACATTAACAGCCCATTATGTGCATATTTACGTCAGATCTAACTATTCATAGAATATTCATCACTTGCACACAACTACCACTTTGATCTTCATCTCATTATATAGCCTAGCCCTTATCAAATACCACAAGTCAAAACCATACTCCAACTGATGGTTTTCTTAGACAGGATCAAAACATCTGTTGTTGGGCTTAATACCACAGGGAAATACCATGGTAAGGTCCCTTAGTATTTAGAATATCATTGTGTGGAAATTGTACATGCCTTTTCTTCTTCATACCCACATTGTGTATGAGGCTTTGCTTAATAGAACCCACGTATACTTCTTGGAATTTCATCTTTGTCATTGCTCTGCCTCTAAATTATTATCCCTTTCTCCAAACTCTCTGTCACATCTGTAGACACATCATGTTGACCTCTTCATCAAGTAGGTTTCCATCAAGGATAACACATTATTCATAATGCTAACAATCTCCCCCTTTGGACTTGATGGCAACTACTTTGGTGTTTGGTCACCATCACCTATAGATACCTGTAAAACATATCAAGCTAAGCACCAAGCAAGTTACTCCCCCCTTTGACATCAAGGGAAAAGAGCTAACCAATGTTGAATGAAGGCTTCTCTCTTGAGCATTGTAGATCTAAGCTACTCAGTACTGAATAATAACCATGCTCCCCCTGAGCACATGCTGAAATTTCTAACTCATGTACAATGAAGTACATGACTCTATGACTCAACTGAATATGAATTTTCCTATCACCAATGACTCAAACTTACACAAATTACCCAATCACAGTTGGTTTACATATTTGACTTCATTACTACATCAACCTCCCAATCACAATGGGATTACAAATTACATCACATCCCCAAAAAGGCTTGACCACAATAGTCCATACATGATTTAATTTTACAAATGATTACATCATGACGTTTACATCAAATGACATATATGAAATTCATAACCAATACCAGTAACCTCAATAATACCATGATGGTCATCAAGAACTATCATATTCCATATATGATCTGCACCATAAGCATCTGTCAGCAGCACCAAGAACAACAACATGTCCATTTCCATCATCAATTCACAAGATAAGACAATGTAGTTTTAATATCATCAACCTGTGACCAAATATGCAACATAAAATTTTCATAGAGGTCTGTTATCAACTCATCCTCTTGACCTCATCAAGGCCAACTTTCTCTTTCCCTTAGTAGAAAAATCCTTAATCCATGTTCATCAAAGCATAGCTTTTCATGCATCAACCAAGCATATGCCATGTCTCCAAGTATCATCTAGCAGATATAGCAGTAATAATCATATCTTCACAAAACCATTCGCATCATATCATGTACATGTGTAAGCACCATAGTCATCATCCATGACAACAACATCATCACCAAATAATCATAGAAAGAACTACATGCCTTTCCACAAAAACCTCCAACATATTATACATGTATCATCACTATGGAGTTTTCCCACATCTGATAAGCATCAACCATGATTAGCAACTCATGAATCATTCAACAATCATATCATCATAAAGTAAGATGGGGAGAAGTATCATCATTCCTTAACATCATCAATATGTGACGAAGTATGCCATGTCTGTAGTAACACCATTCTCTTGGCCCATTTTCTTAATGCGAGAAGAATTATCATACCAACATCACTTCATCAACATGCAACTTAAGTACTCATCCATAAGATCCTTATTTGTAATTAATTTATCATAGATATAGAAGTATGTATCTAGCATCTCATCAATGAGAAAAGAAAACCATGAGCTCACCAACATTTGTCAAATTTTGTTAGTAACTCATCTCCTTGATATCATCAAAAGCAACAATCCTCAAACAATATACCATGTGAGATCCAAACACTATAGGAATCCTCATCCATAACTTCACGATATGTAATTTATGCATATTTGAAGGCATAATGACAACAGCATAAAAGTAATGAGTGACACTTATCATCATCAAATAATGAAGTTGTATACTCAAGCTTTGTTTATCTCCTTGAACTCATGACATATGTACTATATGCATCATCAAAGGAATCTTCCATAAATCAAGGCATTCTAAAGCAAACATAATTCAAACAATGCATTATTAGAAGCATAGAAACTACTCCCCCCGAACCTGTGCTAATTGTTCATTGTTATATCTGATCACATAAACTCATCCATCAGTTAGGAACATCAAAGTATTTTCATCAATTAGTTATCCATCAAGGCATAAACAACTTATAAAAGACAAAATCACTTCCAAATAGCATCAACATACTGTAACCTTCAACCATCATAATCATGAAAGCCAAATAGTAACTGGATGAAGTCTATCATAGCCTTTTCCTAAGGTTGTCCCATAGTTTCATCATTAAAGAAAAATATATGTGACTATTCAAATCAGAACTCGCATATACATGCGATCTGTATTCATAGGATCCACGTACATAAAGTAAAATACTGAAGTTTCACACCTTCATCTCCTCCTGAGCCTATACTGTCTATACATGTTCATTGTTACTACACTAGAATATCTATTAGTAATACAAGCAACATGAATATCAAAACAATCATGGGAATCATCATCAAGACGTTACATGTATAACTCCCCCCTGAGATTACACATCACTTATCCTGAGGACCTGATAATCATCTTATGTTCTTATGAGGTCAAGTACCTCACACCACTTCTTCAGTCACTATTAGAAGTATTATTTTAAGAATAATGGACTACAATGGAATCAATCTTCCCTACGTTTCTGACTGATGTTCCTTCTTCCTCCAAATCTGTTTTCACTTTCTACCCATGTGTTGGGACTTATCTCCTTACTTGGTTCTATTCTACATACTATACTTGCAATCAGTGACCTTATGCCCAAATGAGTTACAAGAAAAGAACTATCCATAATACCATCATTTATGTCTAGGAGTTGATCTTGTTGTGAAGTGACTATTTGCTTGAGATCGAAACAATCTACTTCTACCATTGGTTTCAACATGTACAAAGTTATGACAGATAAAACATTCAAAATTCTTGCTACTTCTATAGTTAGGAGAAAATGATTTCCTTTGAATATTTTCTTTATTTAGTTGTTCGATTGATTGACTATTAAATTCTTTATTTGGTTTTTCAAATTTTGTTTTGATAGCTTTATGATTGCTTGCACAATCTTGTGATCTAGATTCTAATTTTTCATTTTCAACAAATCCAATACCATATTTGATGGAGGGATACCTTTGATTTTTTAGGATATTGTCCAATATTTTTGAGATATCTTGAAATCTCAATTTCTTATCCTTTTCTACTAACCGACCTTATATAATACTTACCTCAACCTCTTTTTCACCTCTAGACTTTTCCAATTGAGTTCTTAACTCAATGATTTCCTTCTTACCCCCATTTTCTTGTTATTAGAATACTTGAAGAGTCTCCTCATATCGTTTGTTTGACTTTTCAAGGCCAAATTTGAGAGAAATGATTTATGCTTCAATTCCTTCACGGTAATTGGTTCTTTCTTTAAGTTCCTTGGTTGTTGTATCATTTTAATTCACTTGTTTTCTTAATGATGTTACTACATCCTGGAGCCTTTGACATTGATCTTCCTTTTCCTTGTACTACTTCCTTATTTGGTTTCCCTCTTGCAACTAAGTATTTAACCTGGTAATCTCTTATTTTTAGGTATGTTCCCTTTTATCAAATAGATTTTGCTGATCTCTAATTTTATTTGTGAGCCTTTTAACCTCTACTTCTAGGGCCATTAGATTTCTTTCACTTTTACCCATAAAAGAAAATTCAGTTGATTCACTCTCATATTCACTATCTTCAATATTACATGAACAATGAAATGGATCACAGGTGGAACAAAAATCAATACCTGATAATTATTTCGCTTCATCATCCTCATTCTTGATCAATATAAAGTGGGGTGCTTCTGAATCTGAATATTTTCTTCCATCTATTAGTCCACATGATATAAAATCGTCATTGTCATATTTTCCTTGAGTTGTCTTCTTCCTTTGGGTTTCTTTCTTCTTTTGCTTCTTTCCCTTTTTCATGACAGATCTCCTTCAAGCAATCAAGTTTCTGCCAAAGGACCTGCTCTGATACCAATTGTTGGGAAAAATACTGAGGGGGAGATGAATCAATATTTTCAAATCATTGAACTTTTCAATTTCATATCCAGATTTTTGTACGTGACTTTATTGAAGGAAACTCGCATGTGTACGCAACTATTATTAAGAAAACTAGCGTACATCTAGTAAACTTACTTTTTCAATTAATTCATCTTTTGTTTATCTTAAGCCAGTGCATCAGTACTTCATTAAACATTAAATGGATAGTATCCATGTGCAGTAAGAACAAAACAAACCATGACACATAAGAAGCACACATGAACACCAAGATTTAAAGTGGAAACCTAATGTTGGAAAAAAAACCACCATTATTGTCATCTTTGTCTTCTTTTTGATATAAAGAAAAAATTCTTACAATCTTGTACTAGCATAGACATACCAGCACACAGGCACCCACCTGCAGAAGGCTACAACCTTTGCTCATTCTCTAACTCCTACTGGAAGGGAGCTCCAACGCCATGATCTTGTTTACTGACACCCACCGAAAGGGAGATCCAACCCCCTAATCTGATTTACCAAATACCATTGGAAGGAAGCTTCAAATCCCTCACTAAAGGCTCCAACCCTCAACTCCTCCAGGGACCACGTTTTATAAATTTTCATATTGGATCCACCTGCTACAAAACATCACAACTTGTAGGCCATGTTTCATTAAATTTTTAGACTGAACCCACTACCCACATCTAAGCCCAAAGCCAAATATCAAAGCTAAAATTGATTACCACAACAAACCACTTAATCATTATCTAAAACAACCAATCTCTAAATCAACTGAATCAACCATAACTCAACAAATCAACTAAAACCCAAATCAATCAACTTAAACAACCAAAATAGTCAGTTCATTGTAACCAGAATACTAATCAACATACAACACATCATAGAAACCATATTTTTTTATTGCAAACCCTGGTCAACCATATATTGAAATATATACGCTACTTTACAGTAGAAAAACCATGTGTGTACGTGCTTTCCATGAAGCATACCCACGTACAAATCTTGAACCACTATATCCTGAAAGTGAACCATTGCCATCCTAAACTAAACACTGTGTTATACACAAAACCACTGCATCATTTTGAAATAATCACAGAACCTTCATTGAACTTCAATCACAAATAACAAGTATCTTCATCATTCTTCAATCAGTCAATTCATATTTTAAGCATTACTATTAAGCCCAGATCATCAAGAAGACATCATTGGCAGACAACAAGAAACACAGAAAGACTGATTAAACTGATTAGACATCATTTTCATAAAAAAATCTAGTTTTTGTACCTGCTTTCCTCAAAGCATATCTGTGGGTATATGCGCTTTTTAGGAAACAGACCCGCATATAGATTAGAATATACGTTAATTACCAGTATCAAACCTGCATTTATATGCACCTTTCAAGTTATAAAACTTGTGTACATATCTACATTTACTGGCACAAAAACTTCGTTACATCACAGAACTTTAGACATACCCAGATCTCGACATACACAGAAAAATTATGCGTCAAGACATTACCAACACAAATCAAATCACCTCATAATCAATATTGTCATCTCAGATCTATTTTATCTGATCCATCATCAAATTCTCGGGTGCATACTTAGTTTTAGATCAAGAAAAACATTAGTAGTGCATTACATGCATATTTTCTTCAGATCTAATTATTCATAAAATATTCATCACTTGCACACAACTACCACTTTGATCTTCATCTCCTTATATATATATTAGCCCTTATCAAATACCGCAGGTCAAAACCATACTCCAGCTAATGGTTTTATTAAATGTGATCAAAGCATTCGTTGTTAGGCTTAATACCACAATGAAATACCATGGTAAGTACTCTTGGTATTTAGAATACCATGGTGTCGAAACTATATGTGCCATTACTTCTTCATACCCATGTGTGTATGCGACTTAATAGAACCCTGGTATTGTGGAGTAGGTAAATCCTCTCTGCAGACAGAGACAATCCCTCTAGCCCAAGAGTGGTTCTAGCCATAAACAAGAAAATCTAATGTAAAATTCCTTAGATTAGAATCGAATAAGAGGGCCTACCTCTTATAGCGCTAATCCACTTGATGATGATCTTGCTTCCTTGCTCCAGCTTCCTTTTGTTCTTTTCACTCAAGTACCTGAAACAAACGTGCAAGAGACAACAACAAACATGACAACATAAAATCGAATTCAATCTACTTAAAAGGTCAAGGAGTTTTAAGCTATCAAATGCAATATAACACACAATATATGAAATAAACCATTATTTGTATTAATATGAACTTCAAAGAGAAATACAACCGGATCCTTGATGTTACAAGTTCCCTTTGGCATGTCCAGGTTCCAGCACCACTATGAGCATCTCATGGTTCACCCTCAAAACAATGGAAGTTCAAGGCCTCTTCCCTTTTACTCCAAACCAAACACTATAAGCTAATTATCCCTTCACACACAAACTAGAAGGGTAAGGTTCTCAAGATGGCTATCAAGATTTGTAGATAATTCCATCCCTTTCATTAGCTAGCTGAGGGTGTGAAATGAGGAGTTTATATAGATTTGATGGAGGGAAATGGCTCCTCTTATGATGGGAGAGGCCTTATCTCTTTGGTTTGTTCCATTCCAATATGGGAAAGGAGCCCAAACAAACTCTCTCATCTCTATCTTTCCCAACCATTTACCAGACTTCCATTCACGAAGCTTCTAGACATGGAAGCTTCGACTCCATTTTTAAAATCTTGCCAAAAGAGGATCAACGCGGGGGATGAATAGCTCACTTGTGTCGTTCAACGTTAGTCCTAGTTTTAAACTCTGTAAATTGGCTTAGGGAAGGAATTAAGCACTAGCGTCAGTCTTGAAAACTGAGCTTGAAGGAAGATTCTTGGGAAATGATGTAAGAGGGAAATATTTTGTAGATGAAGAGGGATGTAGGGACATGTTCTTCATGGCAGGGAAACATATGAGGGTCATTGTATAGGTCCTCCATGTTTGAGGAACAAGGAGTATAGGGACAGTGACAAAATGCTGTGTAACAGATGCCCCCTAATGTGTGAAGGTCGAATAAGAGTGAGGGGTGAAATGTTTTATAAGCCGATGCGTAGAACTAGAGACCACCATTGGAAAGCCTGCAAGCAAGCATAGATACATATACATCACTGAACCTCTGATACATGAATCGTGGTATGGACAAAATCATCCAGAGAAGATAATGTAAATGGATCCAAGGTATGGGCGCAACCATCCAGTAAGAAGGATCATATCAAACCCAAGGTATGGTTGCCACCATCCAATAATGAAAAGGATCACATATAAAAAACTCATGGTATGGTCGTAGCCATCCATCTGAAAGAGACATGTATGTAAGCATGATCATGTCACATTGCTCTATAACCCAGACTTATGTAATCTGAGCCTAGGATCTTGCGCTCCAACACAACCTGATCAAAGTAAAAATTCTAGCATGCGAATAGATGTGCTCATGTCGAACATGATAGAAAATCGCTTGATTACAAATTAATGATGTGAATTGTTAACAAGCATGAGAGAAACCACCAATAATTACAATGGCTTTCAAGGTACCAGCAGCACAATTCATAGAGTGTGAATAAGAAACTGAAGTTGAACACCTATGAAGTCACTCGATCAAAAGCCAATGATGAGAACTTGTCATCGAGTATGAAGAACTTGCCATTAGAGCATGCAATCTCTAAGGTACTAGAAGGGAGTCTCTCGGGAAACTTCCCGGATAATGAGTTGAAGTCAATAGGAAGTGACCTCGTCGAAGGAGGGCCATGATATATCCCACATCATCGACACAAGACAAGGGATGTAATGATTATGAGATGATACAAGAATCAGGAATGAGTGTAAACTGCAGAAGGATTAAGTCTTGAACTTATTAATGACATGACTCCAGAGTTTGGTAGCTTTTGGATCCATAGGATAGGAGATCACGATGACATGGTAGAGATCGAACGGAGAGGAAAAAACAATGGCAACCCAAACCCAGGAAGGTTAATGATGAAGTGGGGATATCCCAACCTGACACGAAGTAGAAGAGTGTCATGTTCAAGAGTGACAAGATGCTGACACGACTCATTAAAGTTTCCCATTTTCCCCCACCATTTCTGGCAGGTACCCCAATTATTTTTTATCGCAAGCTTGAAGGGAATAGCATATGCTTGCAGTGTAAGTCCATCCTTCAGATGAATCCAACCTAGTAAGATTAATGAGCCCTAGGAAGGAGAAGCTCATGTTAATCATGGTGACGAAATCGATGTCATCTGAAGTTTAACGAATTCGACATAGGGAAAACTCAGTATATTTTTCATGTTTAGAGAGATTGAAAAAGACACGGAAAAATTAAAAAAAAAAAAAAAAAAAAAAGGTCCCTTTTCATAAATTTGTCTCTCGAGCCTAAAAAGGTAGAAAACAATACTCGAAATAACCTCTTGACCATGTCAGTCAAGGAGTACCTGTTTCATAAATAGTTCATCCCAGCCCGAAAAGGGGTAAACATATACTGGGTAAACGACGTTTCGGAACCATTTTATGAGGTCAAAATGACAAAAACTTGGCAATATTTTCATGTTTCAAGAGTTGGAAAAGAGCTTAAAGTAGACTCCCCATTTTATTTTCTTTAACGATTCAAAAAGGGAAAAATACTCGCGATCTTTTCATTTGAATTTTTTGCGAGTCGAGAAAAGAGCTTTAAGACGACTCCAGTTTTGTATCATCACCATCAATCCAACACCTGTCACTGCACAAGAAGCAAATGTATTATCCATTTCTAAGTTAAAAATGGCGAAAAATGCTTTTAAAATCCTAAAAAATGATGAAAAGTTTATAAAAAGGGAAAAAGTAAATCATTTTTTTACCATTTGCCTCTTTTACCTCATTTGGAGTAATTTTTACTTATTTGTGGCCTAAATCTTCAGGAGTGGATTCCAAAAGATCTAGGAGGCCGATCGACTAACATTCTGTTGCAGGTAAGAGCCGAGGCCCTAAGCTTTGTTTTCATACCTATTTTTTATGTATTTAACCATTTTTTCAAGTTTTCAGGGATTTTTTCAAAAAAAAGTCACCCTCGGTCGATGCGAGATCTAGGCACGAGGTCCCACCAATCGAGGGTTTATAATTCAGGAACTTGTGTCATCGGCGCTGATGTTTTTAAAATAGTTTCGTCAGCACCGAAAGATGAATTTTTTTCACTTTTCCACCCGATTTGATTGCTCTTAATCTAAATTTCCTCTTGCAAAAATTGATGTTTGGGTAAATTCATGGTGTTTCCAGGAAAATTACGGCAGGAAAGATGGTGATCGAATGGAATGAATGTTAGAATGAAGGAAATGATGTGTTGGCATTGGAAGATCAAAATTTCCTGGATGCATTGAGGAAATGCGGGCTCCTCAATTTCTTTCTTACACTAGGCCTTCAGGCTCAACCTGAGCTGCTACGATCCTTAATCAGTCTATGGGACATTGGACGGGAAGTATTTGTGATCTGTGCTCAAGAGCTAGAGCTAGAGACTTCAGAAATCTACTTCATTACCGGACTGTCCTACAGACGGGAACCAGTCCAATTGTATGGAGCTAGGCCCATTGGGGTGAGTGTGAACACTCTCCTTGAAGAACATTGTCTAGAAGCTCTGAAATCTAAAAGCGGCAAGGTTGAAATCATGACCATAGACAACCTTTTACTGAAGGTGTTTCTCTTGACCATAAATAGAGTTGCTAGGTCTCAAGCCTTACATGAGTCCAACAAGTTTAGGTTCCAGTATTCCATAGACTACATGGCACCCACTGTCTTCAACTGGGTAGAAGCCTTGAAGGTGAACACAAAATGCCAATTACCCAAATGCAAGGTAGGCAACTTGAGGCAATTTGGATATGGTTCTGTTTTGGTGACTTTCTTCTTGGAACGGATCCCATTGTTCCACTATCAGCTGGCAGAGGTAAATCCCCCAATGCCACGAGATCCACGGATGGTCCGATGGAGTGAACTGATGCCCAGGACTGGAGGGGGCCAACATATGTCATACAAACCTACTTTCTTTGCATGGTTGAGGTGTCAGTTGATTGTTGTGGAGGATTGGCCATACAACGGGACTGACTTCTGCAGTGATCCTGACATGCCGCTCCCAAAGGGGGAGGATTTTGATGATGGAAGTGAGCAAAACTGTTTTTTATTTTTTATTTTTTATTGTTTTTGAAATATATGCATTCGTGAAATTTTGATTTTGTAATTAAAAATGTGGGACCAGAGCAACCAGCCAGGACGTCCCCGATCGCTAGACGCATTTCTCAATAGTTTGAGATCACTCCTAATCAAGAAGAAGTTGGCAATGAGGAGGAGATTGCGTGGAATCTTAATAACTTGACCAGAGGCATCCTAGAGTATGCCCGGATGGAGGAAATTCCAAGTCGTTATCAGCGGCACACAGTGGGAGTGTCAAATCGAATCCACCAATTACTTACTCACATAGTACGAGCAGTGGCATGCTATGATGAGCACAATGTCGAGCAGTCCATAGTCTTAGCATTTACAATTTTGAGGCCTGCGAGCCACAGATGTACTTGGAACACATATATTATTTTTGGGTTTTGATGTATGACACTCAAACATTATCGACATATATATATATATATATATATATATATATATATATATATATATATATATATATATATATAGAGAGAGAGAGAGAGAGAGAGAGAGATGCTACATTTCCTATTTACTATGATACAATGTTTTGTTTTTTACATATTCTGTAAATGTTTGTCTAACACATAATTATCCAATGCATATGTTAATGTATTCACGTGCCTAGGAATGTGAAGATATGTGATATAATCAAAATTTATTTCCAATAGATGAATACGCAAATACATTCTCAATACCTGAGGATTTCTGACAGAATATTGCCCATTGAGATGAAGAACAACAAGTTGAGAATCAAGGTTAACAACCATTTCTCGAATGTTAAGAGCAATGGCTTCTAACAAGAGTTCGATAACCGCACTATATTCAACAATGTTATTAGTTGTTTGACCTAAACAAATACCTTGAAGATCAATCAATTCACCATGAGGGTCATAAATAGCCCATGTTGTGGATGATAGATTCTGGGTACTATGGCAAGCACCATCAGCAAAACCGACTTAAGGAGTCACAAACATCTACAAAGCATGTGAAGACATAATGAGCAAGAAAGATGATTGAAAAGCACACCAAACCAAACTGAAAAAAAAAATGAATAACACACTTATGTACAAAAGTAACCACACGAGATGACTCAAGAATAGTACTTTTTGAGGTACAGCCTATTGTGGGGATTTTCCAAGGGGTTTCCCTCATAATCAATCAGCTCACAGGCCCCTTTGTGTAACACAAACTTGACAATATAGGGCCCTTGCCACATGGGTTCGAATTTTCCTACCCCCATATTATCATTAGATTGGTCATATAGCAAGACCAGATCACCCTTAGAAAAATCACAACGAGAGACTAACTGATCGAGATGGGACTTAACTTGCTTTTTTTGTGCTTCAATGACTAAAGCAGTGAGATGGCAGGTTTCATCCAGCCATTCCAAATATAAGAGAGGCTCTTCTTTAGTTGATGTTTTCGAGGAGTAATTCGACAGCTAGCTTGAGTGAGGGAATTTCACATTAAATTGGTAAGGTAGCCTTCAGACCGTAGCCTAGCTGGAAAGGGGTGAATCTAGTTGCGTCTTTAGTCGAAGTTTGATAGGATCACAGAGCTTAAAAAAGCATGAGATGCCAATTGGATTTGTGCATCCCAATGGTGCACTAAACCATGGTGACTAAGACTTTGTTTACGACTTCAACTTGGTCGTTGGCTTGAGGGTAGTATGGAGTTGAGTTGTCATGACGCAAGCCCAATGTAGAAGTCAGCTCAGCCATCATGTAATCGCGAAAATGGGTGCCATGGTCGGTGACAATGGCTTGAGGCACTCAAAACCTAGAAGTCACATGAATATAAATTGCATCGCCGTTTTACCGTTAGTTGAATATGTAGCCATTGCTTTGGCCCATTTGGTGAAGTAATCCACGACAACGATAATATAATCCTTAAAGATAGAGGGCCAGAAGTAGCCAGCATGGAGTATCTTTTGAGCAGTGGCATAGCTAGACATATGACCACCACATGCACTAGAATGGCAATCATTCAAGACTCTTTTAGCCTCATCGAGAGTTAAACATCGACGAAGAATTGAATCAACACCAACACGGTATAAAGTATCCCCAATGATGTGGTAAGGTTGGGATTGATTCCAAATGCATCGGTGATCATCCTTGGACAACACAGATCGAAAGGTGGAAGTTTGGAGATACACGATGATATCACTATACCAAGGATCAAGAGTGATAATTAGAAAGAGAGTCTCATCGAGGAGCTGCTCATTAGCACCAGTAGGAAGAGAAGCAGAGGGAAGAGAGAAAATCAACTGAGAAAATACAAGTGATTTCTTGGATTTAGCAGTAGTGAACACCAAATCAAATTCCTAGAGGATGACAATCCACTTAGAATACTTTCCCCCAAGTAATAGTAGATTCAGAATGTAAGTCATGGGGTTACACTCAGAAATCATAGTTGTAGTGCAGAGGAGAATATAATGTCGAAAGCACTGAATGGCCTGAACAGTAGCCAAAGACAACTTCTCGACATGATCATAATGGGTCTCAATATTGAGTAGGTTGCAGCTGAGGTAATAGAGGACATGTTCATGACCTTTGTCGTCATCTTGCACCAGCACCATTGTAATAGTGCTAGAAGCTGCAACTAGATATAGGAAATAATTGCGATGATAGTTCGAAGGATGCAACAAAGGAGCATTAATGAGGACAACTTTCAAGTCATCAAAAGAATTTTGGGCAGCCTCATCCCAAATGAATGGAGTTCCTTGCTTAATCAATCGAGTGAACATTGAAGCTAGCTCAACATAGTTAGGCACAAAGCAAAGAAGGAAATTCACTCTCCCTTGCAGACTCTATAACTGATGCAATGAAGAGGGAGGGGGTAGATTAACAATAGCCTTGACTTTGAGAGGATCAAGATGAATTTCACATTTTGAAACAATAAAATTGAGGAGTCATCCAGATTTGACGCAGAAGACACACTTGTGAGAATTCAGTCGAATGTTATAGTGTCTACAACGAAGAAATATTTGCACAGATGCTTGGGATGGTCATGATGCTTATGTGAATGAGTATGAATATCATCCAAATAAGGCTGAACGATGTTTCTAATGCCATGGAAAGCATACGACTGTTAGAAAATTATATATTACGGAGAAATGGAACACATAAAATATTGCAGAAATATAAACACATAAAACGCATAAAACAAGAGAGACACAGATATACGTGGTTCACCCAGTTTGGGCTACATCCACGGAGAAATAGCCAGTCCTTCTTTTATTATATTATCCAGCAAACTGAAGAGATACAACCTACAGCAGATCCATTGTAACACCCTCTTCGCTCTCAATCTCCTCTCTCTTCCTTACTCAGAATACAGATATCCATATATGTAATACAATTCCCTGATATATAGTGAGGGGTTGCCTTCTAGGGAAAAAAACACTAAATTGAACATAACTTCTACCGTCGGATCATCCGCCTAATGAATGACCCAAATTGACTATAAATTGCTAGACTTTTACAAGGCAATTTTACATCTGTTTTTAGCTTCGAGGGACCGCTGGCCCCTAGACCCCCTAGTCGGGGGGGTTTAGCCCCCCTGGACCCTCGTGGGGGGGACCAATTCCCCCCCCCCCCACACCCCCCCACATGGAGGGGTGTACAGTCTTCCTGGGGTATACATCCAGCTAAAAACTTTGAATACAGAAGATAATCAAGCTCCACACCCAACAATCTCCCACTTGGAGACTGATTATAGCAACTCCATCGCTGCTTCATTTTCTAGACAATGACTCCACTTTGGACCTGGTTGTTTCTCATCTTCTTCATCATACTTGAAGACCAATTGAAACTGAGAAGATTCTCAGTTTCTCCATGGTTACAACTTTTGTTAACATATCTGCAGGATTTTGGCTAGTGTGTATCTTTTCCAGCTTCAGCTTTCCATCTTCCAATGCTGACCATATGAAATGGTACTTGAGTTGTATATGCTTAGTCTTGGAATGAAATTCAGAGTTCTTTGCAAGATGTATGGCACTCTGGATATCACTATATAACCTTCCCAACTCTTGCTTCTTACCCAATTCATCCAAAAACCTTTGTAACCAAATCATTTCTTTACTAGCCTCTGTAGCAGCAACATACTCAGCTTTTGTTGTTGAAAGTGCAACAACACTTTGGATTTTTGAAACCCAACTGACAGCTATTCCACCTATAGCAAATACATATCCTGTAGTGCTCCTCCTGTTATCTCTGTCAACTACCATATCTGCATCAACATATCCCTGTAGAGCAATGTTTGAACCACCAAAGCATAATGCTTCATTTGTGGCACCTCTCAAATACCTGAGAATCCACTTCACCGGCATCCAATGTTCTTTTCATGGATTGTTCATGTACCTTCTTGCAACTCCCACTGCATGTGCAATATCAGGCTTTGTGTAGACCATTGCATACATTAAGCTTCCAATTGCTGATGCATATGGAACTTTAGACATATGAGCCATTTCTTCCCGAGTCTTGGGACATGCCTCCTTACTTAATTTGAAATGGCTAGCCAAAGGTATACTAACTGGTTTTTCATTCTGCATATTAAACCTTTTCAACACCTTTTCTATGTACTCACTTTGAGACAATGTTAATTTGCGATTCTTCCTGTCTCTAGTTATTCTCATACCAAGGATTTGTTTTGCAGCACCCAATTCCTTCATTGCAAATGAGTTTGTCAATTTCCTTTTGAGCACATTTATTTCCTGCATGTTAGAACCCGCAACAAGCATATCATCTACATACAATAATAATATAATATAGTTTCCATCATTTTGCCCTTTGAGATAAACACAATGGTCAGAGTGACATCTAGTATAACCTTGTTCAGACATAAACCTATCAAATTTTAGATACCACTGCCTTGGAGCCTGTTTTAAGCCATACAAGCTCTTCTTCAACTTGCACACTAGTTTCTCCTTCCCTTTTACCTCATATCCTTGTGGTTGCTACATATATATCTCTTCCTCCAAATCCCCATGGAGAAAGGCTGTCTTTACATCTAACTGCTCAAGATGAAAATCTTCAGCTGCTACTAAACTTAGAATAGTTTTGATTGAAGTCATTTTCACAACAGGAGAAAATATCTCATCAAAGTCTATACCCTTTTTCTGTGCACACCCTTTCACCACAAGTCTAGCTTTATACCTTTTTCTACCTCCATCTTCTTCCTTCAACTTGTAACCCATTTATTCTGCAGTGATGTTTTACTTGCAGGCAACCTGACTAAGTCCCAAGTCTAGTTATGTGTTAAGGAGTCCATCTCTTCTTTCATGGCTTGCTCCCACTTCTTCCTAGTTTCTACCTACACTGCTTCTTCATAACATTCTAGTTCATCAGAATTAGTGAACAATACATAATATAATGAAGGAGAGTATCGTTCAGAGGGTCTACTTATCCTGGTAGATCTTCTAACACCACTTTCAGGTGTTTGAGGTGCTTGTTGTTGTTGTGGTTGTTGTTCTAGCTGTTGACCATTATGATTTTTAGGTGCCATCACTTTTCCTTTGATATCGTCATGGACAGTGTATTCTCTGTTTTCTTTTTCCTGCTTCCTTTCCTGTAGCTGATCCTTATACAAAACCCTTTCATTGAATATGACATCTCTGCTCCTAATGATTTTGTGTTTTTCATAATCATAAAAGCGATAACCAAAATCATTAACACCATATCCAATAAAGGTACATTTCTTTGATTTTGCCTCAAGCTTTGTTCTATTTTCTTTGTTAATGTGGATAAAGGCTTCACAACCAAAAGTCTTTAAAAAAGAGTAGTTATTTTACCTGTCCATGCCTCCTCTGGAATACCACCATCCAAGGAACTTGAAGGCCCTCTGTTTATTAGATAAACAGCAGTATCTACAACATCTGCCCAAAATTGTAAAGGCAATCCTGCATGCAATCTCATGCAACTTGCACGCTCCATGATTGTCCTGTTCATCCTTTCTGACATGCCATTTTCTTGTGGCGTTCCTAGAATTGTCTTCTTTCTACGAATTCCATTCTCTGAACAGTACCTATCAAACTCGTTGCTACAATATTCACCTCCATTATCTGATCTGAGACACTTCAACCTTTTTCCTGTCTCATTTTCAACCAAAGATTTCCATTTCTTGAAAGTATCAAATACATCAGATTTATTTCGAATACAATAAATCCAGGTTTTTCTGGTTGCATCATCAATAAAAGTAACATAATAATGAGAGCCACCAAGAGGTGATACCTGAGCAGGTCCCCATACATCTGTATGCACAAGCTCTAATTTTTCACTCTTCTTTTCTTTCCCAACTCTAAGGAATCTGACTCTCTTATATTTTCCATAAACACAATTCTCACAGAATTTTAAATCAACATGCTTCAAACCTAGCAACAAATTTCTTGAGTGAAGAATCTGCATCCCCTTCCCACTCATGTATCGAAGTCTATGATGCCACAATGCCATATATTCTCCTGTATAGGTTAAAGCATTAACAGAATTAGAAATACCATTGCATAAATACAATGTACCAACCTTTCCTCATTTCACTATTACCAGGGATCCTTTAGTGACCTTCCAGGTTTTATCTGTGAAAGTAGTTATGCAACCTTCACCTCCCAACTACCCTGTTGAAATCAGATTTTTCTTCAGATCTGGAACATGCCTTACCTCCTTTAATAGCCACTGATTTCCATTTTGCTATTTTATGAAAATTGTACCCATTCCAACGATTTTACAGGGTTTATCATCACCCAATCGAACCTGTGCAAAATCTCCTTGAACATAATCATGAAAATATTTCTTATCAAGTGTGGCATGGAATGAGGCCCCTGAATCTACCACCCATGCATCAATAATATTTTCTAATGAAATAATCAAAGCATCTTGCAACACATCACCTGTTACATTCTCTTCATGATTAGTTTTTTGTTGCGCGTCTCCTTCTTTTCCCTTCCGAGACTTGCAATCTTTCTTTAGGTGTCCTTTCTTCCCGCATTTCTAGCACACTATCCTCCATCTAGACTTGGATCTACCTTTTCTTGACTTACTGCGATATCCTGGGCTCTTTCCTCTTTCCATTTTTCTTCCCCTAGTCTCTGCAGTCAAAGCATTGCTTGATGTCTCACCAGAGCTTTTCCGTCACATTTCCTCGCTAAGGATTGCACCGACAACATCATCAAACTTTAAAGTACTAGATCCAGAGATAGAGTTACTAATGGCCATAACTAAACCATTCCAACTTTCTGGCAATGAGCACATAAATAACAGAGCCCTAACTTCATCATCAAAAGTTACCCCTACAGAACTTAACTGACTTGTAACTGTATTAAAATCATTTAAATGATCAGCAATAGATCCACCTTCTGACATCTTCATATTAAATAAACTCTTCATAAGAAATACCTTATTTGAGGTCGAGGTTTTTTCATATAGTTTGGCCAATGTTGACATTAAACCCTCTATTGTCGTTTCCTTTAAAATATTAAACACTACTGATGCCGCTAGGCATAGCCATATTGTTCCAAGTGCCTTTTTATCGAGAATATTCCATTCTATCTCTTTCATACTCATCGGCTTCTTTGTCTTTCCGCTCAATGGTAGGTATAGATCTCTCTGATACAGATAATCTTCCCTCTGCATCTTCCACAGCTGGTAGTTTTGGCCGTTAAAATTTTCAACCCTAAACCTACCATCTTCTGCCATTGCTCCCACTCGAACTAGGAACCCTTCTCTCCTGTGAGTTTATCAGCCAAATAGACCTTTGGCTCTGATACCAATTGTTAGAAAATTATATATTACGGAGCAATTGAACACATAAAATATTGCAGAAATATAAACACAGAAAACGCATAAAACAAGAGAGACAAAAATATATGTGTTTCACCCAGTTTGGGCTACATCCATGGAGAAACAACTAGTCCTTCTTTTATTATATTATCCAGCAAACTGAAGAGATACAACCTACAGTAGATCCACTGTAACACCCTCTTCGCTCTCAATATTCTCTCTCTTCCTTACTCATAATACAAATATCCATAGACATAATACAATTCCCTCATATATAGCGCGGGGTTGCCTTCTATGGCAAAAAACCCAAAATTAAACATAACTTCTACCGTCAGATCATCTGCCTAATGAACGGCCCAAACTGACTAGAAATTACTAGACTTTTACAAGGAAATTTTACGTCTATTTTTAGCTTCCGGGGCGCTGCCCCTAAGCCCCCGCCGGGGGACCGCTCACCCCCAGACACCCCAGCCGGGGGGGATTAGCCCCCATAGAACCCCACAGGGGGGACAAGTCCCCCCCCGCAACCCGCCACGTGGAGGGGTGTACAGTCTTCCTGGGGTATACATCCGACTAAAACCTTTGAATACAGAAGATAATCAGGCTCCACACCCAACAAGGACATCACTCTTTGAAAAGTATCGCCAGCATTCTTAAGGCCAAAAGGGAGCTTTTTATATGCAAAAGTCCCCCACGGACAGATAAAGGCAGTCTTATCTTGATCAGTGAATGCAATTTTTATCTAGTTATAACCAAAAAAATCGTCCATAAAGGAACATATCTCACTCCTAACACATTCATCGATGATCTAATTTATAAAAGGAGTGGGATAATTATCCTTTGGAAAGGAACGATTAAGGTCACAGTAATCAACACAGACACAAATGGTGCCTTGTTTCTTAGTCACCGGTACGATATTGGACACCCAATCTATCAGAGGGATAGGATAAATAAATCTAGCTTTATGAAGTTTTTCAACTTCCCCTTTAATGATGACTATTTTTCTAGGGTGCACTGGACGAAGTCGTTGACGAACGGGCTTCGCATTAGGATAAGTAGAAATTTCGTGCACAACTATACTTGGGTCAATGTTGGGCATTTCTCCATATGACCATGCAAAAACATCTTGAAACTCTTGAAAAAGACGAGTATAGAGATTGATCTCATCAGGAGAACAAGTCACCCCAATATGAACATTTTCAATGATACCTGGTTTAATAGAAATTTCAATAGGCATCGTTTGGGTAATATTACCTATGTTCCCTTCCGACCAAACTTCATGGTTCATGATAGGTGTTTGAAGTGGTTTGGTTAGGAAATGAGAAGAGAAATTCTCAAGACAAGTAGAAATGACCAATGGGCCAGGTAAGAATGAGGAAAATGATGAGTATCATTCCACGGCGCTTCCTCCAGACACATAATTTCCATGATACTTTCATCAGAAGGAAAAGTCTTAGTTAAGGGATCAGGAGAAATCGAAGAACCAAGTCACAAGGATTGAGAATACGTGTCAAGGGATGTACTCAAAGCAATATGATTAGTAGGTATCGGAGCTGAAGCTAAAACAATCTTCACATAATTGATCTCGGCGGGGCTTAACAACATAACATCACCCCATGTATCAACAAGATTAGGAGAGGGAATGACCCAAGGCTTAGACTTAACCAAGATCATGTCGATTGAGGCAACATGCAGAGGTGGGAGAGGAAAAATACCCATTAAGGCAGATCTCTGAAAATTTCAACCCCCACACTCTCATATGGAGCATAGGTATGCTTCATGTAAGGAACATTGCCATCCAAGGAAGAAGAAGCAAAGAAAGACAATTGGTCGACCGTGACGATTTTCCCTTGATAAGGAAAGTGTAGCACACAGAATAGAGAGGAGGCTACAACGTGCATAGCATGGGTCCAACTCCACCCATGTAGAAGATTGTAGTTAAGATTTGCATCAACAATTTCTACCTCGACATTGACTGTCTTGCCTTCCAAGATAATGGAAATATTAGGAAGGACATCGAATGGTTGAGAATTGCATCCATCAAAGGCTTCTAATGTGTTAGGTGATTGGTTTAGGGTAGGAGAACCAATAGCCTTCCAACAAGAGATAGACATGATGCAGGTGGAAGCACCTTCATCAATGAAGGTCCTGTGAATGGTCTTCTCATTAATGATCACCTAAATGAGAAAGGAAATCTGATGAGGTAAATGCAGAACATGGTTTTCCATATCAAAGCAAATGAGATTTGAGTCAGATGGATCAATACCTCCAATAGCTGACAACAACACTTTCCGCTGAGAAGGACAGCTTTGAAGGACCTCGAGAGCAAACATAAATGATGGTACTTGAGCCAAATCCTCAAAAATGTTATAATGTTGAGTGGTGTTGGCATTATGATTCAAGTGTTGTCCTTGATGGCAACTCACTCAGAGGATGGTACAGGTGCTCAGAGGTTGGTACAGGTGATGGCAACTTAATCAGAAGACAGATCTCAGTACAGCATACCAAGGAAGCTCATACACGCCGTTTCGTTAAGCCCAAGTCGCGTGTACACGCAAGTTCGATTCATAAAAAGCGCGTGTATGTGGAAAGGTTCCTTTGGTCCATGGTGGTTAGTCCTTGGAAGTTGTGCCTATGATTTCGGACCATTGTGTCTCGACGGGCGTGTCGATCCCTAGTTTTGAAGTTGATGGTATTGTGTTACTATGGTTTTGGCTCTTGGTATTGAGCTAGGCCTAAGACTATATAAGGAGAAGAAGATCATTAGGCAAAATCATCTTTCGACAAGGCTTGAATATCTAAGAGAGAAAGAGATCTGATATGCAGGTTCTGGGTTGCTTGATCTAAGCCAAGGAGAGATCACATCGGTTGATGGAAGACTAGATCTAAGGATAGATCGGGATCTAATGGTTTGAAATGCACTATCATGATATGGTTGATTATGCGTATTTCTAGATCTGCATATTGTCGCAATGTTACGTTTTGGATCTAACTAATGTCTGGTACAGCTGCAAATTGAGAAAGTTTATTTTTAGATCTGTACGCAGGTTGGCTTCGGTAAAAGAGCGTGTATACGCGGGTTTTGCTCATTGAAGTAGCGTATATCTTTTGAAGCTTGATTTTGGGTTTACAGTGGGGTCTGACTGTTATTGCAGAGTTCTGTAGTCTGCTCTGTGTTCTGGTAACTGGTGATTGACAGGGTTCAGTGGTTCAGTGATTCAAAGTTTGGTTGTTTTATGCTTCAATGATCTGTTGTGGAAATTGAATGATTTGTGGTCTTCAGATTGTAATGTTGTGCTTCAGGAATATCCAAGTCTGAAAATGTATGAAAAGTGATATCTGAAAGAAGGAAGATTGTAGGTCAGCACCTACGTACTAGTATCTTGGCTAGTACAAGAGCAAAAGGGGTTGGAGCTCCCTTCCAAGGAAGTTTGGAGAACGAGAGAAGGTTGAAGCCTTCTGCAGGTTGTAGCCTGCGTACTGGTATAAGGCTGCACCAGTACAAAAGATTGTAAACTGAAGTTTCATATTAAAGAAAGATAGAGACAACTTGCAGCAGGTGGTTTTCACCCACATTGGGTTTCCACCTTATATCTTGGTGTTCATGTGTGTGGCTTTTTATCTGTTCTGTTTTACTGCACATGTTTACTGTTAATGTGATGAATAATGTCCTGATGCACTTAATTGAAGAATAAGCTAACTAAATTGTGAGTTTTCTTCCTATACGCTGTTTTACTTCGTCACAGTAGCGTGTACACGCTGGTTCACTTAACTGAAGTAGCGTATATGTTTCTGAGCATTTAAAAAGTTTGATTAATCAGATAATACTGATTCACCCCCCTCTCAGTATTATTTCCAACAATTGGTATCAGAGCAGGTCCTTCAGAGAAGCTTGATCGCTTGAAGGAAGATCATTCATCATGAGCAACTACGAGAAAGAAGCATCAATCAGGCCACCGGTTTTTGATGGAACAAATTTCAATTATTGGAAGGTAAGAGTTACTGCATATCTTCAATCTCTTGGTACAGAAGTTTGGGACATTGTAGAAACAGGCTATGTTTTTCCTTCAGCTACTCCTACAGATCCAGCTGAGAAAAAGGCATATGAAACAAATGCAAAAGCAGTCAGTACTCTATTAGGAAGTATATCTCAAACAGAATTCATGAAGGTCATGCACTTCAAATCAGCAAAAGAGATATGGGACAAAATGATCACTAGCTATGAAGGAGATGAACAGGTAAAGCAAGCTAAACTTCAAACTCTCAGGATTCAATATGAGACCCTCAAGATGTATAATGATGAAAGTGTGGCTAATTATTTTCTTCGGGTAGATGAGATTGTTAATTGTATGAAAAATCTGGGTGAAGAAATAAAAGAGACTATAGTAGTTCAAAAGATTCTAAGATCATTATCCCCCAAGTTTGAATCTAAAGTATCTGCAATAGAAGAAAAGGAAAATCTCAAAGTTCTCACTATGTCTCAGCTACATGGAATTCTAACTGCTTATGAAATGAGAAAGGGAGGTCCATCAGACAGAAGGGAAGCTGCTTTTAAGGCATCAAGAAAAGAAGATCACTATGAAGCAGGCCATGTTCCAGAAGAAGAGGAAGAAGAATCAAACTTTGTCAGAAATCTTCAAAGGGGTGCTGGAAGGTTCAGAGGTAAGCTACCTTTCAAATGCTTTGCTTGTGGAAGAGTAGGTCATTATGCTGCAAAATGTCCTAATAAGGATAAAGGAAAAGAACCTGCTAGATGGAATAAGAAACAAAGTGCAAATAAGAAAAGCTACTACACCCATGAAGATAGTGATGGCTTATCAAACAGTGATGAAGATGAACAAGGTAATAAATATAAGCTATTAATGGCATTTGAAGATGATGATTATGAGGATGCTGTAGATGTGGATAATCTCTATAATGAAATTACTAGACTCAAGAGATGCATAGAAGAAAAGAGTGTGATCATTGATACTTTGCAATTTCAAATTGATGAAAAGGAAAAACATCTTGAAAAACTAGAAGGTGAAATTGTTGGTCTCAGAAAAGAAATTGAGAAAACAAAAACTATTAATCTTAAGTTTGTCAAAGGATCTGAAACTTTGGATGAGATTATCAATGTGCAGCGGTCTCCTCTAAACAAGACAGGTTTGGGCTATAATGGAGAAACCTCTCAAGCATCCACCTCAAAAAGTTATCTTGATGCAGCAAGAAGAAATGAGCAGAAGAACAATGAAGATAATCAGGTAAAGCAGGGACGAATTACAAACAGAAACTATCAGGGACAATCCTTCTTAAGGGTGAACAAAAGCTACAACCAACCACAGGTAAAATCTTCTCAGTTTGGCACAAGAATAGATGAAAATAGAAATTACAATCAGTTGGCTGGTAGATTCAATAACCGCAGAAGCTTCTTCAATGGACAATGCTTTTCTTGCCATAACTTTGGTCACAAAGCAGCTCAATGTGTTGCATATAAAACAATCATGACTAGGGAAGCTCAAAAACAAAGAAGTATGACAGGGATTACAAAGAGGACCTATAACAACTTTTTAGTTCTTGAAAATGAAGTTGAATGTTCTATTTGCAATAATTTTGGTCATAAAGAGTCTGAATGCAGGAGCAGGTTTCAGGAGAAAAAGGAACAAGCCACGAGCACCAAAAAATGGAGAATAAAAGAACCTCAGACAGAAAGATGTGGGATAGCGTTTTATGCAGAAGGACAGGAAAATCTATGGTACATTGACAGTGGATGTTCGAAACATATGACAGGTGATAAAGAAAAACTCGAATCTTATTCTACTTTAGAAAAGGGAAAGAAAGTTTCTTTTGGAAATGATACTCCTGCAACTATAAAAGGAAAAGGTATTGCTCCTTTGAAAGAAAAGGTTAAGGCTGGAAATGTTTTGTATGTTGATGGATTGAAGCATAATCTTCTAAGTGTCAGCCAGATGTGTGATCAAAAAACCGAGGTTATTTTCAGATCGAATGGATGTCTTGTTCGTGATCTTGATACAGGTAAAACAGTTCTCAAAGGCAAAAGAACTCCAAATAATCTGTACATATTTGAAGAAGGACAACAACAATGCTATCTTAGCAAGGATGAAGAGCACTGGTTATGGCATCGAAGGTTGGGACATCTAAGCTTCTCACAAATAAGGAAAGCATGCAAATATCAGGCAGTTCGCGATCTCCCAGATATCAAAATTCCAGACAACACCATATGCAAATCTTGTCAGTTTGGAAAGCAAACCAGAACTAACTTTCCAGAGAAGGAAGGATCAGCTAGCTTGCCTCTTGAGCTAGTCCATACAGATGTATGTGGTCCATTTAGGAAAAGGACACCTCGAGGAGAAGAATATCTGATATTATTCATTGATGATTTCTCAAGGTTTGTTTGGTTAGGGCTTATGAAGCACAAAGATGAAGCATTCGAAAAATTCAAATCCTTCAAAGCATTGGCTGAAAATGAATCAGGACACAAAATTAAGTGCCTCAGATCTGACAGAGGTGGGGAGTTCACATCAAATGAATTTTTCGATTTCTGCGATGAACATGGGATAAGAAGAGAATTCTCTACAGCTAGAACTCCTCAGCAAAATGGGGTTGTGGAAAGAATGAACAGAACTATCCAACAAATGGCTCGTGCTATGCTCGATGAATCAGGTACTCCTGCAACCTTCTGGGGTGAAGCTGCACATGCTGCTGTTATCATTCTTAACAAAACAAATGTCCGAGTAAACAGCACTCAAACACCTCATGAGCTTTGGAGTGGTAAAACTCCTTCCGTGAAGCATTTCAAAATCTTTGGGAGCAAATGTTATATTAAGAACACTGATGAGCAACTTGGCAAACTTGAACCTAGAGCAGATGAGGGCATTCTTCTTGGTTATTCTCCACATAGCAAAGCATACAAGTGCTACAATAAAAGACTTGGCAGAATTGTTGACAGTATTGATATAGTGGTTGATGAGAAGGGATATATTCCTAGGCAAGTTCATCATGAAGACATTGAAGAAGATGAAGGTTACTCTCAAAGGCGAAATGATGAAGAAGAAGAACCTCAAGAAGAAGAAGAATCTCAAGAAGAACCAGTGGAGCAGACAAGAATAGAAGAGAAGACTCCATCCAGATATGTCCAAAAGAATCATCCAGAAACTCAGATTGTGGGGCAGAAAGAAGCAGGAGTACAAACAAGAAGGACACTTGCAGAAGCTTCAAGCTACTTGGCTCTACTCTCCTCCATTGAACCACAAAATGTGAAAGAAGCATGCAAAGATGAATGTTGGGTCAAAGCAATGGATGAAGAACTTGAGCAAATCGAAAGGAACAACACTTGGGAATTAGTTCCTAGACCAAAAGATAAGAATGTAATAGGAACAAAATGGGTCTTCAAGAATAAGTTAAATGAAAATGGAGAAGTAATTAGAAACAAGGCCAGACTTGTTTGTAAAGGGTATGCACAGCAAGAAGGAATAGATTTTGAAGAGACCTTTGCTCCTGTGGCAAGACTAGAGGCCATCCGAATGTTCCTTGCTCTCTCAAGCTTTCAAAACTTCAAGGTATTTCAAATGGACGTGAAATCAGCCTTCCTGAATGGAGACTTAGAAGAAGAAGTATATATTGAGCAGCCAGATGGGTTCATTCTTGGAAATGATCCAAACCTTGTATGCAGATTGAAAAAGGCACTCTATGGGCTCAAACAAGCTCCAAGGGCTTGGTACTATCGGTTGGACAAATATCTTCACCAACAAGGCTTTTCAAAAGGATCAGCAGATAGCAATCTCTATATAAAAGTTGAAAATAACAAATTGCTAATTCTTGTTGTTTATGTAGATGATATTATTTTTGGCAGCAATGAAGAGACCATGAGTCAAAACTTTGCCGTGGTTATGCAGAAAGAATTCGAAATGTCACTTCTTGGAGAATTGACATATTTTCTTGGATTGCAAATCCAACAAAGTGAAGGAGGTATCTTCTTGTCTCAAACCAAATACCTCAAGCAGATCTTGAAGAAGTATGGCATGGAAGAGTCAAAGCCAGTATGTACACCCATGGTTACAGGATGCAGCCTCAGTGCAAATGATGAATCAGCAGCAGTCCACCAACCCACTTATAGATCCATGATTGGGAGTTTGCTTTATTTGACAGGTACTCGACCAGATATTACACATGCAGTAGGAATGGTTGGAAGATTTCAAGCCAACCCAAAGGAAACTCATCTTCAGGCAGTCAAAAGAATCTTCAAATATCTTCAAGGGACCCAAAACTATGGCTTATGGTATCCTAGAAATACTGATCTCACTCTTCATGCTTACACAGATGCAGATTGGGCTGGAAGTGTGGATGATAGGAAAAGCACAAGTGGAGGTGCTTTCTTCATGGGTTCCAGATTAGTATCTTGGTTCAGCAAGAAACAAAGTTCGATTGCCTTATCTACAGCTGAAGCAGAATATGTGGCTGCAGCATCTTGTTGCACACAACTTCTTTGGATGATGCAGACCTTGCAGGACTTTCAAATCACTTGCACTCCACCTGTCTCTATCTTATGTGATAATACAAGTGCAATCAGCATTTCAAAGAATCCTGTCATGCACTCAAAGACCAAGCACATACCAATCAAGTACCATTTTCTTCGGGAACAAGTGCTTGAGCAGAAGGTCAAGTTGGAGTATGTTCCTTCTAAAGAGCAAGTTGCTGATATTCTCACAAAACCACTGCCCAGGGAAACTTTTGAATATCTCAGACAAAAGCTGGGAGTAGTTGATACTTCATCCTGTTGTTGAAGTTTGTTTGTTCTACAGAAAAGTTGGTATACGCAGGTTACGGAAGAGATATGTGCGTATACACGCGGATTCATGCTGGGTAAGTCGCGTGTATGCTGGACGCTTGTTGCAGAAAGAATATCCGCGTACATACGCTGTTTTGTACAGGATAAAACGCGTATATGAAGTTCTGAACAGCAAGGGAAAACTCTGAAGTTATGAACAACAATAGGAATGTCAGAATTCTTCAGGCACAGTTTCAGGGAGTGCAACAGGCACAGGTTCAGGGGGAGCAGCTCAAAAGTCTCATAAAGCATTGTTGGCATTCAGATGTTTTGGTTGTTGGTTTCAGGAGAAGGAGCTCAGAAAGAAATTCTGGTTGCTGATCTAACAAGATGTTTAATCAGATGCTGCTGGTGTCTTTCCTAAGTCTTGGTCTAGATCTGTTGTCTCTATGTCATGTATCTCTCTTGTCATATCTCTTTTATGGTATCAAGGTCATGTAACAGCCTTTGTTGGTTTCCCCACTATGCCTGGGATGAATGCTGTAATATAATTGGTTGTTTCTGTTATGTCCCCTCTTGGTAGGGAGTATGGATGTATGTATTGAGTCTTTTGGTGATAGGAAGGTCCCTTATGGTGTATAAGGCTTGGTTCTTGTTGAAGAACATCTTTTGCAGATCTGGCCTTCGGTCAGGGGGAGCACAAGTCAGCACAGCCAAACAGAGATATCAGCATGTCCTCAGGGGGAGCACAGCCCTTTGCCCTTGATGTCAAAGGGGGAGAGTGACTTGGTGTGATGGTTGCCATCAAGTCCAAAGGGGGAGATTGTTGGCATTATGATTCAAGTGTTGTCCTTGATGGCAACTCACTCAGAGGATGGTACAGGTGCTCAGAGGTTGGTACAGGTGATGGCAACTTAATCAGAAGACAGATCTCAGTACAGCATACCAAGGAAGCTCATACACGCCGTTTCGTTAAGCCCAAGTCGCGTGTACACGCAAGTTCGATTCATAAAAAGCGCGTGTATGTGGAAAGGTTCCTTTGGTCCATGGTGGTTAGTCCTTGGAAGTTGTGCCTATGATTTCGGACCATTGTGTCTCGACGGGCGTGTCGATCCCTAGTTTTGAAGTTGATGGTATTGTGTTACTATGGTTTTGGCTCTTGGTATTGAGCTAGGCCTAAGACTATATAAGGAGAAGAAGATCATTAGGCAAAATCATCTTTCGACAAGGCTTGAATATCTAAGAGAGAAAGAGATCTGATATGCAGGTTCTGGGTTGCTTGATCTAAGCCAAGGAGAGATCACATCGGTTGATGGAAGACTAGATCTAAGGATAGATCGGGATCTAATGGTTTGAAATGCACTATCATGATATGGTTGATTATGCGTATTTCTAGATCTGCATATTGTCGCAATGTTACGTTTTGGATCTAACTAATGTCTGGTACAGCTGCAAATTGAGAAAGTTTATTTTTAGATCTGTACGCAGGTTGGCTTCGGTAAAAGAGCGTGTATACGCGGGTTTTGCTCATTGAAGTAGCGTATATCTTTTGAAGCTTGATTTTGGGTTTACAGTGGGGTCTGACTGTTATTGCAGAGTTCTGTAGTCTGCTCTGTGTTCTGGTAACTGGTGATTGACAGGGTTCAGTGGTTCAGTGATTCAAAGTTTGGTTGTTTTATGCTTCAATGATCTGTTGTGGAAATTGAATGATTTGTGGTCTTCAGATTGTAATGTTGTGCTTCAGGAATATCCAAGTCTGAAAATGTATGAAAAGTGATATCTGAAAGAAGGAAGATTGTAGGTCAGCACCTACGTACTAGTATCTTGGCTAGTACAAGAGCAAAAGGGGTTGGAGCTCCCTTCCAAGGAAGTTTGGAGAACGAGAGAAGGTTGAAGCCTTCTGCAGGTTGTAGCCTGCGTACTGGTATAAGGCTGCACCAGTACAAAAGATTGTAAACTGAAGTTTCATATTAAAGAAAGATAGAGACAACTTGCAGCAGGTGGTTTTCACCCACATTGGGTTTCCACCTTATATCTTGGTGTTCATGTGTGTGGCTTTTTATCTGTTCTGTTTTACTGCACATGTTTACTGTTAATGTGATGAATAATGTCCTGATGCACTTAATTGAAGAATAAGCTAACTAAATTGTGAGTTTTCTTCCTATACGCTGTTTTACTTCGTCACAGTAGCGTGTACACGCTGGTTCACTTAACTGAAGTAGCGTATATGTTTCTGAGCATTTAAAAAGTTTGATTAATCAGATAATACTGATTCACC
The DNA here is from genome assembly GCA_031772625.1 of Pinus tabuliformis. Taxonomy (NCBI): domain Eukaryota; kingdom Viridiplantae; phylum Streptophyta; class Pinopsida; order Pinales; family Pinaceae; genus Pinus; species Pinus tabuliformis. Next base: position 303,968,071 of record CM062809.1, read on the forward strand.
CCCCCTCTCAGTATTATTTCCAACAAGTGGCTCAAGCATTTGGATTATACGAGTACTTTCGTGGCACACCCCGAGAGGGTGGTCAAATAGCAGATTCAGGATTAGGTCACTCTATATGGAGAGGGCCAAATGTAGATGGGATAGAGGAGGAAGAGGTACTTTCTTTCTCTTTCCCTACCATTGGAGTAGGTGTTTGATAATATTTTGATATGGTAGCCACATTTATAGGCGTATTCATCATGAACACTTGGGAACCTGTGGAAGCAGAAGACTAAGGTTGGTCTACCATTTGGGTCTGCTGGGACGGAAAGTGATCTTTCAAGATAGTCGGGGTCCCTTTGAGCAAGCAACTAACTTCATATCATCAGGGACAATCTTTAGTGTAGTGATCCTCCTCGAAGATGAGGCATGGATACTTGGGCTTTCTTTGAGAAGCATCGCCAGTAGACGACTTAGGAGGGCCCTATTTTGCAGCATTAGCTTTGGCCTTGCCTTTTCCATTCTTTTTTGCCTTGGAGGATTTTTCCACTATGGTAGACTGGATAGTGTGAACCTCAGAGGTTTTATCAGGACCAGTTCAATTTCGAGGTGGGTCATTGGAACCAGTGTTCGGGACTGATTTCTCCTTGGAAGAAGATTTCACGGGGGTTTGAGACATGGAATCAATCACACCATCAACAGGTGGGGTAGTCGGAGACTTCGATGCAGTTAGATCTGATGTTTGTCTTGGAGCATCAGGTAACATATCATATAATGTGCCAAATTGCGAGTAGATGAGGTCTAAATAATGGGCACAAGCGATGGTTTTCTCCTCAGTAACACACCCACCCATAGCTATGTCCTTAGAAATTTTGTTGATGAATGATTTGGTGAACCATTCTTTCAACAAATAATCAGCAATTTCAAACTTGATTAGGTGACGTTGACGTCTCCATTCATGGATGTGATTGGAGATATTAGTTGTAGTGTCTTGTTTAAGTGACGTAAGTAGATGGGTGCCAGTTTCATAATGAACTGGCAGTTGGAAATGAGTGAGGAAAGCCATAGCGAGAGTGTTGAAGTCATTGTAGGTACTTCGAGGCAATTCGATGTATCACTTTGCTCTAGCACCTATGAGAGTTTGTTGAAAAATTTGGAGACAAATGGAATCATCAACATATGAATTGGGTGAGCACCAGAGGTGATATGTCATCACATGGGCTTGTGGATCCTCCACTTTTCCCTAAAAACTTCGGACAATCACTCAAAATCTTGGATGGAACTAGAGGCCAGTATGGCGAAAGAAGAATGGGATCATTCATAAGTCTATAAACATCTGGCAGCTCCAATGTGGCCATGAATGGTAATTGTATGTTAAAAGGCATGTAGGGCCTTTGAGGAGACCCATATTGCAAAGTCCATCCTTGTTGGTAAGGAATTTACCCCCATGGTGGTGGAGTCTATCCATATGGTTTTTGATTTTGCCCCCATTGGATGTTACCCTGCCCATAAGGAGGACTCAGTCTGGGGTAGGTTTGATATTGTCCTGCCATAGGTTGCTGATGAGCAACATATGGGTTAAAATTTTGTTGAGCCTGTTGACCTTGGACATAAGGATTTTGAAACTGCTGACACTGGACATACAGATTTTCCACCTGTTTCCCCTAGATATAAATATTTTGAACCTACTACCCCTGGACAGAAGGATTTTGCACCTACTGCCCCTGGACATAAGGATTTTGAACCTACTACCCCTAGACATAAAGCTTTTGAGCCTGATGCTTCAGGACTTGATCTTGACCTTGCAAAGGCTGACCTTTCTAATATGAATACAGGGGTTGTTGTTGCCTGAGTTGACCTTGTTGTTGCAAAGGTTGGCTTTGTTATTGTAAAGTTTTGTCCCTGTGTCTACCTTGGTTGACCTTGCAAAGAAATAGGATGGGAAGACTGGTGAACAAATTGCATCTGTGGCTGCAAAGTTTGTTGCGACTGTTGCAAGGGTTGTCCTTGTGGTTGTTGTAGTTGTCCTTACTGCTACATTATCTACCCCTGCTACTACAAGGATTTCCCTTGCTACTACGAAGGTTTCCCTTGCTGCTACAAAGGTTGCCCCTACTATTGCAAGGTTGTCCTTGTTTCTCCAAGGGTGCCTGGACGGTTCCTAGGGTGACACCTTAAAAGTTCCTGAATTGAATTTGGTTGTATCCACCAGGAATGATGGATGGACCAAGCTAAACATAGGGCCCAGCTTGAGGGACATAAGGTGGATTTACCATCACTTGTGAACCATATGGAGCTTAAGGAGGTTGGAACGGAACCATAGCCACATATGACTATTGGTACTGAACGTTACTTGACTGAGATGGACTAGCAGGGTTCAGAATAGTACCATAAGAGGGTTGATTCATTCCAACCATGTGAGTTTGTGAGCCACTCACATTGGTTGCACCAAAAATCATGGAGATATTCATATCTTTCCCCCTAGGGAGTGGTACAGTTTTTCCACTTACTGGAGGGCTATAAGAATTTACCCAGACTTGACTTGAGACTGTCAGTTGAACCGGAAGAGTCAGTTGAAATGATGAAACAAGTGGAGTTGGAATGGTAGGTTTCATTGGAGCTGAAGTGATTGGAGTTTTCACAATCAATTGAGAGGTCAGGTTCTGAATGAACAGACCTAAGGTAGGCACAGCACCTGAAGACCAAATAAGGTTATGATATAACGATGAGGCACTAGGAGTGTCGGAAACCAACTGAGCTAGAGAGGTATAATCATGCAGCAATGAAGGCTCACTATACTCAAGGTAAATGTTGGTTGGAATGATTCCTGTGTAAGGGAAACCTTCTGGAGGGAATGGATATCCCTCCTCATCAACTATGTGAGGAGTGTGTGTAGCAGAAACCTCTGATTGACTGGGAGAAGAGACTAGGATCTCGCCTTCTGATCCCATGGGTGGAAACAAACAATGACAGACAACCAAAGATGTTCGAGGAGATAATTCCAAAGGAATACCAAGTTGATTGTACGGACTGTATGGAAACTGCAGTGATATCACAACAAGATTGAACAAAGAATTTGGAGGGTAAACAACTAGTCCTTGCTGACCTTCAGGAGTTGGCGGACTCCCGGTAGTCCGGATAGGATTATCCAAAGATTTCATGACAGATTTGTAAGGTAACCCAGTATCTGATGGAGGAGGACGAGATGACAAAGGCTAAATACTCAGAACAATTCCAAGTTCAACACCTTGATCCTCGAGTGACTGTGGGAGTTTAGGGATAGGCTCCTCAAAAGATATCTCAGATGGAGAAGTGGAAGAGGAACTAGGCGAACCAGATGGTTCTGCCACGATGACTTTGTCTCAAAGAACAAGAGAATATAGATTAATTTCAAGGTTTCTTTAAAATATATTAAAGGTATACTCACAACGTGGTCTAGAATAAGACTATCAAGAATGTGTTGTGATCGTGGGGAAAAAATAAGACGTTGAAATAGACTGATGCCTTTTCATGTTTTAAGAGTTGAGAAAAAGGCAAAGATGACTCTAGTCGCTTTCAGTTTGAACGAGATCAAAATGACAAGTGATCGATGATCTTTTAAATTTAAAGAGTAAAAAATACCAAAATGACTACTCAAGATAATATAGGCAAAAGGATTACCAGGTAACCATGAACTACAGAATACCTCCTGGCGAACTAAGAAGTATGGGAAGGCAATCTCCCCGAATGTTGTGTTTGGTGTATCATGTTTACCTTCCTACAGATAAAGGATTGAAAACCTAGTGGGGTCTCCCTTTATATACGCGACGGTGCAGGGAGCATAAGTCTGTACTAGTGTTGTCTAGTGCCGAAGCGAATGACAACTGCTAGGTTTAAAGACATCAGAACACATCTCTAGCCTAGACCTCTAAATGTGAGCGTTTAGTTTCAAATGTCCCTTAGGTTAATTGAATACATTTTAAAGGTTTATCTTGAAGTTAAGTCTTAGTTTTCAGGCCCTATCGATGTCACTTGAAAAACTCCTATATGCAACTATATGAGACAAGACCCTTTCAATTTCATAAATGTTTACACTAATTAAGAGTAGAGAAAACAACCAATGCAACAAACTAGCAACTGAAAGCAACTGAAAGAAAGATTACTCTTCACTACTTCACTTTTCAAAACAAAATAATGAAAATTATTTCCACTCCCTATCTTTCCTATCAAATTCACTTCAATTAGTCCTTTCAACAGTAAAAGAAGCTCATTTCATTTCACATGCTCATGATGATGCAATTCTAGCTTTCAATGATGCTACTTAATACAACATATCAATTTAAAAAACTAGAATGATGTATTTTTTCAATGGAATGATAAAATGAATCTTTCACATAAACATTTCAATGAAAAATTTTCGAACAACCAACATCAATCATATACCAAGAAATATAAAAATAAACTCCTCTCAAACCAAGTATGGAAAGGCTCAATCAAAACAAAGCAAGCAATGTAATCTATGCTCGAAAAGAGACGTTCAATCAAGAGAAGAGAAAACGAAACTTGTTCAATTGAAAACAAAGCAATACAAGGACTAAAACATGAAATGCATGGGGAAGCTAACCAACAACTTGAATTGATGAGTAAACAAATAGCTAAATGGATGATGACCTAGAAGCCCTAGGGACAAAACCATCCAAGAACTCAAAAAATCAAGTAAGGCAAACTCAAACCAATCAAGAAAACAAATCAAGCTAACGATTCTTTCTAGCTAGGGAGAATACAAGAAAACAAGCCAAGAAATGGTACTTATGAGGACAAGACACATTGTCAATGATTTAGGAGAAACCCTGATTTTAACCTACAGGAGTCGGCACGACTGCCTAACTGACAACAAGTGCCATGATGGGGTACAACACGATTGTTCAAGTGTAAATCGCGCTGGTCAGCGCTACTGTCAGAAAATAAATAGCGTTGATCAAGGAATTCAAATAAAAAAAAAAAAAATTCAGAAATCAAAACTAGACCTGTCACTCTAAATTCAAGAATCCAAGCAGCAGACAGTGTAAATCACATAAAACCAAAAAGAAAGAGTGATACGACAAAATTCAATGCAAATCATGAAATGAAAACAACCCAAAGAGAGGAATGGATCCCCACTAGAGTCGTCAATTTGTGGAGTATGTAAATCCTCTTTGCGGACAGAGACGATCCCTCTAGCCCAAGAGTGGGTCTAGCTGCAAGAAAGACAATCTAATGTAAACTTCCTTAGATTAGAATCGAATAAGAGAGCCTACCTCTTATAGCGCTAATCCACTTTATGATGATCTTGCTTCCTTGCTCCAGCTTCCTTTTGTTCTTTTCACTCAAGTACCTAAAACAAACGTGACAACATAAAATTGAATTCTATCTACTTAAAAGGTCGAGTATTAAGCTATCAAATGCAATATAACACATGATATAGGAAATAAACCATTAGTTGTATTAATATGAACTTCAAAGAGAAATACAACCGAAGCCTTGACATTGTAGGTTCCCTTTGGCATGTCCAGGTTCCAGCACCACTATGAGAATCTCATGATTCACCCTCGTAACAATGGAAGTTCAAGGCCTCTTCCCTTTTACTCCAAACCAAACACTATATTCTAATTCTCTCTTCACACACAAACTAGAAGGCTAAGGTTCTCAAGATGGCTATCAAGATTTGCAAATAATTCCAGCCCTTTAATTAGCTAGCTGAGGGTGTGAAATGAGTTTATATAGCTTTTATGGAGGGGAAATGGATCACCTTATGATGGGAGAGGACTTATCTCTTTGGTTTGTTCCATTTCAATAGGGGAAAGGAGCCCGAAGAGACTCTCTCAGCTCTAACCTGCCCAACCATTTACCAAACTTACGTTCACAAAGCTTCTAGACCTAGAAGCTTTGACTCCATTTTTAAAAACTTGCCAAAAGAGGATCAACGCGGGGATGAATACTTCACTGGTGTCGTTCAACGCTAGTCCTAGTTTTAAACTCTGTAAATCGGTGTAGGGAAGGAACTGAGCACTAGCACCGATCTTGAAAACTAAGCTTGAAGGAATATTCTCGGGAAATGATGTAAGAGGGAAATATTCTGCAGATGAAGAGGGATGTAGGGACATGTTCTCATGGCAAAGAAACATATGAGGTTCATTGTAGAGGTCCTCTAGGATCAAGGAATGGGGAGTATAGGTATAGTGACAAAATATTGTGTAAAAGTTATACTTCTTGAAATTTCATCTTTATCATTCCTCTGCCTCTAAATTGTTAACCCTTTGTCCAAACTCTCACATTTGTAGACACATCTTGTTAACCTATTCATTAAGTAGGTTGTCATCAAAGGAAAAATCATCAAGTACATTTCCATAAAGGACAACACATTATTCATAATGTCAACATTTTATGTAGATGAAATAATCTTTGCCAACAACTTGGAGCAATTGGGACACCAATTTGCAAATTGTATGTCGAAAGAATTTTAGATGTCAATGATAGGATAACTACCCTTCTTCTTGGCACTATGTATTTCATAATCAAAGGATGGTATCTTCATTTCCCAATCCAATAATATGAGATAAACACTGAAGAAATTTTGATTGAAAGAATGTAAGCCAGTTGGTACCCCCATGGTTGCTAGTTGTAATTTATCTAAAGAAGATGAGACACCTCTAATAAATCAGGCAGTCTACATATTAATGATTGGAATCTAATTGTACTTGTTGGATCACTGATTTTTCATCATTCTCACTTGTCTTTGTCATTCATTATGCCATTACTTCCAACCATCCATTACACCATTTCACTCACTTGCCACTATTTTTACCATAATTCTTCATGATGTGCCTCTATATGTCTAAGTGGTTAATTAACATTGTTTTCCTTTCTTTTCAATAGATTAGGGGGAATTATGCATTGTTTTACTAATGATAGTTTGACAATTCAACTTTTTGCTGTTTAGTCAAGTTTTTGTAGCTATCGCGATGGTTGAGGTAGTAGCACCACTCTAGAAGGAAATCCAACACTTGAAATTGGTTTGTAGAAGCTCCAATATGGATTTGTATTGGTCAAATTCCACCTCTCTCGCACGTGTGGACCTCCAGCAAAAGATCAAGGGAACTTAACGCAACAATTTTGACCAATAAACTTCAAACATGTTTTCTAGGCAAATGAAAACGAATTTCAGAAACTGAAAACATGGGTTTTTTCAGAATGGGCCCAATTAGGTTCTTAATGTGATTTTTTCTAAAAATTGTTACCATTTGAGAGATTTTTGAGGTTATTTCGATCCTTATTTTGTGGATTGCATGGATAAATAGTTTTCCAATTCATCATTCAATGAACAGTCACCAAAAATATTGGAACGAGTTGTTCTTTAGCAAATTCGTGGCAGGGAGATCATTTTTCTCATATCTGGGTAGATCTTTGATCCAAAGATCCAGCAAATAAGATTAGATTTTATTTTCAAAACTTATCTCATGACCAGAACTTAAGCAAGAAAACTATGAGTTTGTTAAATACCTCAAAACTCTATAAATTGTAGTCTCTTTGATGAGAGGAGAGGAGATGTAAATAATGAATATTAACTTATAATTATTGCTACTATTTGAAGAAGAAGAACTCTGTTTTTTTTAGTAAATGTAATCTCTAATATGGCGCATCTCTTAATGAAATTGGTGATTTGAATCAAGTGATGTGAGTTTATAATTCCTCGCACTCACCAAGAGGGTCCCCTGTGGAGTTGTGAAATATTATAGTTGTCATTTTGATCTCATTTTTTAAAGTATTTTCTTCGATTTAGTTTTTAATCTCTTTAGATGTTTGAATTCTCTGTTTTCAATATAGTCTGCTTGTTTTTTTTCTATTTGTTATAAGTTGAGTGCTCAATATAAACTTAAAAATCCAAAAACACTTTCCTTTAAGTATTTTCCAAGAATTGCTTTAATTTTCATGTTTGTTCTAGTCATCATTTTAATAAGACATTGAGGCTTTTTCACTTGAAATGTTGTCAACTTATCATTTTTTTCACTGCTTTCTAAAATAGTTTCCAATTCCAAGTTTTGTAGAATATTTGTGCTTTTAAATTGATAGTTAGATTTCCTTTCATTATTTAATAGAATAGATTTAAATTTCTTTTCCAATTAGAATAGATATCGATGTTTTGATAGTATAGTTTGCTTTAAAAGTTCACTTAAATTTTGAAGTTTTGAGTTTGAATTCATTGCTCCTTTAAGACAAAACATGTGCATATGCATATCAAAACTTATTCATAAATAGGTTTAAATCCGCATGCACAATTAGATTAGTTTCTTTGAATTGAAAGTAGATATCCTAGCACATACAGTGCATGTATACTTCGCAAGCTCACGTACCAAAATTGACATATAAAAGCAAGTAATTTAACAGTCAATTAAATTACCAAACATTTTGGCGTCGTTACTGAGGAAGTATGCATATGTGTTAGCTTTCAATTGCATCTCGTTATTAGTTACATCAATTTAGTTGCATAAGCTTAATCTCATTTTAGTACATCCTAGAAGCAGATTCATTAAAAAAAATTACTTAAATCATCTAACACCCCCACTAAATCACATGGTGTAGAAAGAGCCACATCATCTTTCACATCATGAATTCTTATTTTTGCAGGTAGAAGAAGAGATGAAAAAGAAAAAAGGTTGAAGGAATGGATGGAGATGATGACAATGAGGAAGATCCTTTTGGATTTCCCATTCAATAAATTGATATCAATGTTCATATGAAGAACATCCCTCCATCCATACTTCCCAAATTCAAGGGTATGAGATCAGAAAACCTGGAAACCTTTCTTTTCAAATTTGAAATACTTTGTGGATCTTATGGCTACTCATTACACACTCAAAAATTGAATTTGTTTATGGCAACATTGAAGGATAAAGCTCTTAGATGGTTCATGACTTTAGGAACAAATTCTATAAAGACATGGGATGATATGAAAAGAGTATTTTTGGAAAAAAATAAAGATTATTGCATACACCATGACCTTAGAAATGAAGTCTTTAAGATGAGCCAAAAAGAAGATGAAAGCCTAGAAGATTTAGTGGAGAGATTTACTTATAATGTCAAAAGATATAAATTGCATGATTTAGGATTAGACAGATTAAAAACTCTCCTACTAACACTATAAGGGGTTAGGGTTTTGGTTGTTTAATGTTTTCTCATGTTTTCCAATAATAAATAGGCCCTTGAACCTCATTGTAACATAGTTCAAAGGCATGTAGCCGCTAAATATCTTCTCAGAGATAAGATACCATTGCCTGAGTTATCTTACTTCCATTCCGTTTGTAAGCATAGTTCGATATTTTTCTATTAATGAAATGAAGTCTTTTTCGGTTGCATCTCTATGTTTATGATTATATTTGTAAGTTGTTTCATTCCTCTCTAAGTTCGAATTAGTGGTATCAGACTGGTCTACTCTTTCTTTTTTTTCTTTGCATGTCCCCAACGAGGTCAGGGTATAAGGAGTTAGGGTTTGATCTGGTTGCACCATTGCAATATCAAACTCGCAAAACCCAACAACCTCTGATGCTGGCAGAAAAGAAATATGGGGGCGCAGGAGATCCTTTCAAAATGTTGCTCAATGAAGCCCTCGAGCGACAGAGGGACATGATGATGGATAACTTTTCTTGAATCCTTCGACGGCTACCAACAGGCAATGCATCTTCATCTAGCAGCCACTATGGAGGTGCCACTCCTTTTAAGATACAAGTAATTCAGGATTGGCCAACCCCAAACACTCTAATAGAGCTCCGCAACATTTTGGGTCTTACCAATTTCTACCGTAGCTTCGTGTTGGGGTTCTCTCATATCACTTGGCCTTTAAGTCAAGTCACCAAGGGCAGAGGGAAAGCAAAGTTTTTTTTAGTCTGAAACCCAACAAAAGACATTCTCCGAGCTAAAGAATCACCTTTGTTCTACATTGGTGCTCACATTACTAGACCTGCAACAACCATTTGAGATTGAGATATATGCCTCCGACTATGCTATTGGTGTGGTTCATACTCAGCATGGGCATCCAGTGGCTTACCACAGTGAGACACTTTCGGACATAGTCCAAAAGTACCCCACTTACGACAAATAAATGTATTCCATTATGTAATCATGTCAACAATGGAAGCATTATAGTATGGGGAAGGAAACAGTCATCCACGTAGACCACTGACCTCTACAGTTCATATAGACATAAGGGAAGTTGCAGAGGGATCGTCATCAAAAATGGCCCACCTATCTGCAACAGTTCCATTTGAACATTAAGTATAAGAAGGGAAGCACGAATACTGTCACTGATTGCCTAAGTCAACTAACAGTTATGGCACTGATCACTGTTCTCGACCCATGTGGCTACGAGACATCGGGGTGGCCTCATCTTTACAAGAGTGATCCAAAATTTAATAGCATATACTCTTGGAAGGGAAGAAAGTTCCAAATTTTCACCTTTAGGATGCATTGTTATGCCACTTGGGACACATCTGTGTTCCTTTAAGTGAGTGTGCCAAGATTATCTAGGAGGCATGCTACAGTTGGGTCACTAGACATTTTGGAGCAGAGAAAATAGTGACGGTATTGCAAACGTATTTTTATTGACCGAAAATTCATCAGGAAGTTGGGAAGTACATTAGATCATGCACCACCTACACCATTTCCAAACCAACCATCAAGAAGAAAGGCTTGTATACAGCTCTACCTACTCCTAGTCGTCCTTCGGAATCTGTCTCTATGGATTACATGTTAGGCCTTCCTTCTACTAAGCATGACAACGATTTTGTTTTCATGGTCGTCGACAGATTCTTTAAGATGTCCACCATGGTAGCATGCAAGAAGAGTATCACAGAGAGGCCACTATTAAGCTCTTGTTTAAGTGAGTGTAGGTACACTTTGTGATCCAACAATCCATTGTCTCACATCGGGACAGTAGAATCCTGAGTGCATCTTGGTCAAGTCTCTGGTCGATGCTGGATACAAAAATTACTAAGTCCACGACTTTCCATCCCCATACTTATGGCCAAACAGAGGTTGTCAACAGGATGATTATACACATTATGTGCATGTACAAATCGAAGCATCCATGCATGTGGGATGAAATTATCCCCTATTTCCAACAAATCTACAACAAATCTCTCCACATCTCAATAGGCCACAACTCCTTTCAGGTAGGGTTGGGATTTCAGCCATTATGCCCCATTGATGTGGCCATACCATTTCCAGCCACTCAGGTAGATTTGGCTCATGTTCAGTCTGAAGTTGAAACAGCTAACATCTTCATTGAGTGCATTCAACACATTTGTCAACAATTCCATGATATATTGGATAGAGACAATGCTAAGTACAAGTAGTTCCACAATCAACATCAAGGGTCGCACAAGTTCTAGGTGTGCGACAAAGTTTGGCTACATTTGTAGAATGAGTGCCTTACTGGACCCCATCGCAAGCTACGCCCGCTCTGATATGGCCATACACCATCACCAAGGTCGTTGGTGAAAATTCCATTGAGCTCAGCATCCCACCGTTCCTTGGTCTACACCTGGTGTTAAATGTAGATCGCCTTTGACCATACTTTCCACCATTACTAGACACATTTGACATCACAGAACAAATCACACAAATAGAGCTCATCCCATACTACATGGAATAGGCCACAACTGATCAGTTCATGGACACACAGATCAAGAACACTCGCCAACAGAGGATATATTTATATCAAGTTGTCAAAGCAGGTCAACTCCTTCACCAAGGAAAGTGGGTCATCAAGGACCAGGTTCAACACACATTTCCTCACCACATGGAGGCTCTACACATAATGGGACCATTGCTTCTAAGGGGGGAGGAATAATCCATGTGGATATTGGTGGCCACCCGCCTATTCCACTTAAACCCCCAATACATTTCATCTATTTCATTATTCATTTCAGCATTTACTATTTTTAGTAGTTTTTTTAGTCTTGAGGTTTCGAAGTAGTTTTGACACCCTAAGCGACATTTTTTTGGCGTTCACGATAGGCCCGTAGTTATGGGCCTACAGTGAAACCTATATTACTCAGTGAGACCTTTCCAAAAAGCTATCGTACATGCCAAATGGAGATAATATGACCAAGTTACAACCCCAGGAATTTGGCTACCCAACTAACCCCAACGAGGCCCACAAACTCTTGGCGTTACATCTCCTCGGGTTAGGGTTTTGGCTATTTAGGGTTTTCTCATGTTTTCCAATAATAAATAGGCCCTTGAGCCTCATTGTAACATAGTTCATAGGCATGTAGCCACCACATCTCTTCTCATATATAAGCTACCATCGCCTGAGCTATCTTATTTCCATTATGTTTGTAAGCATAGTTCAATATTTGTCTATTAATGAAATGAAGTCATTTTTGGTTGCATCTCTCTCTATTTATGATTATATATGTAAGTTGTTGTGTTCCTATCTAAGTTCGGAGCAGTGGTATCAGAGAAGTATGCTCTTTCTCTATTTTTCTTTGCATGTCCCCAACAAGGTTAGGGAATAAGGATTTAGGGCTTGATCTCGTTGAACCATTACAAGATCAGCCTCATGCAACCCCACGACCTCCCATGGTGCAAGAAAAGAAAGATGAGGGGGTAAGATATCCTTCAAAAATGTTGCTCGAGGAAGCCCTCAAGCGACAGAGGGACATGACGATGGATAACTTTGCCCAGATCCTTCGACGGTTAACCATAGGCGATGCATCTTCATCCAGCAGCCACTCTGGAGGTGCCAATCCTTTTAAGATATAATTCATTCAGGATTGTCTAGCTCCAACCACTCTAATAGAGCTCCACAGTTTTTTGGGTCTTTCCAATTTCTATTGTAGGTTGGTGTTGGGGTTCTCTCATATCACTTGGCCTTTAAGTCAAGTCACCAAGGTCGAAGCAAAAGAAAAAAAAAATTGGTCAGAAACCCAACAAAACGTGTTCTCCGAGTTGAAGAATCGCCTCTGTTTTGCACAAGTTATCACATTACCAGACCTGCAACAACCATTTGATATTGAGACGGATGCCTCCAACTATGTTATTGGTGTGGTTCTTACTCAACATGGGCATCAAGTGGCTTACCACAATGAGACACTTTTAGACACAGTCTGAAAGTACCCCACTTACAACAAATAAATGTGTTCCTTTGTGCAGGCCTGCCTTCAATGGAAGAATTACATTCTAGGGAAGGAAATGGTCATCCACACAGACCATCGACCTCTGCACTTCATACAGAAACAAGGGAACTTGCCAAACAATCGCTATCAGAAATGGTCCACCTATCTGCAACAATTCCATTTGAAAATTAAGTATAAGACAGGCAACACCAATAACATTGCTAGTTGCATCAGCCGACCACCAGTCATGGCACTGATCACTGTGCTTGACTCTTGTGGACACGAGACATCGAAATGGCCTAATCTTTACATGCATGATCCACAATTCGATAGCATATACCAAACAATCCTGGAAGGGAAGCAAGTTCCAAATTTTCACCTTTAGGATGCATTTTTATGCCACCTAAGACGCATTTGTGTTCCTTCAAGTGAGTGTGCCAACATGATTTGGGAGGCGCACTACAGTTGGGTCATTAGACATTTCGAACTAGAGAAAATAGTGTCGGTATTATAGAAGTATTTTTATTGGCCAAAACTTCATCAGGATGTTGGGAAGTACATTAGATCTTACACCACATAAGCAAATTGCCAAACCAACCATTAAGAAGCAAGGCCTATGTACTCCTCTACCTACTCCTAGCTAGCCTTAGGAATATGTCTCCATGGATTACATGTCAGACCTTCCTTCTACTAAGCACGATAAAGATTGTGTTTTTGTGGTCATCGACAGATTCTCTAAGATGGCCATCATGGCAGTCTGTAAGAAGAGTATCACAGCAAAGACCATTACTAAGATCTTCTTTGAGCGAGTGTGGATACACTTTTAGATCGCACAGTCCATAGTCTCAGATCTGGATAGAAAATTCTTGAGTGCATTTTGGTCAAGTCTCTAGTCGATGTTGGATAAGAAACTTACTAAGTCCACGACTTTCCATCCCAAAACTTATGGCCAAATAGAGGTTGTCAACACGATGATCGTACACATTCCGCACATGTACAACTCAAAGCATCCATGCACATGGGATGTAATTATTCCCTATGTGAAACACAACTACAACAAAACTCTCCACGACTCAACAGGCCACAACCCCTTTCAGGTAGCACTAGGATTTCATCCATTATGACCCATTGATGTGGCCATACCATTTGCAGCCACTCAGGTATATTCGGCTCACATTCATTCCAAAGCTGAAAGGGCTAACAACTTCATTGAGTGCATTCAACACATCCACAAATAGGTCCATGATATATTGGACAAAGCCAATGCTATGTACAAGCACTACCATGATCAGCATTGAGTGACACACAAGTTCCACGTGGGCGATAAAGTTTGGCTACATTTGCAGAAGGAGCACCTTGTTGGACCCCACCGCAAGCTTCACCTACTCCAATATGGGCCATACACCATCACCAATGTCATTGGTGACAATGCCTTCAAGCTCAGCATCCCACCATTCCTTGGTCTGCACCCAGTGTTCAATGTAGATTGCCTTCGGCCATCCTTTCCACCATTGTTGGACACGTATGACATTACAGAACAACTCACACCAACAGAGCTCAACCCAGTCTGCATGGAACAGACCTCAACTGGTCATATCATGGACACACAGATCAATAACGCTCATCAACAAAGGATACAGTTATATCGAATTGTCAAAGGAGGCTAACTCCTTCACCAGGGCAAGTGGTTCACTTGCGACCAGGTTCAACAAAAAATTCATCACCTCATGGAGACTCTACACACAATGAGGACCATTTCATCCTAAGGGTGGAGGAATTATCTAGGTGGATATTGGTGGCCACCCACCTATTCCACCTAGACGCCCAAGTCAATTTCATATGTTTCCTTGTTCATTTCAACCTTTACTATTTTTAGCAGTTTTTCGATTCCTCAACTTCCAAAGCAATTTTGACCCCCTAAATGGAGTTTTTTTGGGGTCCGCAGTAGGACTATAGGCATGTCCCTTCGGAAAAACGTATAGAACTTGGTGATACGTTTCCAATAAGGCATCGTACACGCCAAAAAGAGATAATATGACAAAGTTACGATCCCGCAAAGTTGGCTGCCCAACTAACCCCAACGGGGCCCACAAACTCTTGGTGTTACATCTCCTCATGTTAGGGTTTTGGTTGTTTAGGGTTTTCTCATTTTTTCAAATAATAAATAGGCCCTTGAGCTTCATTGTAACATAGTTCAGAAGTATGTAGCACCACATCCCTTCTCAGTAATAAGCTACCATTGCCCAAGCTATCTTATTTCCATTTTGTTGTAAGTATAGTTTAGTATTTTTCTATTAATGAAATGAAGTCTTTTTCGACTACATCTCTATGTTTATTATTATATCTATAAGTTTTTTCATTATTTTTTAAGTTCGAATCAGTTGTATCAGAGTGGTCTTCTCTTTCTCTATTTTTCTTTGCATGTCCCCAACGAGGTCAGAGTATAAGGAGTTAGGGCTTGATTTGGTTGAACCATTACAAGATCAGCCTTGCAAAACATGATGACCTCCCATGGCTGAAGAAAAAAAGACAGGGGGGTATGAGATCCTTCAAAATGTTGCTCAAGGAATCCCTCGAGTGACAAAAGGGACGCGATGATGGATAACCTTTCCTAGATCCTTTGATGGCTACCGATAGGTGATGCATCTTCATCGAGCAGCCACTCTGGAGGCACAACTCCTTTTAAGATACAAGTCATTTAGGATTCGCCAGCCCCAACCACTTTAACTGAGCTCCGCAGCTTTTTGGGTCTTGCCAATTTTTAACGTAGGTTCATGTTGGGGTACTCTCACATCACTTAACCTTTAAGTCAAGTCACCAAGGGCAGAGCGAAAGTAAAGTTTTTTGGTCGGAAACCCAACAAAAAGCGTTCTCCGAGTTGAAGAATTGCCTATGTTCTACACCAGTGCTCAAATTACCAGACCTGCAACAACCATTTGAGATTGAGATAGATGCCTCTGACTATACTATTGGTGTAGTTCTTACTCAACATGGGCATCCACTATCTTACCACAGTGAGACACTTTCAAACACAGTACGAAAGTACCCCACTTATCACAAAGAAATGTATTCCATTGTGTAGGCTTACCATCAATGGAAGCATTACATTCTAAGGAAGGAAATGGTCATCCACACCGACCACAGACCTCTACAGTTCATACAGACACAAGGGAAGTTGCAGAATGATCACCATCAGAAATGGTCCACCTATATACAACAGTTCCATTTAAACATTAAGTATAAGAAGGGCATCACCAATAACATTGTTGATTGCCTCAGGTGACCACTAGTCATGCCACTTATCAATATGCTTGACTCATGTGGGCACGAGTCATCGAGGTGGCCTCATCTTTACAAGAGCGGTCCAGAATTCGGAAGCATATACCAAACACTCCTGGAAGGGAAGAAAGTTCCAAATTTGCACCTACAAGATGCACTGTTATTCCACCAGGGAAACATCCGTTTTCCTTCAAGTGAGTGTGCCAAGATGATTTGGGAGGTGCACTATAGTCAGGTAGCTGGACATTTTGGAGTAGAGAAAACAATGGAAGTATTGCAGAAGTATTTTTATTGGTCGAAACTTCGTCGAGATGTTGGGAAGTACATTATATCATGCACCACATGCGCCATTGCTAAACCAACCATCAAGAAGAAAGGTATGTATACTCATCTACCTACTCCTAGCTAGCCTTGGGAATCTATCTCCATGGATTACATGTCAGGCCTTCCTTCTACTAAGCACAGCAACGATTGTGTTTTCATGGTCATCGACAAATTCTCTAAGATTACCATCATGGGAGCTTGCAAGAAAAGTATCACAATAGAGGCCACTGTTATGCCCTTCTTTGAGAGAGTGTGGGTACACTTTGGGATCCCACAGTCCATCGTTTCAGATCGTGATAGCATATTCCTAAGTGCATTTTAGTCAAGTCTCTAGTCAATGCTAGATACAAAACTTACTAAGTCCACGGCTTTCCATCCCCAAACTGATGGTCAAACAAATGTTGTCAATAGGATGATCGTACACATTATGTGCATGTACAAATCAAATAATCCACGCATGTGGGATGAAAGACTCCCATATGTCCAACAAGGTGTTATAGACATATTTGGGCACTGCAACCCTAATCTTATCCGATTTTTTTTATCTTCTTTTATGGGCGAACGATGGGAATTGAACCCGCGCATGGTGGATTCACAATCCACTACCTTGGTCCACTTGGCTACGTTCGCCCCGGAAAAACGGGCAGAAAGCAGCTTCTTTTGGGTCGTTGTCCACATAATTTCTGGACAAGGGGTAATAGTTTCTTTCTTTCGTCCCAACCCAATGTCGATAAACCAAAGGCTCTTTAACCCCTAAAAGTGTTGTTTCATACCCTAAAGGATCATAGTCAACTGATTACATCATTCCCCAGAAGTTCCACCTAAAAAACCACTCAGAATTGGCCAAAACTGGACCATACTGGCTGCTACACTAGCCAGGTGTGATGCATACTGAAAGAGCCTTCTGTGGGGTGCGATGAGTGAGAAGAGACAAATGGCAGAGATAATTTGCTAAGTGGATGCTCATGGAATCTTCTAGAAACTTCTCCTATGACACTTGCCTCTCTGAATTCACCCAGGGATGAGTGAGAGATCAAGGAAATCTCCAAGTGGAACCAAGAACTATCAGTGGAATGACACTAATCAAAAACCCAAAGCTGACTCACCCCCTTGCAAGACATCTATATATGGATCCCTCATCTGAGAGATCTAGAGGCTGGAATTTTGTAATTTGTAAGGAAGTGTTGTTGGTTTCTCTTTGAGAAGAAACATTGTATTGTTGGGTGATCTTGATTTTCATGAGGTGAAGAGGGCTTTGATGCTGGGAGGATGATGTTGGATCAGACAGCTGGGTTGTAATCCTCTCTTCTACTATTAATAAAGTTATTTGAGTTTTCCTCCATATAATCGTGTATTTGTGAATCTTGTTATTTGTGAATGAAATTGTATGGTCAATGTATTTCTGATTCTGCATTTTTTATGGTATTATAGATCGAGATGCTTTGATGGTGTTTTGTTGCTTTGCCTCTACAGGTATTCTCTAAAATGAGACAAGTAGGAGAGGAGTGGTAAGCTCTATCGAGGGAGAGAGGAAACAAGCAAGGATCCAAGTGAAAGATTCAGGTTGGTGCTCTTTTCTTCTCTCTTATCTATCATACATAAAGGAAATCACAATTTGCTTTGATTGTTTGCTTCTAAGATAGCTACCCGTCTTAATGGGACTAGCAGATCGAAAAGACACTAGTTTTCCCGGAAATAAAATGGTGACCATACTAGGGAGCGATTAGTTAGTTAGTTTGTTATTGTTGTTTGCTCTATAAACTACAGACGGAGCCTGAAGTTAGCCAGCTAGCCTTCGAACTGCTCTTGCTATGTAAGTGAAAAGTAGATCAACGCTGCTTCAGTCAATCTCCGGGTTGGTTTATGAACTGAACATCTGACTTGCAAACATCCTAAGTGCCCTTGTGGTAGCTCAATAACCTCCTAAGATCATACCCCTGTACTTTGTTTTTACTGTCTATCATAGCTTAGCTAAAATAACTGAACTTAGCTGCAAATTTTGAGCAAAAACCAAACTCAGTTTCATTCCCTGGCCCATCGCACTGTCTGTAACTGGTAGCCTGTATGCATCGCACCTCCCATGTGTTACAGGTGAGATGCATCCCTGTTTCCCTTAAGGACAGGTGCAATGATTGAGTGATATTGTTTTCCTCTTTGGAATTCAGTTTTTTCTCCTTGTTTTCAGCGCTATTCAGTAATTTTGCTACTTATGATCAGTGTCTCATTGCTAAAGCCTTCTTCCTTTACATTATTCAGCCTCCATTGATCAGGATTTGTGAATTTTTTTTATGTATTTTTCATGATTTACAGTCCTCCTCTGTCAAGAGTAGCTTAATCGAACTGTCATTTTTGATTCAAAAGTGTCGTAACTGTCGTTTTGAGTCAAGAAGAAGAGTTTTGTAAAGTCTTCCTCCTCTAGATAGTCGATTGTACTTTTTTCATTGTATTTGATTTGAATTGTCAATATTCTAAGTGTCGAAAGCAGTTTTCCATTCGAAATTGAAAGTGTCGTTTTAGTATTCCTTTCATTTTGAAAAGAAATTATTGAAATGTCACTTTGAAGAAAATAGTTCAGATCTATACTTAGTTTTCCTTTTTGGCATTCTCACATTAAGGAAACGGAAAAAAAAATACATGCATGTGCATTTTCATTTAGACTACATGCAGAAATGATTTAGGAAAAGTGCATTTAGTGTGTGCTCCTTGCTCTCTGCTGAAAGAATCGTTCTCTTCTTTCCTTAGTAGCTAGGATTTTCATTGCTAAAAGAAAAAAAACTACTATTTATCATTTTAGATTGCATATTTAGGAATTTTACATCTACATCACAGAGTGAGCCTTGAAAGACAATCTTCTAAAAAATATCAACTCTAAAATAAATCTCAATGAACATAAAAACGCTTTGGAACCTAATGCAACACATCTAGAAGTCTAGGCTAGAGATGTGTTCTGGCGTTGTAAAACCTGGTAACTATCATTTTCATTGAAGGTTGGGTGATTTCTCCTCTTGGATATGACAAGTGCTAGTACGGAATTGTGCT
Organism: Pinus tabuliformis; assembly: GCA_031772625.1. Classification (NCBI taxonomy): domain Eukaryota; kingdom Viridiplantae; phylum Streptophyta; class Pinopsida; order Pinales; family Pinaceae; genus Pinus; species Pinus tabuliformis. Next base: position 303,987,825 of record CM062809.1, read on the forward strand.
CCCCGTACCGTCGAGTATATATTGGGAGACCACAACAGGTTGATATCCTTTATCCTCAGGAAGTTGTGTTTGTTGCCCTATTGATCACAATGCACTGAACACAGCATTCGGGAAGATTGACTGCCATACGTAAAGTCCTTGGTAATTTCTCTCCAATTTACCACCAAGGTGTATATTGCAGTTTTTCAATTGGTTTGGTAATCCCTCTGTCTAGATTTCCAAAGTAGTCACTTTCATTCCTTTTTGACTCCTTAGAAGAAAAGATCCATCTGAGCACTTGTCACTTCAGGCTCATTAAAAATCAAAGGCGACTAGAGTCATCTTTAGCTTTTTCTCGACTCTTAAAAATTGAAAAAGCAAAGTTGTGTCAAAGCATCATAAAATTTATTTAATTCGGAATAACATCCCTATTTCTTCATTGATCTTAGGTTGAGATAATGAAGTCCACCAATCAAGGGATCCCTCTTGGGGGGGATCCTAGTCCTTTCTCTTCGTGGGGAGATATTGGTACTCCATATATGGCTACGTTGTCCCTTCCGGGAATCACAATTGGCCTACCAGTATGCCTATTCTCAACCTCTGTCGTTCAAAACACAGTAATTCCTCAGCAATCAAATTAGCAACTAGATGATACTGAAGTTGTCCCTTCACCTTCTACTTCGTTTATTTCTCCCTCTCCTTCTTCCTCTTCGCTTGGTGAAACTAGTGATACTAAAAACCAAGTAGCTGAGAAGAAGAAGAAAGGGAAGGAGAAGAAGAAGAAGAAGTCAGTCAAGCAAGGGGAAACCATGCATCATCTGGCAAAAATCCACACACTGAACTTTCCAAACTCAGATCTCCATGCATAATTTGCAAAGGAAACCATTTTCATCGAGATTGTCCTTGCATTCCACAGATCTTGAAAGAATGGTCTCCCCATTTGCACTGTCTGGTGTCATCAACCTCTGTCGATCATGTTGACAACACACCATCAACTAGTCAAAATGAAGTCAATGGACAAAAAGGAAAATTCATATGTCCATGTAGGTTGTGTGAAGGCGATCATGCCCTTCACCATTGTCCTTTTCTGGATGAAGCCAAAAGTGTCTTGGATAACCGTCCTGCTTCACCGCAGCGACTTCTGCCTGGATACAAGAAGCTCTTTCTAAGTCCATCGCTAGTTGAAAATCCGACTGACATAACTAAATTGTCGGTTGAAATGCCTATCATTGAAAGTAAACCTTCTGAGTCCATACCGGACCAAAGCCAATAGGTCGAGATGGCAGTCAACCCAATCTTGCCTTCAGAAGGTCCACCTTCAGATGATACAATTTCCAAAGAGAATGAGAATGACACCGTTCAAATTCTTTTTGTTAATACAGAGTCCAATGAACTTGGGGGCAATTCACCCGTTTCTTTACAATAGGAGGAAAGTTCCCCAATTCAGGAGGTTCATCCAGCCATTTATCCTATACCTCCTCCGAGCAGTCTAGTCGTTTCCTTCGATTAGAATCAACTAGCAAGACCCCGCCTTCCATCTAGTGTACCATTCTGGATCATAGTACAAGTGTACAAAATGATCATGTCTGGTACTATCATAGATGAAGGGGCTTCAGTGAGTATCCTTTCCTCAACTACTTGGAAAGCGCTTGGTTCGCCATCGCTTCTGCCTGAGAACCAAAATTTGTCAAGCTTTAACAAAGAAACCAGTCGACTGTTAGGGATCCTTCCAAAGTTTCCCATAACTTTGAAAAGGAAAACCGTTCACTTGAACGTGATGGTAGTCCAAGGGCCATTAGATTACAATCTACTCCTTAGGCGTGACTATGTTTATAGCATGGAAGCTATTGTTTCCACACTCTTTCGAGTGATGTGTTTCCCACATGAAGGCAGAATGGTACAACTTATCGACCAACTTTCATTTCCTGGTTCAAACATAGCTACAAGTCAAACATCATCCCTAAATGGTCTCTTTGCATCAAGAATGTCTCTTCAACCTTCATTTCATCCACCTAATTACCGCGAGTATTTCGGTGAATATAATGAAGTTTAGGGGGCATGCACCCTGGTCTACTTCGGCAGGCGAACCCAGCTGAAAAGATAGGTCTCTCGACAGGTTATGTGACTGGAAGCTCACACCATTCACCTTTGTCTATGGGCAGAGCCAAGGAAGTGTTTTTTGTCTAGCCACAGATAGAAACGATCTTGCCTAACCGCAAGGACTTCCATATGGTAACCTGGAAACTCTACTTTTCTTCATACCTAGGGGCATGCAACCCTTTTTATGCAAGCAAAAGATGACCAATTTCATTTTTTAGCTTTGTAGCATTTTTAGCTTTTTAGCTTGTTACAATGCTAGTGAATAATCCCTTGAGGCTATAGCAAAGAAAGGCGTCTAGGAGCTATTATGTGGTGGTTTCGTGGTGCATTTACATGTTTCTATGACCAACAACCTTCGAGCTAAATACGATGAGAAATTGTTAAGAGTTGAAGCACCCGTGGGCATATGTTTAACAACATTGAACAAGTCAGCAACTATTTTATATGCACAGTTTGAATGCACAGGATGGGCTAATAAAGTCAATGGTGACTACAGAGTTTGTTGGGCCAAGGGAACAAGAACCATGACTTGCAGAGATAATTTAATGGGTTTGGTTCAAATGAAACAAACCCTCCCTAGCCTTCCTTGCACAGCATGAAGAATTAAATGAAAGTAATTCTCAGGTGTCCAGTCCTTGAATTAATATAGATACAATGGTCAAGAAGTTGTACATAACAGAGTGATAAGGTTTCCCATAAACATTTTGACTGAGAATTAATTATCTGTAAAGAAGAACACTTTGAAGGTCAATCACAAAATTAATTCAACAACAGAGGCTAAGTATTCATATGTGTTAGTATAATGAAGACCATACATGTGCTAGTGGTTGAATGAACCAGTCCCATACCTATGCTTTTAATTGAAGACTAATGTGCCATAGTGTGCATTAGATGTGGTGTTTGACGACCTTACAGGGAGTGTTGTGCATTGTGTCTATGGTGAACAAAAAGGCTCAGAAATCATTAAGTCTAGTGGCGAAGCATTGTTATGTGCAAAGGGAACAGTGTGAGGGGTTGTAAGTAACCAATAGTGAGAAGAAGGGTGATTGTGGTCGAGAGCCTATAGTTATACAGAGAAATTGAGGATCGAGACTATACTTGATTTAGCAATGAAGTGTGTTGTGTAAAGAAGGACTGCATAGAAGAAAGAAAGGTGTTGTGTGGAACAATTGTCCGGGTTTCATATTTTTGTGCATTTGTATAGGCCTTTGTTTTCACAATCTGAAAATTGTATGAAAAGTAGAACAATTGACTAGAGAATATGGTGGCTTTCATTCATAAGAGGTTGGTGCCTCTTGGAAAGTAGTGGCTTGCTATCTTAATGGGGTTTGGGGCCTCTTGTGAGTGGGTTCTCACAAACAACTTGATGTAATTAAGTAGGAGCTTAAATTACATCATAATAACAAACAGATTGGTGGTTTTCTCCCTTTGGGTTTCCACATAAAAAAACTTGTGTCAATATGCACATGATACTCAATTAATGGATTGTGTGTTCACGTGAATGGTTTACATTGCTTCCTATGTATTGTATTAAGAATGTTCACATAAATAATTTCCTAAGACTGAAAATAAATTAAGAATTGAGCCTAAAATTCTAAAACCTCATTAATTATTGATTCACCCCCTTCTCAGTAATTCCTTATTCCAATAGAAGCATCATGCAATCCCTCAAGGGATTAAAGCAATATCTAGGAGCACATATCTAACACATACTCACAAAATCAACTAAGATCAACATCATGGGTGCAAGAACCATCAGAGCATTAGAGTGGACCATATTCAATGTAAAAGGAACCAAAGTACTTCACACAAGCATCATCTTCAAATATCATTCTAGCTTATTATTTGTAAACATGTTACCCTACTTAGGTATGGAAGGGTTATTATAAGGCTCAATTAGGTGTTCCAAACCTTAGGGGGAAGAATAGTTTCTAGGCCAATTCATCAATCAATAGGTGTAAGTGATCACTGATATCATGTAGGGTTTACATAATGGAGGATGTCATTGTCTTGTATTGGGCTATCAAGTTCACAACATATTTGAGTGTTATAATCTGATGAGGGAGAAATCGTGGGGCCTAAATTACCCCTTTCCTTGACCTATTTTTACCACACCTTGTGTATTTATTTTTCATCATAATTTTACATATATAGCTTATATTACAAGCTTTCATTAATTCATTATTTACCCCTTAAATATGAAGCAATTATTTTCTCATTGGGATTAGTATATTCAAATTACTTTTCATTTTAATAGATCATGATTTAGCCTGGAATACAAGGGAGAATGAGGGGAGTAGAGCTTAGACTAGAATTTTGTCCACACACTTTATTTTATCCTGGCCACATTTTTTCATTTTGATATTTGGCTCATGATTTTTCTTTTCTTTTGATTGCGTCCACCACTTAGGGAAAATCTTCAAAGCCCATACTCAAGGATGAGGACAACAAGAAACCAATATGAGTGATAGATAGCAACAAACCCGAAGATGGGATGTGGATACATGGAGGAGATGGAAAGTGTGAAGTTTACCATGGAAACAAAACATTAATCAAAGTCTCATATTTGTGTCCCTCCTATAAAATGAAAGAAATGCCTCAAGGAAGGTCACTTTGGATCAAGGGAAAATGATAGCCACCAATGTGAAGCAAGAGAACAAGTTTACATCCAATAGTCTTCTATTATTCAAATCAACCTGTGATCCATATTAGAATCTTCTTAAACATTAAATGAAAGAACATGAATACAAAAATAGTTAATATACCTCAAAATAGATGTCTCCCCTTCATCGGAAGAGTAAGTTATATAAAAGAATACATTTACGAAGAAGTGGATGAGAAACATATGAGGATAGTTATTTATGTATCATGATAGGACCATTGGTTGGAAAACTACATCCTAGGAGAATTTTATTCTCCTAGAGTTACCTAGATATATGGGTGGGTAACAATCCCCAATCAAAATCAATCATTTATGAGATAAACTAATGTTTTGATTTTAAAATTGTACCAATTAACATGGTACTAATATAACAATTTTTGACAATCTATAACATTCAAATGTAGAAACTATAAACATTATTGAATAAAAAGTACCATGTCAAGTCACTACAACTACCTAATGAACCTAATGAATTAAAGAGTGTCATAAATTTTGAAATTTATAATTTTTTCTAACCAATCCTTTAAAAAATATTAAACTTGGACACCAATTACAGGTCAAATATAATATATTAAATATAATGAAAATGATACAAATTGTAAAATGATATAGATAATTGGTTATTGTCATTTCACTTGTCATTAGATCAACGATAGATTCTATAATTCAACTTTTCCATCCTCGTTAACACTACATTCCAACTCTCGAGTTGTATTTGATTCATTAAGTTATTCATTATACATGGTTTAAGAGTGTATATGAGTAATATTTCCATTTCCAGCTATTGGTCCCAATTAAAACCAACCATGTGTGAAGTGAACTATTGTTTTATTTTTAAAAATATACCAAATATCAAACTACTACTATATCTAGTTTTGACACTTGGGGAAATATTGGGTTGTCCATGGTGATATTAAAACTCATGCTTCTAATCATATGAGTTGAAATTGCTACCTAGAAACACTTATGTTAGAACATATGAATTACAAAGTTGGTATTAACTTTTATGTAAGACATATAAGCTATTTATAAGACACCTTTGTCATTCAATGTAGCGCTTACTATACTGAAGCAACTAAATTACAAATAAAGTATTGGTTCAAATGATGTTGTATCTGTCTATATTGTGGAGAGTTCTTCCTATTTATTTTGACGAGTGATTTTCATCTTATCATAAGGTGTTCTTTAACAAACATTGGTGTGTTTGTTCCGTACTTTTGCTTGTGTTTTAAAAAGTGGTCTTAGTTAACTTGACCAAGCTTGGCTTATTGTTTAGGTTGGAGGGTCTATTTGGTATCAAAATAGTGAAGAAAAATCTTGATTTGGTTGGTTTTGTACCAAACCAGCCCTACTCGACCAAGCATATACCAACTAAACTCAAGTAGGCACTAAACCCACCAACATGCAAAATTTAGTTTCTATTTAGTAGGGTTTGACCAAATACAATGACAATTAATGGTGATGTTTTTCCTTTTATTATTCTACTTAATTTTTTAAACATTACCATTAATTGTTTCAAAAAAATTTAGAGTAGTTACAATCTCATTTGTCTTTATACGAAAAAATAGATTTTCATATCCCATTCAAGATTTAGCGAGTTCAAAGATTTCAAGCTTATAGGATTGGTAGGATTGCAGCATTTTCATTGGATTCTACCACATATGAGGTTATGTATTTGGCATTTATCAAGAGCACCAAGGCCTTTATGTACATCGATGTTGGTCGTATTAATCATTGAAATCCCCTGTCATGGCCATAGAAAAAACATACCCTTCACTCAAATCAAAATCATTGATTGGGCAAGTTAAACATTTTCTACCATATTATAACTTATAGGGATTAGATTAAGTAGTTCTACATCCAAGTTGATTGACAACCAAGTTCAAGTTTAAAAACTATATTTCTTGCTCTGTTGATTGTTCTATGAATTAGAGAGTTAAATTATGATTTCTCCATTTTTGTGATTCACTATAAGGCTCTTCAGTGGATACAAGTCCATCTATCTTTCACAAGCTATGCAATTCAAAGTTTCAATGCCACCTATCTTTTCCTAATTCCACTCCGATCATAAGATAAGATAATCTTATTATGTCCACAAATCATCAAATAAGACTACATAGTAGAGAGTACAAATTTTGAGCCGATAGAGAAGAATAAGTCAACATTGCAGAGAGGGCTACACAGTAGAGTACAAATTTTGATGATCAGAATAAAAAATAAGACTTTGTCAATCAGAAATCAAATTTTGATCAATCAGAATAAAAAAAATCAGATTGTCAATCAGAGACCAAATTTTGATAAGCAACATCTTCCTTCTTTGTAAAGAAGGATCAAATTTTGATAAGCAACATCTTCCTTCTTTGTAAATGGTTCTTTGATGTAATTTTAATATGTTGTTAAATATGAAAAGGAAAATATTACAAATCAAAATGTTCTACCAGTGCTGAAAATTTGAAAACACAAAATGTCGGAACTGCTCAAAGATGTATCACTAGTTTCTTTCCTTCCATTAGGACTTTTTCGCCATCATCAAGAGCAGTGAATGTCACCCAAGGTTACTTCTCAAGAACCTATGTCCAGGCCAGACCACTCTCTAGAAGACATTGTTCGAGAGGCACTTAGTGCTAACATTTACACCATTGACTTCGATGATGTGTGGAGCCAACTCCCTGCCTCCTCCCATGGCAGTTACATCTTAATCCAGGTTATGTTTCTTTAGAGGCTCTCTTTCACTTTATAGGTTTTCGTTGTTGGAGTATAAACTGCTTGTACATGGCCAATGTTATGTCAATTCATTTTCTGCTTTTCTTCTACTCATTTTTCTTTTCATTTCAACTCATTTTAGGGTATGCCTTTTGCAAACTGCTCTTTTGTTGTAATTATTGTTGGTTGTAGTAACAAGTCCATTTGACCTATTTAGATCTTTAGAGGGCATTAATACAATTTTCAAATTTTTAATGGAAATACCTTTCGAGAAAAAATACTAAAAGAACGAAAAGTGTCAAGTTTGATTCTTTCTTGCAGTGAGAAGTTTCAAGTTTGATTCTGCCTAATAGTAAATGACATATGGTCAATACCCACACCATAGGATTGGTATCGCTTCTTTGAAAATTATTCGCCAAAATCAATAGTAAAAAATGAAATCTATTAATTTGCCCAAGTCATCTTCAGTGTGACAAATAAGATTATTATGGACCACTGGAAGGAGAAGTACAAATAGTAGATTCCAAATACAATAGTACTCTGTGTGTTGTGGGGACCCATTATCTTTGAAACTATAAGAGCTTACAACATCAATAAAAATTCCTAACCAAATAAGTAGGCGGTTAAATACAAAAGCATACAAATATTAAACTAATAAGATGAGGATCTTATTCAGAGGAATTTTGGGAAATATAAAAGTCATGAATTTGAATGTTCTCTATGCCCAAATTCTTGAAATTGCTGTCCCTTCTCTTCTTGAAGAACTTCCCCCAACTGAATTCTTTATATCTGGGCGGATTTTTCTCATTGACCAACTCAGGTACAGGTCCCATCATAACATAATGCGAAGGAGAAAGAGAGAATGGGATAGAAAACCTTTCCTTCTTGTCATTCACCACTGCCCTATGTTCTACACTTTGGTATTTGCCATTGCTCCAAACCTGCACAACACAAAATCCCTTCGAAAAATTAATTTTGATTTTGTGAATTTGTTTCTATGAAAACTATAGTATGCTTAAACAAAATAAGTTAAATTCCAAGGCACCACTGCCAAAATAAGTCATATATGACCACTCATAAATCAATATCTTTCACTTCCAGTCTAGTGAATTGTCCTTAACCAAACATATCTTGCATTAACCATGGTGTTAAAGCCTGTTTCATATGAGAACTCATCATGCACTAGTTAGTTAGGCATGAATGGTAAAACAAAACTGATCACCTGCATGCAATCCCCCACGTTGATGACAAAGGAATTGGGGATAGGCTTCACTCCAATCCATTCTCCATCTTTTCGCTTGACTTGCAGCCCTCCAACATCATCCTGAGCAAGCACAGTGAGAGCCCCAATGTCCTTGTGGCGACCCACTCCCAGAGCCAGCTCTGGCACAGGGCAGGGCGAATAATGATTCAACCTCAGAAGCGAAGTTTGTTCCTCAAACTTGGAATTGAAATAATCAGCTGGCAACCCCAAGCTCAGAGATACGAGTTCCACTAATCTGAAAGAAAGCTTTTCCACGGCCTCTGCATATTTCTCGCAGGCCTCCCTGTATCCACAAACCATTGCAAACTAGTCAATATCTATCAAAAATTTAGAAGCCATATATCAAATATATACGGGTAGGTAATTGTGGTGAGAGATATCAAATCCATGGAGATGCGAATCTCAGACTCTTTCTTAAGATTGGCCCTCCAGGGAATCGATACCTCGCTATGCATAAGTACAGCTCTGGGATTAATAAGGACCTTAGGCCAGGTGGGTTCTGCGGCCACTGATTTGTCACTGTTCGAATCTCATCGGACTCGAGTTCGAAACTCGAAGGAAGGCGAAAATAGCCTCGGCACGCAAAATCGAAGATCTCTTTCCAGTCCCTGACATTTTTTGTGAGCTCTGTGTCGTAATAGCCCAATGGGTTTTCGAAATCTCTCCTCACTTTGGCTTTTTCTTGCAAGGGGAGGGAAAAGAAACTGGCTGCTTCAGATTGGACTGTATGGAGGAGGTGTGGGGAGACGCCATGGTTGATGACTTGGAAGAATCCCCAGTCCCTGCAAGCTGCGTGTATTTGGGCAACGAGGGAGTCCAAGGTGGAGGGGTGCGGTGGAGTAGTGGAGTTGAGAGGGGAAAGATCTATGATGGGGATTTGATCATTGAGCGTGAAGTCGCAGTGTTTGGCGTTTGGACGATGCTCTAGGGATTGGATGAAGGCTGCATCGATGCCAAAATTAGCTTGAGATTGGCTCTCTAAACCCATTTTTTTTTTTCTTTTCTTCTGTTTGATGCTCTCGAGATCTTGCAGAATGTTAACCGTGGTGGATGGTTTTAACGATGTCCGTCGGAGAAGCAAAGCTTGTGCCACGACGGTTTTAACCATGTCCGTCGGAGAAGCAAAGCTTTTGCCACCTTGTTCAACGGCAGCATCCAAATTACAAACGCGCCGACGTCATGTGTGCTTATTCCTCTGTAGGACATTGAATGTAGACAATTTATTCTCTCCTGATGTGGTGCATTGAATGTGTTAATTTGGTGTCTATTCTTATGTGCTGAATTGAACATAGGTAATTTATATCCAAATTACAAACACAACAATGTTCATCTCAGGTACGTCTTGTCTTATGTGGTACTACGTGGCACTCATACCCTTACACACACCTACTATTCAGAAAGTTGGAGCCAATCTCGCTTCAAAGCCACATTCGTCACTTATCCACTTCGATAATGTATCTGTTCATCACTTCATAGTGATTCCCATGGTCCGTGGCCGCGGTTCCTATTTCGTATCCAATAGCATAGTAAATGCCCCCTGACATGGGGCCGATATAACACCATATAACATGCCGCGCGTTTTTTTTCTCTCTCATCACCGCCCCATGTCAGGGGGCATTTACTATGCTATAGGATACGAAATAGGAACTTCCGTCCGTGGCGTTAAGAAGCAGTACAGTTTATTGTGTGTCCAGCGCATACGTCACCATCCTGCTAAGCAGAATGTCGATTAAGCCGAAGCTCCATCTTTATACCATCCAATATAAAAACCCTTTACCCCCTATTATATACTCAAATATATTATGTCATTTTTTCTTCAATATATATCTCTCAATATGAACATGCATGGTATGGTATTGTTCCCCTAGTGAAGCTCGCATGGATTCCCTTTGGCAAAGCACTCACATTTCTCATTAAAGATATTTGTTGGGATTCATCAACTAATGAAGAAGTAGCAATAACGTCGCTTCTCGATCTGGGGAGAATTTTGTAATCGTCCTCTGTTGTGCAGGGTGAAGAAATTCCATGGAGATTTTTGTATAGCCTTAGTTGCAGAAGTCAAAGGAATTCTAATATGGGGAGAAGTATCAAAATTAAAGGGAGCATCAAATCTACTTTTAGTTTCAAGCATTGTCATGTCAGCGAGTAATCTCCAATGTCGGTAATTGGGATTTGAAAGAAGAGGTTGCTTCTCCTCCATCAGCGAACTCAACTGGACTGGTGAAGGATTGTGGAGTCAATCAATAATTATGGTATTGATATTGTCAGCTTCCACTGTCTTTTCCTACCCACACCAAACAATTAGGTCCATAGTAGTTAGGATTTAATGGGCATGCTTTTGCTTTCTAGAATTTTTATTTCTACATTGAACGTGTTTCTCTACGAGATTGGGTTGGGCATACACTATTCATCCCAACCAATAAGATCCATTAATTTTCATCTTCCTCTGTCAAAACATTTTTGACTGCGTGGCACACTCAACGGTGCAATACATCAACTTCACCACGAATAACTCTTAGCACTTTGAAAAGTACAAGATGTCAACCTCATTGTTGATAGCTCTAACCTAGTCAGTGCAGAGCTTTCCGAGAATTCTCAAAGAAGGCAGTCGGGAACTAGTCTCACACACCAAATCTGAAGAGTTGGCTTATCATTTGAATCCACACTCACTACTATAATCCTCCCAAGCATGATTATCTTATACTCTTGCAAAGTATCCTGAAAATCAACATGAGGCCCTCCAAATGCCATCGGAACCCCAAAGCTCTGTGCATATCCAATTAGCCATATCTACTCTAAACTCCCCGGGAGACTTCGATATCGTCAAAGCCAACAAATGTGGCCATGACAACCTTAAAACCATTGGCATGTGCATTCCTAGTGAAATCAAAGTAATTCTAAACCTCCCCTTCGGTTTCAGGATACTATACCATATTCTCAAAGTAGTGTCAACAAGACTAGTGGAATCTTGCAGCAAGACCCATTGTGCGGCCTAGGGAATGAGTCATTGGATTCTAGGACATCGATGGAGATCAAGCTTGCACCCTAGCGGAAATCTAGGATTGTTGGCACTGTGTGGTAGAGAAAAGACAGATAGTCAGGTGTGACACATCTTGGGCAAGGTCTATCAACACTTTGTGATCATTCATAGGTTGTGAGCAATGGGCTCACCTCGTGGTGCTTGCATCAGAGAGTTTGGAAAATCTTATGTATGTGAATTTAACATTGGGATTTGTTCATGGTCATATGATCTTCCCAAATCTTCTATTCTTTCGGTGTATCTTTATACCTTTAAGGACAATTACTAGTTTACATTTAAATTAGAAAACAACAATGTTAATGTCGTATATGTGATATATAGGGCTTATCTCAGGTAGGCATTTTTTATTTATTTACATTAAAATAAAAATGTTAATGTTGTATTTGTTTTTCCTTACATGATATAATGAATATAAACTCTATATTTCATTTGGGTAAGGTTGACAAAGCGAAATGCACCACCAATTATTAGAATACCTCCCTGCTATGAAATCTCAATTAGACCTCACACTATTTGGAATACAAGTCTCATCCAGTATGTGGGTCTAGTTTCCACCATGTTTGTTTATTTCCTCTTGGCTTGTGAATGAAGAGATGTTAATGTGAAGGAAAGTGTGAAATATTTGGAGGGTGAATATGAATCAGCTCACAAATGACAAACTTAAAACACAAAGTACAAGAGTATAATAGCATAGCAATAAGAACAATTACATCTCAAGAGGAGATAGTTAGCTAAAACCATCCAATACATACAAGAGTAAAAAGAGTACTAGAAACTAATTGCAAAGTAGTTCACAACTAATATCCAATGTAATGCATGTAATGAAATAGCAGAAATCCATTAGAAGGTATGTGATTCATAAGCCATGAATTAGTTCATCAACATATATCTCATGTAAAAGCAAACATGCACACATAATAGAAGTGTCGGACTGCCTTACAATCATCATGAAAGTACTCAAGGATCTTGCCAAAACTAAAGAGCTTATCATTGATATTGTTGAAAACCAAAGTACATGTATCACAAGTCCATCAAGATCCTAGATGAAGGCGGGTTTCTCATACCATCCCCAAAATAAGTCCCTAGCCTCACTACAACTCGATCTCCTAAATATGAAGAGTAAGTGTGCTAAGAGTCACCTAAGTTATAATAGCCTCCTAAAATGCTAAAATCCCCATAACTACTAAAAGCCCTTTCCTATATGCATGAGGATATATTTATACAAATGGGTAGGCGACTCTTCGCCTTCCCCATGAATTTTCCATTATCTCATGACTTCTTTCACTCCAAATAAATTTTTGTATTCATATTGAATTTTACATGATTTTTTGGTACTTCCCTATTTTCATAATTATGATAAAATAATATTTACAATATGACAAAAGAAATTGAATGGATGAGATCATTAGTTGTTCTTGCTTCTCTCTTTTCATGTAGGTGATTGCTTCATTTGTGTTATTGTCATAATAGGATAAGCTCAAGCCATGAGAGTTCAAGTACTTTTGGTTGTGCTGGGGCTGATGGTAGCATTGTATGAAGCTCCTCTGCACTTGTAGTACGAATAATCTGACCTACAATATTAGCTAGTTCCTTTATATAAAAATGGCTACTAGAGAATGGCCACAATTCAAGATCTTAATGGTGTATGTGGTGATCTAATCCTACTAAGATCAGTTTGTTATAATATATTTGATTAGTTTTAACCCAATCCATGCTCTGCACTAATGCTACCTTTGTGACTTGCAGTCCTCCAAGCTAAGGGTGAGCAAAGGAAAGAGTGCCAATCCAAGCTGAGGGTGAGATGAGGAAAGAGTATTGAGTTTTACCACAATGTTTAAATGAGGTAAAACTGTTGAATTGACATAGATCTAAGCTAGGAAATAGGGTTGAACCGAAGGGACATAGGGGCAAGCTAGGAAACATGGATGAATTAAAGGATGATAAGGCCGAGCCAAGAAATAAGACCAAATTGAAGGGTGATAGAGGCAAGCTATATAATAAGACTATCGCTATCAATACTTATATTTTTATGTGTTTCTATCCTTGTTTGGTGCTAGAGGCCGAGCCTTAGTGAATTCTATGTGTTTGTTAGTTGTATATTTTTTTAGCAAGTGAGCCAAAAACTCATTTTTATCACCATTGACTAAGGTAGGCTAACAACAATAAAAATGTTAGAAAACCCATAGTTATGCTTATGTTAATATGTTAAAAGTAAAATATGCAACACAATACCAATTTATAAAAAATAATGCATACAAAATCTGTAAATGACATAAAAAAATAAATAATGAATATTAAGCCCAATTGAAAAATATTCTATTATGAATTAAATAAAAAAATACACATGTGGAGAAAAATATGTTGACTTGGGCGAGTACTTCCACCTCTGTGGGAGGGTTCTTTGTTCCCTTAGTTGTTGTTGTTATGGCTCTCTATTCCTATTCGTATGCAAGTGAGCAAAGGATGTGGATGAACTCAGGTGGAAAGATAGGATAAGTTCCATGACAAGTCATCTCTACAAGTCATAGTTGAGGAGATATGATGTTTTTAAATGTATTAATATATATACCCAACTAAAAGTTAAATCATCCTACTAGAAGACAAGTCATATCCACCCCTTGAGACCCCACTAATCTTGTATAAATAAGGCCATTCTTGTGGCTCATGGTGCAAGCAAATTGCTGATGAATAAGTTAAATAAGGTCTAAGAAAGACCATTGATCCAAGTTGAGGCCGAGCTAAGGAAATAGTGTCAATCCAAGCTAAGGGTGATATGAGGAAAGAGTGTTGAGTTTGACCACAATATTGAAATGAGGTAAGTGTTGAATTGACATATATCTAAGCTAGGAAATAGGGTTGAACTGAAGGGTGATAGCGACAAGCTAGGAAACATGGATGAATTAAGGGATGATAAGGTCAGGCCAAGAAATAATGCTAAATTGAAGGGTGATAGAGAAAATCTATATAAGATGACCATCACTATCAAAAAGATATGTATAAGTAATTTTGTGAATATTCACTTGTATTTTTATGTGTTTCTATCCTTGTTTGGTGCTAGTGTAACACCCTCCTCCCACATCTACCCAAGCAACGAGCCAGCCGAGGTAAACATGCGATGAGAGGCCACTAAGATATGATTCGGCCTCCTGAGTCACATTAAGGAAGTGGAACCAGCAGAAACACACCATCCAAATATCCAACATCATCAACAAAAACCTCAAAGGATAAGTGACTCGGCCACTCAAACAGCTTGTCCCTGGGCCCCACTATTGTTTTAGGTCTCTTGGGCCATATTCGCTCTCATGCTATGGTGAAGGGAGCAACCAACAACCTAAAGTCGCTTTCACAGGTCTTCTTTCCAGTGATTGTGGACTAGAATTTCCAGTGTTGTGCCAATGACCTCGAGATTTAAGCCACTTGTTTAGGCTCAGAGCCCAGGTCACTACCTAGAATTGATCTATCTCTTCAAATCAATAAGATAACATGGAAGTGACAGTACTAAAACGAATAATTTTTCAAGACCTTGCCTGGACCCCTAATAGCCATGACAGGCATTTGATCAACATATTGCAAATGTGTAATCTACAGGTGTAATTCACAATTCTAAGCATAGGGGTCTCATTCTTAGTTGAGAATCGCTAAGAACCATTGATGCCTCAACCCATCAATTTCCATTCCATCCATTAGGTCATATATACATTTATCATTAAATTATAAGTAAAAACATAATGAGAGCCACACATGGTTGTTGTCATAAAACACATACATAACCAACATAATAACAACAGAAAATTCTCATGAAAGTACAGTCATATAGACCACATGTAATCCATCAAAATTATCATATAAAGACAAGGAGAAATAACCTTTCATTAATGATGAAAAATGCAAACCCGGGATGGGACTTCCATGTTCCAATCGACAGTAGAATGGCTGATCCAAATCTCTCTTCAATCATTCACCCCTATGCCATATTCTAAGCATGAATGTGGGATCTCATAGAACACATCAATCAAAACTCATCCAGGGCTTCCAGAGGCCATCCACCTCAACCCATTAAACAGTGATTCCACCTCATGGTCAGACATAACAAAACCATCATCAGATTGGTCGCCATCCAAGCCTTCCAGGGCTTCCAAAGCATTTGTTCCAACCAAGGTTTCCAGGACTAGTAACTCAACCCACCAAGGGATTCCAGAGTGTTTTTCCAACCAAGGCTTCTAGGAATAGTAACTCAACCCACCAAGGGCTTCCAGACTGTTTTTCCAACCAAGGCTTCTAGGACTAGTAACTCAACCAAGTTGTTACAGGCTTCTAGAGCGTTTGTCCAACTAGGGCTTCCAGGAACTAATAACTCAACCCAAGCTAAGGAAACATAAGAACCAACAAAAAAAAACCCACAATCACCATGGCTATCCAGGAAATGGCAAGTTTAGGCAATCCACTGTGAATCCAGGCAATCCTCCATGCCAATGACATATCACAACCAAGAAACCACATGCATGTGCTACACATGCCAAAACTAGTGAAGAAATCATACATGCAACTCGGTACCTGCAAGAAAATATTATGTAGTTGTTGATCCTAATGCCTCCTTGCACTTTCTTGTTTTCCTTTGCTTCCTTGCTCCAAAAATCCATGTATGCCACACCCTCCAAGGGTGCTCCATGAAAACTCTTAAGTATCCAAGAGTATCAGAGAGAGAATAATGAGAGAGAGCTCCAACACTGAACTAAGAAAAGGCTACCAATTGATCCTCAAAAGCCTTTTGATGGGTGAGGCCTCTATTTTCTTCATTTTCCATTATTTTCCTTCATTTTCCTCCTCACATGCAACCTGTGACCTTTCACCTCCCTTTTCTCCTAATTTCCATTATTTGCATAAATAAATGTGCTAAAAATTCCATTTTTCCTTTCCAAAGCCTTAGCCATTGCCTTTTCCAATTTTCTTAGCCATAAAGAACCAAATGAACACACCCTAGGATGTCTTTCCCAAAATTCAGCTTGGAATAAGTGTCCTATTGACTGTGGTTATTGTTTTTAACTTTTATTACATGGAATTTTCACCAGGGTTGTTACAGAACCCTCACTGTCTTTGGTGTTCAATTACACATATACCTCAACAACCTACTGAAAGAAGACATACTGCTCATGGACATTTATAAGACAGCTTGATGCAGTATTTACAATGAAATATCTGCTCAACAGAAAAACATCATGACAACATACCGCATAGTGGAGCTTTATAACACAACTCATTACGGTATTTACAATGATCATATTCTAAGTGCCAATCCACATGACATCATAACATCATGATAACATAACCACATGATAGTGTAATAACATGACACCCATACTGCATAGTGGAGCTTTATAACATAGATTTTTACGGTATTTACATCCATACATAAGTGTATATATAACAACATCACCAAAATATAGATACCAAAACATATTCCAAATCATACACCAAAGCATATATCAAACATATACTAAACACCATGTCTAAACATATATCAAAACATCATATAACATATATCAAACCATCATAAATCATATATCAACCACCATAAAACAAATACCAAACCATCATAAAGCATAAACCAAACCACCATAAAGAAAATACCAAATCACCATATCAAGCTGCTTTCCCTCAACTGGAAAACAACAAAGGATACATAGCCCGTATCTGATCTGTCGTCTCCCATGTAGCTTCATCGGGCCCAAAGTGCTTCCACTGCACTTTAACTTGCATTATTTTTCAATTTTGGAGCATGAGCACCTTTTTCTGCAATATACACTGAGGCTTCGGCTAGAATTCTCCATTTGGTTCAACCTGCAATATAGACTAGTCAATTGCATGATCAACATCTTTAACATAATTCTTAAGAAATGAGACATGGAAAAAATCATGGACTTTCATTATCAAAGGAAGTGCAAGTTGATAGGCTACTAGCCCAATCCTCTCAATAATGCTGAGGGGTCCATAAAACTGTGGTGCCAAGTTGGCACATGAGCCAATCTACAAGGATCTCTTCTTCAATTTGATGCGCAAGTACACCTGTTCCCCAACTTGAAACTCCTTGAACAACCTATTCCTATCTGCATAACTCTTCTGTCTATCTGTGTTGAATTTAGACTCTTCTTGATTATGTACATTTCATGTTCTATGTCTGCCAACATAACTGGTCCAATCAATACCCTGCTAACCGGATCACTCCTACTGATAGGAGTGTTGCAACTTCGCCCATATAGTGCCTCAAAAGGACTCATCCTCAATGACTCCTAATATTATTTTTGTATGCGAACTCTACCAAGGGGAGATACTCTTCCCACTTCTGTTGTTGATGCATCACATACATCCTCAACAAGTCCTCCAATATGCTATTGACCCTCTCTGTCTATCCATATTTCTGCAGATGATAAGCTGCGTTGAAGGCCAACTTTGTGCCCAAACCTGCAAATAACTCCTTCCAAAACTTGAAAGTGAACTTCACATCCCTGTTTGATACAATATTCTTTGGAACATTGTGTAGTCTAACCACATATCTGATGAATACCTGTGCCACATCACTAGTTGAGAACGCAGACTTCACCGGAATGAAGTGTGCAACCTTTGTCAACTTGTCCATAATGACCATGATGGAATCCTGCTGCTTCATTGTCTTTGGCAACCCTGTGATGAAGTCCATGGAAATGACCTCCCATTTCCATTCTGGAATCACGATCGGTTGTAGCAATCCACCTCAATGCTTACACTCTACTTTCACTTGCTGACAATCAAAACATCTAGCCACAAACGCTGCTACATCCCTCTTCAAGTTCGACCAATAGTAAGATCTCTTCACTGTTATCAGTGTCTTATAATAACTTGGGTGACCTGAATATGGTTTTGCATGAAACTCCCTCAAGATCACCTTCTTGAGATCACTATCATCCGACACATATATCTTGTCTCAGAACCTAACCAATCCATCTGCTATAAGACAATAGTCCAAGTCCTCTGCACCTGCACTTGTGCTTGTACCACTTCCTATACCTGTACCTGTACCATCACATGTACATGTACCTACACCTATATCATCACTTATACCTATACCTATACCTGTACTTTGTTGCAACTTTTGTATAATCTCCATATATCTGACATCATGTTGTCTTACCCGCAAGATCCTGTCTTGTAAATCTATCCCATAAGAGCTCATAGCTCTAAGTGATTCACCTATACCTACCTGCTAAGAGAATTTGTCACTCTGTTCTCCTTGCCTTTGATGTATCTAATCTCAAAGTCAAACTTTCTGATTGTGTCCAACCACCGAGCATGCCTACCATTTAGATTTGGTTGGTCAAATAGATTCCTCAGCGCACTTTGATCACTCATTAATGTGAACCTCCTGCCCAGAAGATAATGTCTCCACATCTTGAGTGCATGTATAATTTCTGCCAACTCAAGATCATGCATAGGATAGCTATGCTCATGCTCACTTAGTTTCCACAACTCATAACATACTACCTGCCCATCCTACATAAGGACTCCACCAAGTCATCTCTTGCACGCATCTATGCACACAACAAACTGTTGGATGTGGACCATGATTGTTCAGAGGCCTTTGTTTCAGCCAGATGTATACCGCAGGAAGTTTGTACACCCCTCCACGTGGGGGGGTGTGGGGGGGACTTATCCCCCACACAGGGGTCCAGCGGCCAGCGGTCCCCCGGCGGGGGTTCGGGGGCAGCACCCCTGAAGCTAAAAACAGATGTAAAATTGCCTTGTAAAAGTATAGAAATTTCTAGTCAATTTGGGCTGTTCATTAGGCGGATGATCT
Organism: Pinus tabuliformis; assembly: GCA_031772625.1. NCBI lineage: Eukaryota > Viridiplantae > Streptophyta > Pinopsida > Pinales > Pinaceae > Pinus > Pinus tabuliformis. The sequence continues at coordinate 304,007,401 of CM062809.1, forward strand.
GACGGTAGAACTTATGTTTAGTTTAGGGTTTTTTTTCCTAGAAGGCGACCCCTCTCTTCATATGAGGGCATTGTATTGAGGTTGTGTAATAGATGCGTATTCTCTGAGCGAGAAGCAGAGAGGTGAGACTGTGAGAGAAAATAGAGGATATTACAGTGGATCTGCTGTAGGTTGTGTCTCTTCATTTTGCTAGATAATAGAAAGGAAGGACTGGTTATTCGGGGTGGACATAGCCCAAACTGGGTGAACCACGTATATCTGTGTCTCTCTTGTTTTATGCATTTTCTGTGTTTATATTTCTGCAATATTTTATGTGTTCCATTTCTCCGTAATATATAATTTTCTAACAACTGGTATTAGAGCCGAAGGTCTATTTGGCTGATAAACTCGCAGGAAAGAAGGGTTCCTCGTTCGAGTGGGAGCAATGGCGGAAGATGGTAAGTTTAGGGTCGAGAAATTTAACGGCCAAAACTTCTCGCTGCGGAAGATGCAGATGGAAGATTATCTGTATCAGAAAGATCTATACCCACCATTGGGCGATAAAACAAAGATGCCAATGGGTATGACAGATGAAGAATGGAACCTTCTCAATACAAAGGCACTCAGAACAGTACGGTTGTGCCTTGTAGCATTGGTCGCCTTCAACATTTCGAAGGAAACAATGACAGAGGGTTTGATTAAGGCATTGGAGAAACTATATGAAAAACCCTCAGCCTCAAACAAGGTATTTCTTATGAAACGGTTATTTAATATGAAGATGTCAGAAGGTGGATCTGTTGCAAACCATTTAAATGATTTTAATACTGTTACAAGTCAGTTATGTTCTGTAGGGATAAACTTTGATGATGAAGTTAGAGCTATATTATTCTTGTGCTCATTACCAGAAAGTTGGAATGGTTTAGTAATGGCCATTAGTAACTTTGTTTCTGGATCTAGTACTTTAAAGTTTGATGATGTTGTCGGTGCTATCTTTAGCGAGGAAATGCGACGAAAAAGCTCCGGTGAGACATCGGGTAATGCTTTGAGTGCAGAGTCTAGGGGAAGAAAAATGGAAATAAGAAAGAGCTCGGGATATCATAGTAAATCAAGGAAAGGAAGATCCAAGTCTAGATAGGGGATAGTGTGTTGGAAATGCGGAAAGAAAGGACACCTAAAGAAAGACTGTAGATCTCGGAAGGGAAAAGAAGGAGATGCATAGCAAGAAAACAATCATGAAGCAAATGTGACAGGTGAGGTGTTACAAGATGCTTTGATTTTTTCTTTTGAAAATATTACTGATTCCTGGGTGGTAGATCTCAGGGGCCTCATTCCATGCCACACCTGATAAGAAATACTTTCATGACTTTGTTCAAGGAGATTTTGGACAAGTTTGTTTGGGTGATGATAAACCCTGTAAAATTGTTGGAATGGGTAAGGTTCTTGTAAAACAGCAGAATGGAAACCAATGGCTACTAAAGGAGGTAAGGCATGTTCCAGATCTAAAGAAAAATCTGATTTCAACAGGGCAGTTAGGCGGTGAAGGTTGTGTGACAACTTTCACAGATAAAGCTTGGAAGGTCACCAAAGGAGCCCTGGTAATAGCAAAAGGTGAAATGGTTGGTACGTTGTATTTATGCAATGGTATTTCTAACTCTGTTAATGCTTTAAATTCCAAAGGAGCAAATGCAACATTATGGCATCATAGGCTTGGACACATGAGTGAAAAGGGGATGAAGGTTCTTCACTCAAGGAATTTGTTGTCGGGTTTGAAGAATGCTGATTTGGAGTTCTATGAGAATTGCACTTATGGAAAACAGAAGAGAGTCAGATTTCTCAGAGTTGGGAAAGAAAATAAGAGCAAAAAATTAGAGCTTGTGCATATAGATATATGGGGACCTGCTCAGGTATCATCTCTCGGTGGCTCTCGTTATTATGTTACTTTTATTGATGATGCAACTAGAAAAACTTGGATTTATTGTATTAAGAATAAATCTGATTTATTTGATACTTTCAAGAAATGGAAAGCTTTGGTTGAGATTGAGACAGGAAAGAAATTGAAGTGTCTTAGATCAGACAATGTAGGTGAATATTGCAGCAAAGAGTTTGATAAGTATTGTTCAGAGCATGGAATTCGCAGAGAGAAGACAGTTCCAAGAACACCACAAGAAAATGGTGTGTCAGAAAGGATGAATAGAACAATCATGGAGCGTGCAAGGTGCATGAGATTGCATGCAGGATTTCCTTTACAGTTTTGGGCAGATGTTGTAGATATTGTTGTTTATCTAATAAATAGAGGGCCTTCAAGTTCCTTGGATGGTGGTGTTCCAGAGGAAGCATGGACAAGTAAAAAGGTAAACTACTCCTTTTTAAAGCCTTTTGGTTGTGAGGCCTTTGTCCATATTGATAAAGAAAATAGAACAAAGCTTGAGGCAAAGTCAAAGAAATGTACCTTTATTGGATATGGTGTTAATGATTTTGGTTATTGCTTATATGATTATGAAAATCACAAAATCATTAGGAGTAGAGATGTAATATTCAATGAAAAGGTCTTGTATAAGAACTAGTTGCAGGAAAAGAAACAGGAAAAAGAAAACAAGGAATAAACAGTTCTTGATGAAATCACTGAAAAAGTAAAGGTGCCTGAAAATAATAACAATCAACAACCACAACAACAACAACCACCACAACAGCAACAAGGCACCCCAAACACCTAAAAGTGGTGTTAGAAGATCTACCAGGATAAGTAGACCCCCTGAACGATACTCTCTTTCATTATATTATTCATTGTTGACTGATTCTGGTGAACCCGAATGTTATGAAGAAGCAATGCAGGTTGAAAGTAGGAAGAAGTGGGAGGTAGCCATGGAAGAAGAGATGGACTCCTTAATGCATAACCAGACTTGGGACTTAGTCAGGTTGCCTGCGGGAAAAACTACATTGAAGAATAAATGGGTTTACAGGCTGAAGGAAGAAGATGGAGGAAAATAAAGGTACAAAGCTAGACTTGTGGTGAAAGGGTTTGCATAGAAGAAAAGTATTGATTTTGATGAAATATTTTCTCCTGTTCTTAAAATGACTTCAATCAGAACTATTTTAAGTCTAGTAGTAGTTGAAGATTTGCATCTTAAGCAGTTAGATGTAAAGATAGCCTTTCTCCATGGGGATTTAGAGGAAGATATATATGCAGCAACCACAAGGATATAAGGTGAAAGGGAAGGAGAAACTAGTGTGCAGGTTGAAGAAGAGCTTGTATGGCTTAAAACAGGCTCCAAGGCAGTGGTATCTAAAATTTGACAAGTTTATGTCTGAACAAGGTTATACTAGATGTCACTTTGATCATTGTGTTTATCTGAAAAAGCAAAATGATGGCAGCTATATTATATTGTTATTATATGTAGATGACATGCTTGTTGCAGGGTCTAACATGCAGGAAATAAATGTGCTCAAAAGAAAATTGGCAAATTCATTTGCAATGAAGGATTTGGGTGCTGCAAAACAAATCCTTGGTATGAGCATCACTAGAGACAGGAAAAATCGCAAATTAACATTGTCTCAGAATGAGTACATACAAAAGGTGTTGAAAAGAAATAATATGCACAATGCAAAACCAGTTAGTACACCTTTTGCTAGCCATTTCAAACTTAGTAAGGAAATGTGCCCAAGGACCCAAGAAGACATGGATTATATGTCTAAAGTTCCATATGCATCAGTAGTTGGAAGCTTAATGTATGCAATGGTCTGCACAAGCCCTGATATTGCACATGCAGTGGGAGTTGTAAGCAGGTACATGAACAATCCAGGAAAGGAACATTGGATGGCAGTGAAATGGATTCTCAGATATTTGAAAGGTACCACAAACCAAGCATTATGATTTGGTGGTTCAAACATTTCTCTACAGGGATATGTTGATGCAGATATGGCAGGTGACATAGATAACAGGAGGAGCACTACAGGATATGTATTTACTGTTGGTGGAACAACCATCAGTTGGGTTTCAAAAATCCAAAGTGTTGTTGCACTTTCAACAACAGAAGTAGAGTATGTTGCTGCTACAGAGGCTAGTAAAGAAATGATTTGGTTACAAAGGTTTATGGGTGAATTGGGTAAGGAGCATGATATGGGCATGTTATACAGTGATAGCCAAAGTGACATTCATCTTGCAAAGAACTCAACATTTCACTCCAGGACTAAACAAATACAGCTCAAGTACCATTTCATACGATCAGTGTTGGAAGATGGAGAGTTGAAGCTAGAAAAGATACACACTAGCCAGAATCCTGCAGATATGCTAACAAAAGTTGTAACGAGGGAGAAACTGAGAATATGCTCAGTTTCAATTGGTCTTCAAGGATGACGATGAATATGAGAAATAGCCAGGTCCAAAGAGGAGTCATTGTCCAGCAAATGAAGCAGTGATGGAGTTGCTACAATCATTCTCCAAGTGGGAGATTGTTGGATGTGGAGCATGATTGTTCAGAGGTCTTTGTTTCAGCCGGATGTATACCCCAGAAAGTTTGTACACCCCTCCATGCGGGGGGGACTTTTCCCCCACATGGGGGTCCAGGGCTAGCGGTCCCCCTGCGGGGGTTTGGGGGCAGCACCCTCGAAGCTAAAAACAGATGTAAAATTGCCTTGTAAAAGTATAGTAATTTCTAGTCAATCTGGGCCGTTCATTAGGCGGATGATCTGACGGTAGAACTTATGTTTAGTTTAGGGTTTTTTGCCCTAGAAGGCAACCCCTCTCTTCATATGAGGGCATTGTATTGAGGCTGTGTAATAGATGTGTATTCTCCGAGCGAGAAGTAGAGAGGTGAGACTGTGAGAGAAAACAGAGGATATTACAACGGATCTGTTGTAGGTTGTGTCTCTTCATTTTGCTAGATAATAGAAAGGAAGGACTGGTTGTTTGGGGTGGACGTAGCCCAAACTAGGTGAACCACGTATATCTATGTCTCTCTTGTTTTATGCGTTTTCTGTGTTTATATTTCTGCAATATTTTATGTCTTCCATTGCTCCGTAATATATAATTTTCTAACACAAACTCTCTGTCCAGGTCTACAATCTTCAACATTGGTGCATGTGTTAACAACTGCTTGAGCTGCTCAAAACTAGCCTCATATTCCTCTATCCATTCAAGCTTCTTACCTTTTCTTTGCAAAGAGGTGATAGGATAATCAATCTGTGAGAAGTTCCTACTGAACCTCTTGTAGTAACCTACCAAACCCATGAAGGATCTCACCTCATCCACATTCTTAGGAGCTACCCACTCCATGATGGCTCTTATCTTTTCTGGATCTACTGCAATGCCTTCCTTGGAGACGACATGCCCCAAGTAATTTACCTTCGTCTAAAATATATTGCATTTTCTAAGCTTAGCATACAATTGATGCTCTCTTAATAATTTCAACATCGCTTCTAGATGCTCGGCATGGTCTTTTTCATTTTTATAATATACCAGTATATCATCAATGAACATAATAATGAACTTATCAAAATATGGATGCAATACATTACTCATCAAGCACATGAATGTAGTTGGAGCATTAGTTAAGCCAAATGGAGCTACAAAAAACTCATAATGCCCAATCAATTCACGAGCACCTTTTTCTGCAATATACACTGAGGCTCTGGTTGGAATTCTCCATCTGGTTCCACCTGCAATACAGACTAGTCAATTACATGATCACCATCTTTAACATACTTCTTAAGCAATGACACATGGAAAACATCATGGACTTTCACTGTCAGAGGCAGTGCAAGTCGATAGGCTACTAGCCTAATCATCCCAATAATGTTGAAGGGTCCAAAAAACTATGGTGCCAGCTTGGCACATGAGCGTATCAGCAAGGATCTCTTTTTCAGTTTGATGTGCAAATACACTTGTTCCCCGACCTGAAACTCCTTGAACAACCTGTTCATATCTACATAACTCTTCTACCTATCATGTTTTGCCTTTAGATTCTTCTTGATTACTTGCATTTCATGTTCCATGTCTTCCAACATATCTAGTCCAATCAATACCCTGCTAACCGAATCACTCCAACCTGTTGAAAATAGCAACAAGAAATGCTAAAAATAGAATTGCTAAAAATAGCACTTCTAAAAATAGCAGTTCAGCCAGTGTTGATCTTAGCAAAAATGGATGGAAAAATGGAAGTGCTAAAAATAGCATTCTATAAATAGAATTTTGAGATACCTTCCTATTTTAGTCAATCCATAAACTAAAATAGTGAAGTAAAATTCGAATTTGATCTTAGCAACTATTTGTAAAATAATTAATTAATTCATCTTGAGTTAATTAATTAAGGAAAATAAAACATGAAGTCTATGTGGGGACATGCAATAGTTTCTCCATTAATTGAGGAATTTATCCATCAGTTAAAGAGATAAGGATGAGTTGTAATATTAAGTTGTAATTAGTTGACTTAGTTAACTGAGTCAAGTCCAGTTAGATTAATTCAAACAGTTTGTTGAATTAATGTAAGTTCAGTTAGTTAATGCTTGCATGCATGTAACTACTGCACTTCAGATAACTGAGTATTCTCTCATAAATAACTCATGCATGTCAGTTCAGACAGAGACCCAGTTGAGATCAGATGGAGGGGCAGTGTACTATCAGTTGCTAGAATATTCCATTATGAATATTCCTTGCATGTAGAAGGAATTCTTTCCTTAAGGATTGCACAGTTACTTCTTCAAGTTTAGTGAGTGTGATGAGGCCAATTCACACATGTGACATCATTGGACCCCAAGAAAAACTACGCAAGGAAATAGGAGGCTTGGAGGGCTTGAGGAAGACATATACTATGTCTATTCAGTCTGTGAGCTGTATTGTTTTGATTGCAAAGAGGATAGGATAGCTTGACAGCTGATTATTTTTGTAACTTGAACAAGATTTCCACTTGTATGATAATACAAAGTTGGGGTTTTAGGCTGAGGATTTCCCCAGGTTATTTCTTCTGTGTTATGTGTGATTGATTTCTCATTCTCAGTTATATGTGTTCTCTTGATCTTGCTCAATTCAATTATGCTTCCACAAAGTGTTGTAGAAATAGATCATGTAATGTGTTTTAATATATTGCATAATCTATTGACCTACAGTGGGAATTTCTACATGGTATTAGAGCAAAGGTGATCAAGGCGAAGAGCAGTATACAAGAAGGAGAAATTCGAAGTTTGGTTCTTGAATATAGAAATTGAGTTCTTATCACATCTCTATTTCACCTATGGTGCTCAGTGGTTTAAGACTCAAGTATGCTCTTGATGGCAGTTCGAATTATATAGCCTGGAAGGATCACATGGAAGCAGTATTAGAAGATAACAGTCTAAAGGACTTCATTGATCAAGAAGTCCCCAGGCCGACTGATGCTACTGAACTAGTAGAATGGAAGAAATGTGTAGCTAGAGCAAGGAGAATCTTCCTGGAGGGAGTTCAAGACCACATTGTATCGAGCCTCCATGGGAAGGAGACATCATTTTCAATGTGGAAAACATTGAAATATTTATATCAAAACAACAGTGATCAGAGAAAGTTGACGTTGAAAGACAAGCTTCATAAGATCAAGTGTGAAAAGGGCGACACAATCTCTACATATCTGAACAAGCTCACCACCTGCAGGGATGAGCTTGGAAGTGTAGGGATCACGACTGCTGATGATGACATGTTGAGTCTTGCACTCCTCGGTCTTCCTAAGAGCTAGCATAGCTACCAAGAATCGGTTAATGGAAGAGAAAAACTACTAGATTGGGAACGACTTTGGTCGGATCTGATGCAGGAGGAAATAAGAAGAAGCACCAGATATGGATCCTCATCGAAGCAAGATGATGAGGAAAATCTAGCCTTAGCGAGTAAGGCGAGGAAAGGGAAAGGGGAGGTGTCCCATCCCAAATCCGGTTCTTCCCATGGTGGGAAGAATATTGACAAATCGAAAGTGCGATGCTTTCATTGTCATGAAGTGGGCCATTATGCTACGAATTGTCCACAGAAGAAATCCAAGAAGGATTCCTCAAAGGGATCTAATGGTGAGGCACTGGCCTCACAGTTTGAGCTGGATTTCTTGCTTATCGCATGCATGGTTTCATCCATGGTGGGATGTGTGTGGTACTTGGACAGTGGAGCTTCATTCCACATGTCAGGTGACAAGAATCTTTTCAGTACCTTGGAGGAGAAGGATCTCCAGATGCGGATCGAGATGGGCGATGATGGAAATTACCATGTTTCCGGTGAAGGTACGGTTGTGTTTAAGAGGGAGCATGGAGCTCCCCTCACCCTGACTGATGTAAAGTATGTACCAAGTCTGAAGAAGAATCTTGTGTCTATTTCTATGCTAGAAGATAAAGGCTATGATGTAGTCTTTAGTAAAGGAAAAGTTTTCCTGAGGCATATCAGTATTAGACAGACAAAGTGAATAGGGATTCGAGTCAAGAATCTCTACAAGCTAGAGGTAGACGACTGTGTTTCTTTGAGTTCCAAAGTTGAGATGGTGCAGAACCAAGATGTTAGCAAGCTATGGCATAGAAGATTGGGCCACTTGCACCATGGAGCCCTGAAGATCATGTAGCATATTTCTACCGGATTATCCAAGGGAAAACTTGAGCAGACAACTACATGCAAAGGTTGTACCTTTGGTAAGTATGCGAAATCTTCCTTTCTGGATCGAGACAGTAGAGCTGGAGCAATCCTAGAGCAAGTTCACTCAGATGTTTGTGGGCCTTTATCTACAACCTCCACCACTAAAAAAAGGTACTATGTTATTTTTATTGATGATTTTTCTCGTAGATGTTGGATCTACTTTATGCAAAATAAGGATCAGACCTTCTTGAGGTTTTGTGAGTTTAAAGCCTTGGTAGAGAAAGAATCTGGAAATAAAATAAAATCCTTGCATAGTGACAATGGTGGAGAGTATGTCTCCCAACAATTTAAATACTTCTATGCTGCAGGAGGTATTAAAAGGGAATTGACAGCACCCCATAACCCACAGCAAAATGGGGTGGCTGAAAGGAAGAACAGATCGATTGTGGGAGCAGCTTGAGCGATGTTGCATGACCAAAGCCTACCACTGCATTTGTGGACTGAGGCATGAAATATAATAGTATACTTGCAGAACAGAGGCCCGCACCGTATACTGGGAATGAATACACCTATGGAGGCCTATTCTGGGAAGTGACCTGATGTAAGTCACTTCTTAATCTTTGGATCATCAGTTTACTGTCATGTGACCAAAGATGCCAGGAAGAAGCTAGACCCAACAGCTGAGTTGGGAATACTTGTGGGGTACGCGGATACACCCCACAACTATTGAGTGTACCTACCTTCCACTCAGAGGATAGTGGTACGCAAGGATTTGAAGTTCGACGAGCAGAAAGCCATGTGCTTATCACTTGAGAGGGATCTCCAGTTGCATGCAGATGAGGAAATTTCAGTTCAGAAGGATGAGGAGCCTCAGATTGATTTGAAGCAGCTGAATGTAGAGGATTCGGAAGTGGAGACATCCACTCATGCTGATATTTCCAGAGATCGGTGGAAACGCTCAAGCGAAGATGACAGGTTGATGCCAGATGCGCGAGAGAATGTGGGACAACCATCTTCTCAGCGTAGACTAAGGAGATTATCTGAGAAGTACACTGGGTACATGGCCCTAGTTGGGGAGTGTATAGATACCGAACCTTCCTCATTCGAGGAGACAGTGCAGAAACCAGTCTGGGTTGATGCAATGGTAGAGGAGTATGACTCTATCATTCGGAACAGTATGTGGGATGTTGTCCCAAGGCCTCAAGGCAAGTTAGTGGTGAGTTCGAGATGGCTTTACAAGGTAAAATAGGCAGCTGATGGCAGAGTTGAGAAACATAAGGCAAGGTTTGTTGCCCGGGGTTTCTCATAGGTCGAGGGGATCGACTACGATGAGACTTTTGCTCCCGTAGCAAGGTATTCATTAATTAGATCAATGTTGGCACTATCAACTCAAATGCAGTGGAAGATCCACTAGATGGATGTGAAGACAACATTCCTCAATGGGAATATTGAGGAGGAGGTGTACATTGAGCAGCCAGAGGGTTTTGAAACCTTCGATCGTGAGTCACATGTGTGCAGACTCAAGAGGGCTCTGTATGGGTTGAAGCAAGCACCCCATGCTTGGTACACTAGGATCGATAGCTATTTCATTGGTTTGGGCTTCACCAATAGTGAAGCAGATGCGAACCTTTACCACATCATGGTAGAAGGTAAACCATTGATCATTGTTCTTTATGTCGATGATCTGATTTTGACAGGTGATGATCAACTGATACATTGGATGAAGGACATGGGCCTTATGCACTACTTTCTAGGCATGGAGGTGTGGCAGAAAGATGGGGAAGTATTTTTGTCTCAAGGAAAGTATGCCAACGAGATACTCAGGCGCTTTCACATGGAGAAGTGCAAGCCCATGCAGACTCCTCTAGCTAGGAACTGGAGGAAGGAGGATGCTACTTCAGGTGAGGTAGTAGCTGCTACTATTTATCGGCAGCTAGTGGGTTCACTTATGTATTTGATGAACACATGACCTGACTTATGATTTGTGGTGAACCAGCTGAGTCAAGCTATGGTTTAGCCTACCAAACTATTTTGGAAGGCAGTGAAGCATGTGTTGAGATAGCTCAGAGGCACATCTCAGTTCGAATTGTGGTACAGACGGACAAAGGGAGTGAAACTTCAGGGCTTCACAGATGCAGATTGAGCAAGGAGTCCATCAGACCGGAAGAGCACTTTTGGAGGAATCTTTAACCTTGGTTCAGCTGCAGTTTCTTGGTACAGTATGAAACAGAGATCAGTTGCACTTAGCTCAATAGAGGCTGAATACATGGCTACTAGTCAGGCTGCATGTGAGGCCATTTGGATGCAGAAGATTCTAGTGGGATTGTTTGGTCAGATGATGGATCCTACAGTGATCTACTATGATAACCAGAGTTGTATCAAACTCTCTAATAATCCAGTTTTTCATGACAGGTCCAAGCACATTGATATCCAGTATCACCATCTTTGAGACTGTGTGGTCAAGAGGATCATGTTGTTGCTGCATGTTTTGACCGAGGAACAGGATGCAGATATTTTGACTAAGGCATTGTCAAGATGCAAGTTCGAGTTCCACAGAGACAGGATTAGGGTTACTGATAATCCCTTTCTTGTTGAGAGGGAGTGTTGAAAATAGCAACAAGAAATGATAAAAATAGAATTGCTAAAAATAGTGTTGCTATAAATAGCAGTTCAGCCAGTGTTGATCTTACCAACAATGGATGGAAAAATGGAAGGGCTATAAATAGCATTCTATAAATAGCATTTTGGGATACCTTCCTATTTTAGTCAGTCCCTAAACTAAAATAGTGAAGTAAATTTCGAATTTGATCTTAGGAGTTGTTTGTAAAATAATTAATTAATTCATCTTGAGTTAATTAGTTAAGGAAAATCAAACATGAAGTCTATGTGGGTACATGCAATAGTTTCTCTATTAATTGAGAAATTTATCCATCAGTTAAAGAGATAAGGATGAGTTGTAATGTTGAGTTGTAATTAGTTGACTTAGTTAACTGAGTCAAGTCTAGTTAGATTAATTCAAACAGTTTTTTGAATTAATGTAAGTTTAGTTAGTTAATGCTTGCATGCATGTAACTACTACACTTCAGATAACTAAGTATTCTCTCATAAATAGCTCATGCGTGTCAGTTCAGACAGAGACTCAGTTGAGATCAGATGGAGGGGCAGTGTACTATCAGTTGCTAGAATATTCCATTGTGAATATTCCTTGCATGTAGAAGGAATTCTTTCCTTGAGGATTGTGTAGTTAATTCTTCAGGTTTAGTGAGTGTGATGAGGACAATTCACACATGTGACATCATTGGACCCCAAGAAAAATTGTGCAAGGAAATAGGAGGCTTGGAGGGCTTGAGGAGGACATATACTATGTCTATTTAGTCTATGAGTTGTATTGTTTTGATTGCAAAGAGAGCAGGATAGCTTGAGAGCCGATTCTTTTTGTAACTTGAACAAGATTTCCACTTGTATCATAATGCAGAGTTGGGGTCTTAGGCTGAGGCTTTCCCCGGGTTATTTCTTCTGTGTTATGTGTGATTGATTTCTCATTCTCAGTTATATGTGTTCTCTTGTTGTTGCTCAATTCGATTAAGCTTCCACAAAGTGTTGTAGAAGTAGATCTTGTATTATGTTTTAGTATATTGCATAATCTGTTGATCTACAGTGGGAATTTCTACACAACCAATATGAGTGTTACAACTTTGCCCATACAGTGCCTCAAAAGGACTCATCCTCAAAGATTCCTGATAATTTTTGTTGTATACGAACTCTACCAAGGGGATATACTCTTCCCATTTCCATTGTTGATGCATCACATACATCCTCAACATGTCCTCGAATATGCTATTAAACCTATTGTCTATCCATTTGTCTGCGGATGATAAGTTATGTTGAAGGCCAACTCTATGCCCAAACCTGCAAATAACTCCTTCCAAAACTTGGAAGTGCAGTTCACATCCTTTTTTGATACAATCTTCTTTGGAACACCGTGTAGTCTAACCACATCTCTGATGAATACCTGTGCCACATCACTAGCTGAGAACGTAGACTTCATTGGAATGAAGTATGCAACTTTTGTCAAACTATCCATAATGACCATAAATCTTGTCACTCCACTTGCTTTGGAAACTTTGTGATGAAGTCCATGGAAATGACCTCCCATTTCCATTTTGGAATCACAATTGGTTGTAGAAATCCACTTCGATGCTTACACTCTACTTTCACTCGCTGACAATAAAATCATCTAGCCACAAACTCTGCTACATCCCTCTTCAAGTTCGGCCAATAATAAGATCTCTTCACTACTGTCAGTGTCTTCTAATAACCTGGGTGACCTGAATATGGTTTTGCATGAAACTCCCTCAAGATCACCTTCTTGAGATCACTGTCATTTGACACATATATCCTATCTCGGAACCTGACCAATCCATGCTATAAGTCAATAGTCCAAGTCTTGTGCACCTGCACCTATACCTGTACCACTACCTATACCTGTACATGTACATATACCTATACCTGTATCATCACCTATACATGTACCTGTACTTTGCTGCAACATGTGCACAATCTCCATATATCTGACATCCTGCTGTCTTGCCCGCAAGATCCTCTCTTTTAAATTTGTCCCATAAGAGCTCATAGCTACTAAGTGATTCACCTGTACCCACCTGCTAGGAAAATCTACCGCTCTATTCTCCTTGTCTTTGATGTATCTGATCTCAAGGTTGAATTCACTGATCATGGCCAACCATCGAGCATGCCTACCATTCAAATTTGGTTGGTAAAATAGATACCTCAACCCATAGTGATCACTCATCAATGTGAACCTCCTGCCTAGAAGATAGTGTCTCCACATCTTTAGTGCATGTATAATGTCTGCCAACTCAAGATCATGTGTTGGATAGCTCTGCTTGTGCTCATTCAGTTTCTACAACTCATAGCATACTACATGTCCATCCTACATAAGGACTCCACCAAGTCCTCTCTTGCACACATCTATGCACACAACAAACTCTCTGTCCGGGTCTACAATCTTCAACATTGGTGCATGTGTTAACAATTTCTTGAGCTGCTCAAAACTAGCCTCACATTCCTCTGTCCATTCAAACTTCCTGTGTTTTTTTGCCAAGATGTGATAGGATAATTAAGATAAGTTCTTGATGAACCTCTTGTAGTAACCTACCAAACCCATGAAGGATCTCACCTCATCCACATTCTTAGGAGCTACCCACTCCATGATGGCTCTTATCTTTTCTGGATCTACTGCAATGCCTTCCTTGGAGACGACATGCCCCAAGTAATGTACCTTCATCTGAAAGAAACTACATTTTCTAAGCTTAACATACAATTGATGCTCTCTCAACAATTTCAACACTACTGCTAGATGCTCGACATGCTCTTTTTCATTTTTAGAATATACCAGTATATCATCAATGAACACAATAACGAACTTATCCAAATATGGATGCAATACATTATTCATCAAGCACATGAATGTAGCTAGAGCATTAGTTAAGCCAAATGGAACTACAACAAACTCATAATGCCCATACCTGGTCCTGAACGCAGTCTTGTAAATGTCTTCTTCCTTGATGTGTACCTAATGATATCTGAATCTCAAGTCAATCTTTGAGAACATTGTTGCTCCCTTCAGCTGATTGAACAAGTCATCAATCCTTGGAAAAGGGTACCTATTCTTTATAGTCACTTTGTTCAACTACCTACAATCAATGCATAATCTGAGAGTACAACCTTTCTTCCTCACAAATAAGACTGATGTGCCCCATGGTGATACACTTGGCCTAATGTATCCTTTGTCCAACATTTCCTTCAGTTGTAGCTTCATTTCTACCAACTCAGGTGTGCTCATCCTGTAAGGTGCTTTTGATGCTGGAGCTACCCCTGGAACTAACTCAATAGAAAAGTCTACCTCCCTGTGAGGTGGAAACTCTATAATGTTCCCGGGAAATATATCCCTGAATTGTTGTAAAACCAGGTACTTGTTCAACACATCTGCATTCTCAACCTCCTTACCCTTATCACTAGAAATGTGCATTACGAATAGCTTGCACCCTTTCTTGCAACTAAGTTGTGCTTGCATAGATGTCACCATCCTAACTAATGTTGCCTTCTTCTTACCTTGTAAGATTCTTGGTTCTCCATTGTCATCAACACACTCAATAGCTTTGTCATAGTGGTCAACCTTGGTTCTATATGGATACAACCAATCCATGCCAAATAACATACTGTATGAACCCAACGGTAATACATTTAAATGTGTCGTTGTAGGCATACCATTCAAGTCAAAAGCGAAATATCTTACTCAATGATTCACTCTCTTCTTTGTACTTGTACCCAGCTACACTAACCAAGACTCTGCATGCAACTCCTTATTCAAGCCACACTTATCCACCAAGTGAGGAGTAACATAGCTATAATTAGATCCAGGGTCAATCAAAATAGAAATAACTTGATCACAAAGCTTACCGTCCATATTGATGATATATGTCTGATGCTTTTCCTGTTTGTTATCCAAGGCTGCATAGATACATGGAATACTCTGACGAATGTCTCCAACAATCTGCACCTCCTGTGCACTCTATATCATAGGTTTACCACCCTGATTCTGCATACAATCTCTCCTGCGATGATATTTGCCACAAGTCCAAAACTCTATAGGCTTCCAACCTCCATCCTTATTCTTTTCTTCAGATCAATGTCCTTGTCCTCTATCTGATACATTGAACCTCTTAGGTGGTGGAACATTCTCCTTGTTATCTGTACCCTGTGCCCTTGCTCGCTTTTTGTCCCATTTTCCTTTGTTCTTTGCATTAACTCTCTAGTCTGGCTTAGTCTCAGTTTTGCACTTTGATTGTTCATAGCAATGCTTTAGCTTCCGAATGGCCTCCTCTAATGATCTAGGCTCATCGAACTCAATCATGTATTTAAATGAAACTGGTAACCCACTAATGAACCTTTGAATCTTTTCCTTCTCCTCTGTGAGGTAAGGCATATATCTCAGTAACCCCAAGAACTTACTAGTGTACTCGTCTTCTGTCATGAAACCCATGTTTAGTTCATAAAAATTTTTTTACCTGTCATCAAAGCACCTTTATGACAAGAAGTTCTTATTAAATAGTTGCTCAAACTCACTCCAAGACAAATATTCTTAATGGATACACTTGACATTCTTCACATATTTCCACCAAATATCTGCTTTACATTTGATACTAAAGATAGCTACTCTAGCTTTCATGTTCTCTGAATAATCATGCAACTTGAATAAATTCCTCATGCCAAGAAACCATGTCTCTGATCTTGTGGTTTCTTCATTTCCCCTTCAAAAGTAGGTGGCTTCACTTTCTTAAATTCATTTGGAAAGTATCCCCTATCACTCCTCCTGTAAGGATGATACAGATGACGATCATAGTACCTATTTGAATCAGAACTAGAATCATATCTGTGTCTGTCCCTTCTCCTCTCCAGAGTGTCCAACAATCTTCCATCTCGGATTGTGTCCTCTCTATATGATCAGTGACCGCCATGCAATCTACTGCCATATGCCCCATTAGTATTTTTCTCCTACTCATGACTGATCTGAAGTGGACCCTGTTGCTGCAAATCCGATAAGCTTTGAAGTATGACTGCATTTACCTCTGCTAACTTTTCCTGTGAATGTATAATTTTGTCATTATCTGCCTTACAAATCCTTATCTCTTCCTTTAATCTTTTTAGTGTCACTGCCAAATCGAAACAGTTCCCAACACCATAATACCCTTCAAATTCATAGTTAGAGTCTCTGTAGTCAACCATCTTACTATCCATTTGATGTTTCTTCTTGCAAGGTATATCATGTTAGCTAAACCAAATCACAATAAACCAACGTACCTTAGCATAGCTCAGGGAGGATACCTTATCTGCAATATCAACAGATCAGCCCGATACATGCATAACATAATCATAACAATATATAAAAATAGTACATAAGCATATAACCATGCAACTGTCATTCTAGCTAGGGTCTAGTCATCAATGCATGACCTTAACACATCACACACTACAACCTCATGCATGACAACATCCACTACATCACGGTACACTTGACCACATGCAAACATGAAAATGCATAAGCATTACATAACCATACATACCATGACCTTATGCATGATGACATAAACTGTACCATTGTATGTGGACCATGCACAACCACAATGTAGACAATACACCAACCTACATGCGGATAGCACTCAAGCACGAGTATAGGCCATTCCCACACATAACGCATATAATCAAGCATAAATGAACAACACTCATATGTAGCATCATGTAACCCAATACACAAGAATGATACATATGACCAAACATACAAGAATGTAACCAAGCAACCACATGATACATGTAAGTGATATATAAAAACACATAACCAGTCATATATTCACATCGATACATCCCATAAAAGCATGTTAAGTTCCACATGATGACATCACCACAAAAATGATCAACATGTCTAGTCAATTTAACATCTTAAATTGCTCTACATAAATTATCAATCCGGGTATCGTAAACTGATGAAGTGTGGTGCACCATATGTGCTTAGTCAACCTTTTTCTTACTTTGTTGTTTTATAGATTTTATTTTGTTTTGGGGTTTTGTTTTTTTTGGTTTCCTGAAGTGTCTAATGCAAATGGAAATCCTATTCTAAGGTCTTAAGAATACTTTTAAAGGACAAGTATGGATAGAGATTTCAAGACAAGGCCTATGTCCCTAATGGTAACTTCCAAAACTTAGCACTTCAAAAGATCTTAAAACATGTTATTGATGGAATTAATACTTAAACAAAAGTGTAAATATGCAGCTACTTCAATCAAAATAAAATGCAATAACCAATCAATGAGCTAGTGACTATGAGACCCAGTATCCTTGCTGCTATATAAAAAGAAAACTGAAAAAAAGTAAAAACTGAACTTAAAGCAACTCAAAGATTGAAAGCAAAGCAACTAATTCACACTACTTCAACTCTTCTGATCCTTTACCCTTCAGCTCAATCTACCTTATGGGAAGCAATCATGAACAAGTTAAGCAATATGATATCTAAATTTCATAAAGGAAACTAATCACACTACTTCAACTCTTCTGATCCTTTACCCTTCAGCTCAATCTACCTTATGGGAAGCAATCATAAACAAGTTAAGCAATATGATATCTAAATTGCATAAAGGAAACTAATCACACTACTTCAACTCTTCTGATCCTTTACCCTTCAGCTCAATCTACCTTATGGGAAGCAATCATGAACAAGTTAAGCAATATGATATCTAAATTGCATAAAAGTAAATGAGCAAAACAAAACTGAAAGAAATAACAATGCTGGAATTAGAATTCAGAAAATAAATCAGCAGGAGGACAAGATGATTCTATCATGTCATTAGTCATTAAAAGGCTATGTACATCACTAATCTACAATCAACCGGTTGAACACACTTGCATGAATTAAAATTGCATGAATGAAAAATCTAATCTAAACTTGAAATCAATCAAATAACATAATGAAATCAAAGCAAAATTAAACACACTTGCATGAATTAAAATTGCATGAATGAAAAATCTAACCTATCAAACTTGAAAGCAATCAAATAACGTAATGAAATCAAAGCAATATTTACAAAATGAAATCTACTCTACCTTACATTCTAATGTGCTCCATGACATCTACTTCACATCTCCTTCCATGTTGAGAACATCAAAGCTTTATTCAAATTCTTCAAAAGTACAAAGTACAACAAAGTTCTCCAAAGCTTTCAAAAGCCATCAAGGAAGAACTACAAACTCACAAGCTAAAAAGACTTAAGAACTCCAAACTCTAAGCTAAAGAGGACTAACAAATGAAGGAGAGAGATCTCCTATTTATACAAAAAGATGAGAGCCATCTCATTAATGAGAATCCATGAATCTCTCCCTCTACCTCTAGAGTCCTAATCAAAATAGAAACTGATAAGACACATGTCTTCTTAGAGTTACAATACAATTAGGAGATGTGACACATATCCTCATGATCCCATGATTCTTTCCACTCAAATTCGAATTTGGCCTTGGGGTGCCACATAAGGGTCTTCTAGAAGCCTCCTTTCAACCTACACATGTCAACAATCTCAACCCATTTGTTAGGTGTAAGCATATGCACATTATTTTCTAATGTTTAACCACAAATTCACTTAAAAGGCTTAGAAGTAATAAAGATTGGAAAAACATAAAGGTGGCCCAATGATAATGAAAGTGGGATGAATGTGGTGACATAGTAGTGAAATGGAGGTGATATAATGGACATAATAGTGAAAGTGTAATGGAAATGAATGACATTTTCAAGACTCAACATACCCCCCAACTGAAGCTATTGCATGTCCTCATGCAATATATATATTACATTAACTCTTTTGATCATTGAGCTTTGGCTTAACTTTGCATGATATCATTTGATAACTTCATATTTCTGCAAAGTATTTCACTTGAATTGCAACATGGTTGGTTCTTGTGTTACAACCATTTTTTTTTTTGTTGCCTTCTATTTTGATCTTTGAACTTTGCATAATGATATTTTGATTATTTTTGCAAAGTATATCTTTATTGGATTGCATGATGGTTGGTTCTTGTGTGACAACCATGATTTTGTTTGTATCCAATTTATCCTTTAAGCACTTTTTCAAAAGCCATTGTATGCTCATAATAACAATGTAATAATTAATATATGTTGGAAGCATGTGAGCTCTTGAATATGATATGGACATGGCAAGATATGAATATGAATGTATTCCCCCCCCCCCCCCCCCCCCCCCCCCAACTGATGGTATTGGCAGTTTTATGAAATGAGGAAGAGAAATGTTTTTCCAACAATTATCATTCTAGCTTTTTATGGAATTCTATGGTCAAAAGTTAGAAAATGACGTACCTTCACTTACCCTTTGGAATGGATGAGTTGTATGTGTAGTGGCTGAAAATTTCTGATCATATTCTTCTTCAAGTGGATGAACAAGAGGATTCATGGATAGAGAGATAAGATGACTTTTTATTGCTTCTACTAAAACTTGCTGAATCTGCTCCAAAATGCTGAAAATAATAGTCTTCATGTCTTCAAAACTCATTGGCACAATTCCTACTATGTGAAAAGATGTTCTGATGTCGAACATAGTAGGAAATTGTTGGCTTAGTGGCCATTAATGGATGCCACTAGTCAACACGCGAACTCTCACCATTGATGACAATGAGAGTCAAGATGCCTAAACACATCTTGCTAGGTACGAATGAATTTGCTAATGTCGAGTCACCTAAAAGATCTAACGAACAAGGGACATTAATGTATTCCCATTGTTTGTCAGCATGAGGACTTGCCATTAAGGCATGCAAGCCTCAAGGTATTTTTACAAAGAACTTAGACTCAAAGGACTATGGACTCAATAATTTGCATTGAAGCAGGGCTTATTTGCGGAATGAAAATGATAGAAAATGGAAGATGGAAATGGAGAGTAGAAATGGCAATGGGAAATAAGCATATGAATGAGCCTCTTGCTTTTATTTGTGGGTTATGAATGGAAAAAAAGAGATGGAAAGTGTATGTGAATGTAAGTGGAAAGTATGGAGTGGAATGAGGTGAATGGTTTATTATGAAGTATGGATGTGATGGATGGATGTGATGGAGACAATAGTATCTGAAAGTTTTTCAAGTGTTTGGATCTGATTTTGCATCAGCATATTTCCTCTTTGTTGCTGATCATCCTCTTATGAAATAAATTGGTCTCTTAGAGAGACACCATTCTTTTGTAGTTATTTGTCCTTCCTCCTGGAACCTGCAAAAAACCAATACTTCTTCTGCAATGGAATGTAAGATTATCAAAGGAGAGAGATGGCCAATCTCTCTAGTTATGATATTTACACACAAAACTAAGAATTTGTATTAATGAAACAAGTTCTCAAAGGAAAAATCAAAAGAATTTATATCTGATTTGGAATTAGTGCCTCAAGTTGATGTTGCTTCTTTTCAGCAATTTATTTCATTATTTGCCATTTCAAACCCAAATGATGGATTTCTCATTGTGTAGATCTTGTTGAGATCTTTCCAATGGTACTTAAATCATCAAATTCTGATTTTGTATGAAAAAGTTAGGCTGATTTGAACAATGAGGTTTTTCTGGCTGCGAAATTAGAGAACAGCTGCGGAATTGGACTTTAGCTGCGGAATGTGCACGGTTTTGTAGCTAAAAATCTTGGATACAAAGTTAGCCATTCATCTTTCATCATCAATCCAAAATTAATCAATACCTTCAGAAAAGTGAGCAAATAACTTATTCATTTCATTGATTCAAAAATTATTATTTTTTCTTGACATGCAGCGACTTAGTGTGGCGACTCAGTGTGGCGACTTTGTGATAACACTCAACTTGACTTCCCTTTGACCGGGGTCTTTTTCATCAAATTTGATCGAATGAATAGGACACCATCCATGTACTGACATTCCCCTAGCTACCCATGTGGCTTGTTTTGCTTGATGACACCTGCAACCTAGAGTTTAACAAAACAGCTGCGGAAAGTTGAGCCAACTGCGGAAAGTTGAGCCAGCTGCGGAAAGTTAAGCTAGCTGCAGAAAGTGGGGCCAGCTGCGAAAAGTGGCTAAAACAGTCGATCATCAATTTTGATTTTTTTTTTTTTATTGTTTGCATGTAGGAACTCTGTGAATGGAGTGGCATATGGAGCAAACCATGGTACTTACTCTTTTGCTGCGTTTTTTTTCGTGTGCTGACGGATTCTGTATCATCGCATGTCTTTTGATATTCATATAATACAAATCAATTGAATACAGATTCAGATTGTTTGTGTGTGACATTTATAGTTTATACCATCAACCAAAAGAAAGTTAAGGTGTTGACGAATTGAATTTTTCAACAAAAGCACGTGAAGTGATAATAGTTGTGTTAGCGGGGAATGGATAAGGTTTGACACAGCGTAACATGAAACTGCCTGAAGAAACCATTCACGGATTCAACCAAATAAACAACGGAATCAGCCTTGGCATAATGAAGTATGAGTAAAAGACAGAAGTTGTGAGGCATGGTGGGAGACGTGGGCGAGTTTGAGTTAAAAATGGAAGACGGGTGGCGGAAGATGTATTATCTCAAACAACCAAAGCGCGCCGTGTATGAATTGTTCTCTGTTCATTTAATAAAAATCTTTTTTTTTTCTCATATTCAGCGACACCGTGGATGACTTGGCTACCAAGGATATCAGCTCTGAGCGGATTTCTCAAGGAAATCAAAATATGGCCGCAACTGTTAAAACAAACACTGATTTTTTTCACACGCGGCAGACAAAAATGGGCTCCAAAGAACCGAAGATTTCTCCCAGACCGCCACAAATTTCTTCAAACGGTCTCTAGGTTATCTAATTGACCCACCTGGAAAAAAAACCCATGTTTTCTTTTCTTGAAATTCACCTCCGTTTAGGCAAATCGAACGTTTGAAGTTAGACATTTTTTTCTGCTGTTACGTTTTTCTGAGTTTTACTGTTCTGCAGGTGTATTACACAGGTTCAATAATTACAAGAAGCTCAAAATCATCATCAATTATTGCTTCCTGAATCTCAGGTTCAGCCACAACATATTGTTTCAATAACCGATTGCCAAATGCCCTAGATACAGCAAGAACACCTCCTACTCTCCATGTTCCAGCCCACATAACATTGCCCCCGGCTTGCTCAATACGCTCCCGTTCATCAACCCTGTTAGGCTTGTGATCTTTAGACAGAGGGACAGAGTTGAAGAATTGGGGCGACTGATAGTCACAGGTTTGTTATCTGAAACGTTTCCAAACAATTGCTGTAGTGGTTGTTTTTAATAATGATACCTTGCATTTTTAAAACAACGACTTAAGAATTTTGTTGAACTTACAGCTCAGGTCGTTTATATCACAGGTTTTGTAGGTGGCGGAAATCTAAGTGGCAGCAATTGAGATTATTGATTCATTCTAACTCAGATCAATCTCCAAATAATTATGGTGAATGCTGAACTCATCCCATGAAGTAGACTTGCAATCTGATGGATATAATGGCAAAGGAAATTGGCTCCAACAGTAAGAGGATTTGACCCCTGAAATAAGATAAAATTCAGCTAACAAATTTGTCCTTTTGTCAGCAAATGTAATCAGCTTACATGCTCTCGCCCTTGGAGAAAAATGACTACTCTGCCCTTAATAATTTAATGGATCACCAGAAGCTACCTTCAAGAATTCAACCCTCTGTTTCTAATCGATAATGTAGCTATCCAAAGGTGAAATCAACTCAGAAATCTGCCACTAAATGATGAATGCCTCCTACAGGAATCAACCTCCAAAAATGCACGATTCGGTCCTCAAACAAGGAGCTCAATCCACCTTAACAATAATAAATTTCAGCCTCTAAAAAGAAATGTCGAGGCTCCTTGATGGAGTTATCATGGATTCTTCAAATTTGTATTCACCTCCTCATTGTTACCTAATCGTTTTAACATTCGATCCCTCTTTTTTTTTCTCACATATACAATGCATTTTTTTTATGTTGCAGGTTTATTTCAGGTCAAAGCTTGAACAGGGAGGCATATTTCTTGTTAAGCCCATAGTGGAAGCTAGGATTGTTTTTCTCTTTTCTTCTTCTCTGAAATTGTAAAATTTTATAAAAAGGATTAATGATTTTCAATTTCAGGCAGCAAATACTTCAAGAAAAACATGTTAAAAACAGGACTTTGACTGAGGTCTTAGGCTAGTTTTTCATTGATCTGCGCTGGGTGACTAGGATAGGATCCATGTCGGGATGATTCTGGAGATGCCCATGTGGTCTATTTCTTCATTGGACGCTTGTAACCTGCTAAACCTTGAAACAGCTGCGGAATCAGGGCAGTTTCCGCAGCTAAGTTGCAAAACCTTATTAAAACAGGATACAGTGTTTTGAAGACCACTACAAAGCATAACCAGACAATTTTGGACAATTTGAACCTATCAAAGCAGTTGAGTTTCATTTTTTTTTCATTTTTTTTTTTTGAATCAATTGAAATGTTGAAGTTTATTTTGTCTCCCCTTTTTTTTTTTTTACATAACAATTCTTTTTCTGACCCTCAAGATCACACAAAGTGCAAGAGGAGAGCATACTCAAGAATTATTATTTTTTTTATTTTTTTTTATTTTTTACATAACAATCCTTTTTCTGATCCTCCAGATCACACAAAGTGCAGGAGGAGAGCATACTCAAGAATTGTTAATTTTTTTTTTAGATGTAAGAAATAAGGTCTCCTAATTACACTTCCCCGGCAATGGTGCCAAAATGTCTAGTCAATTTAACGTCTTAAATTGCTCTACATAAATTATCAATCCGGGTATCGTAAATTGATGAAGTGTGGTGCACCATATGTGCTTAGTCAACCTTTTTCTTACTTCGTTGTTTTATAGATTTTATTTTGTTTTGGGGTTTTGTTTTTGTTGGTTTCCTAAAGTGTCTAATGCAAATGGAAATCCTATTCTAAGGTCTTAAGAATACTTTTAAAGGACAAGTATGGATAGAGATTTCAAGACAAGGCCTATGTCCCTAATGGTAACTTCCAAAACTTAGCACTTCAAAAGATCTTAAAACATGTTATTGATGGAATTAGTACTTAAACACAAGTGTAAATATGCAGCTAATTCAATCAAAATAAAATGCGATAACCAATCAATGAGCTAGTGACTATGAGACCCAGTATCCTTGCTGTTGTATAAAAAGAAAACTGAAAAAAAGTAAAAACTGAACTTAAAGCAACTCAAAGACTGAAAGCAAAGCAACTAATTCACACTACTTCAACTCTTTTGATCCTTTACCCTTCAGCTCAATCTACCTTATGGGAAGCAATCATGAACAAGTTAAGCAATATGATATCTAAATTGCATAAAGGAAACTAATCACACTACTTCAACTCTTCTGATCCTTTACCCTTCAGCTCAATCTACCTTATGGGAAGCAATCATGAACAAGTTAAGCAATATGATATCTAAATTGCATAAAGGAAACTAATCACACTACTTCAACTCTTCTGATCCTTTACCCTTCAGCTCAATCTACCTTATGGGAAGAAATCATGAACAAGTTAAGCAATATGATATCTAAATTGCATAAAAGTAAATGAGCAAAACAAAACTGAAAGAAATAACAATGTTGGAATTAGAATTCAGAAAATAAATCAGCAGGAGGACAAGATGATTCTATCATGTCATTAGTCATTAAAAGGCTATGTACATCACTAATCTACAATCAACCGGTTGAACACACTTGCATGAATTAAAATTGCATGAATGAAAAATCTAATCTAAACTTGAAAGCAATCAAATAACATAATGAAATCAAAGCAAAATTAAACACACTTGCATGAATTAAAATTGCATGAATGAAAAATCTAATCTATCAAACTTGAAAGCAATCAAATAACATAATGAAATCAAAGCAATATTTACAAAATGAAATCTACTCTACCTTACATTCTAATGTTCTCCATGACATCTACTTCACATCTCCTTCCATGTTAAGAACATCAAAGCTTTATTCAAATTCTTCAAAAGTACAAAGTACAACAAAGTTCTCCAAAGCTTTCAAAAGCCATCAAGGAAGAACTACAAACTCACAAGCTAAAAATACTTAAGAACTCCAAACTCTAAGCTAAAGAGGACTAACAAATGAAGGAGAGAGATCTCCTATTTATACAAAAAGATGAGAGCCATCTCATTAATGAGAATCCATGAATCTCTCCCTCTACCTCTAGAGTCCTAATCAAAATAGAAACTGATAAGACACATGTCTTCTTAGAGTTACAATACAATTAGGAGATGTGACACATATCCTCATGATCCCATGATTCTTTCCACTCAAATTTGAATTTGGCCTTGGGGTGCCACATAAGGGTCTTCTAGAACCCTCCTTTCAACCTACACATGTCAACAATCTCAACCCATTTGTTAGGTGTAAGCATATGCACATTATTTTCTAATGTTTAACCACAAATTCACTTAAAAGGCTTAGAAGTAATAAAGATTGGAAAAACATAAAGGTGGCCCAATGATAATGAAAGTGGGATGAATGTGGTGACATAGTAGTGAAATGGAGGTGAAATGGAGGTGATATAATGGACATAATAGTGAAAGTGTAATGGAAATGAATGACATTTTCAAGACTCAACACAACACCATGAAATTGTAACAACATATGGAATGAAAGTGTGAGAGATACACATGCAACTAACATGCATGCATGACCAACACATAGCCCATCCGGTCCGAAGGGTGAACCACGCTCTGATACCATTCTGTAACACCCTCGTCCCACATCTACCCAAGCAAACAGACATCTAGGGTAAACATGAGATGAGGGACGAATATGATATGATTCGACCTCCTAAGTCACATTAAGGAAGTGGAACGGATGGAAATACACCATACAGACATCCGACATCATCAACAAAACCCTCAGAGGATAAGTTAGCCACTCAGACAACCTGTCCCTTAGCCCCACTATTGTTTTAGGTCTCTTGGGCCATATTTTCTCTTAGGCTATGGGAAAGGGAGCGACCAACAACCTAACGTCTCTCTCACAGGCCTTCCTGCCAGCAAATGTGGACTAGAATTGCCAGTGTTGTGATAGTGACCCCAGGATTTAAGCCACTTTTTCAGGCTCAGAGCCCAGGTCATTGCCCAGAATTGAACCATCTCTTCAAATTAGTAAGATAACATGGAAATAACAATACTAAAGAAAATAATTGTTCAAGGCCTTTCCTGGACCCCTACTAGCCATGATAGACATTTCATCAAACATATTGCAAGTGTGTAATCTATAGGTGTAATTCACAATTCTTAGCATAGGGGTCTCATACTTAGCTGAGAATCACAAAGAACCATTGATGCCTCAATGCAACAAATATCATTCCATCCATTAGGTAATAGATACATTGGGTCATTCAATTATAATTAAAAACATTGTGAGAGCCACACATGGTTGTTGTCATAAAACACATACATAACCAACATAATAGTAGCAGAAAATAATTATGAAAGTATACTCATATAAACCACACATAACCCATCAAAATTCTCATAGAAATATAAGGAGAAATAACCTTTCATTAATGATGAAAAATCCAAACCTTGGATGATGTCCATGTTCCACCCGACTGTAGAATGGTTGAGCCAAATCTCTCTTTAGCTATTCACCCCTGTGCCATATTCCAAGCATGAATGTGGGATCTCATAGAACACATCAATCAAAACTCATCCAGGGATTCCAGAGGCCATCCACCTCAATGCATTAAACAATGATTCCACCTCACAGTCAGACATAACAAAACCATCGTCATTTTGGTCTCCATACAAGCCTTTTGGTGCTTCTAGAGTGTTTGTTCCAACCAAGGCTTCGAGAAGTAGAAACTCAATCCACAGCTGTCATCGAGCTTCCAGAGCATTTTTCCAACCAATGTTTCTAGGACTAGTAACTCAACCCACCAAGGGATTCCTGAATGTTTTTCCAACCAAGGCTTCAAGGCCTAGCAACTCAACCCAAGCTATTACAGGGCTTCCAGGAACTAATAAGTCAACCCAAGCTAAGGAAACATGAGAACCAACCAAAAAAAACAATGAAAATAAACCGACAATCACCACAGCTATCTAGGAAATGGAAAGGCTAGGAAATCCATTGTGAATCCAGGCAATCCTCCATGCCAATGATAGATCACAACCAAGAAACCACATGCATGTGCCATGCATGTCAAACTAGTGAAGAAATCATACATGCAACTCGGCACGTGTAAGAAAATATGTTGTAGTTGGTGATCTCGATGCATCTTTGCACTTTCTTTCTTTTCCTTTGCTTCCTTGCTCCAAAAATCCAAGTATGCCACACCCTCCACGGGTGCTCCAAGGAAACTCTAAGTGTCCAAGAGTATGAGAGAGAGAATAATGAGAGAGAGCTCCAACATTGAACTAACAAAAGGTTACCAACTAATCCTTAGAAGCTTTTTTATGGGTGAGGCCACTATTTTCTTCATTTTCCTCCTCACATACAACCTGTGACCTTTCACCTCCCCTTTCTCCTAATTTCCATTATTTTCTTAAATAATTGTGCCAAAACTGCCATTTTGCCTTTCCAAAGCCTTAGCCATTTCCTTTTCCAATTTCCTTAGCCATAAAAAACCAAATGAACACCCCCTAGGATGTCTTGCCCAACATTCAACTTTGAATAAGTGTCCCAATGGCCGTGGTTATTATTTTTAACTTTTATTACATGAAATTTTCATCAGGGCTGTTACAACTAGAGGTTGAGCCTTAGTGAATTCTATGTGTTTGTTAGTTGTATATTTTTTAGCAAGTGAGCCAAAAACTCTTTTTTATCGCCATTGACTAAGGTAGGCTAACAACAATAAAAGTGTTAGAAAAACCATAGTTATGCTTATGTTAATATGCTAAAAGTAAAATCTGCAACACAATACCAATTTATTAGAAATATTGCATACAAAATATGTAAATGACATAAAAACATAGATAATGACTATTAAACCTAAATGAAAAAGCTTTTATTATGAATTAAATATAAAAATTACACGTGGAGAAAAATGTGTTGACGTGGGTTAGTACTTCCACCTCTGTGGGAGGGTTCTTTGTTCCCTTAGCTATTTTATTATGGCTTTCTCTCTTCCTATTGGTATGCAAGTGAGCAAAGGATGTGGATGAACTTAGGTGGAGAGATTGAATGTCTTAGGAGGATAAGTTCCATGACAATAGATAATCATATGATAAACGGTAAAGAAAAATCTCTTTATTTATAATAAAATATTAGATTAGATTTGATATGGTCAAATATTAAAATATTTGGTAGACCATATCAAGATCTAACTATTATGAGTACTTTGTTATTTTTGGGAGAGGAAAAGATCAAAGAAATGGTCAATAATATTTATTTACTTAAACTCATAAAATAATGATTAATCGAGTTAATTAAGAAAAGTGGGTGAAATAATAAATAAATTAAAATGATTTATCAATTATTTCTCGGTGATATGGCCAAATGAGTTAGAAGTCATCATTAAATAATGATTCAACAATTATTTCCTAGGAGAAAAGTGAAATGATTAAGGAATAATAAATGAATCATTATTTATTTAACTATTCCCATGGAAATAGTAAAAGTGGGTGAAAATAATTTTAAGTATTTTCACAATAAATGGGTAAATATGAACATAACATGAAATTAAATGAATTTCTGGGTTATTTTCATGTGGGTAAAATAACTAAATAAAAATAAATTAGAAAAAGTGGTTTGCTAAATTATTTCCTAAGGTGAAATTGGATTTTAATGTGTAAAACCCATACCTCATGGTCTATTTCAATCAACATAGTGGAAAATAGCTAGGTGATCACAAATTCCTCCCCAATGTATGAGTGTTAGGAACACATTGTATGGCTGAAATACATTATAATTTTCCTTTTACAATACACAAGAGGAGGTCACACAAAGAGAGAAAGACACTACAACAAAAGTAAGAACCATACGTGTAAGAGGCGAGACTTACTTGTCATAGAAAATTCTCCATGTGATATGTACATGATCTCGATGAGGTGGGGGAGGCATACCCATACCCGCCAAGACAACTCAATAAAAATAATAATGGTATGATCAATAATGTGGGTCTAAGAAAGAGAAAACATAATACATAATGTGTTGGCATAAATGGGCAAAAAAATGATATAGTGGTATAAAGAGTCCCATATACATGTTCCTGGAATAAAATGGCGATGTCTCATACAATGAATGTTGTTGAACTGAGTACATAGGACCAATTTCCCCCAAGTTGATGAGAGGGGGAGATCACAACTAGAGAATCTAGGTTGAACAAGAAAGGGCTTTGAAGATATGAGTAAGCCAAATAGAGGAGGGCCCATGCAATGGGCTCTACAATCGATAGAAACTGAGTCAGACAAATCTATTGAATTACATCTGAGGCTAGATCATGAACTATTTATGGTCATGCATGCAGGGGACTACTAGAAGGGAAACCCCCTCTTAAGGTATGAGAACATCTTACACATGCCCGTGGAATGCTGGTACAATTTGCTAAAGCAATGGATTGTCAAGTGTACAATTCTTGCTTGTGCAATAATTAGTTGGAGTCGAGCACATGAGACACAACCAATTCAAAGGGAAGTAATGGTTCCCTTTTCTTGATCCATGGCCTTGCTAATGAAGAAATGGATCCAAGGTACACCATCCTTAAGCCGCTCTCCTTAAATAAATATGTTGAATCTGATAAAGGAGGGTCTACCAAAGTTATGGAAATGACGAATCCTCAACAAAGGTATGAGAAATAGTAACATGAATGATAGAGACTGACACCAAGGATGAGAAATGAAGTGATCTGATGGTTGGGCTTATTACTTCCATTTATAGAGCATAACATGCAAGGTTGACTTAGCGGTGACTAAGAAAGTTTCAAAGGGTATGGTCAATTACTCAGACGAAATATTTTCAAATACATATCAAGACATCTAGAGGTAAAATCTTAGCAATACAAGATGAGTATGATAAACAATGGTGCTAACATAATGAAGCAAGACTCAATGTGGTTCTAAATAGACTCCATGGGACATGATGGTGACTCAATAGTGTTGCCACAAAATGAACCAAGTACATGTGGTACATGTGACACCCCTAGTACTTGTTCCCTTGATTTTTGTGATATAATAATGCAATGGCCTGAAGTATGGGACCACAAATACATGATCTAAAAGGGAAGATGAAAGATGAACCCAAGTGGGATTAGTTGGCATCTTAAATTAATTTTATGGTGTAAATAATGAGAAAAGGAAGAGGAAGAGTCCAACAAAAATATGAAGAGACCCATAGGAAAATGATAAAAAGGAGAATACATAACAATATGGGATTGGACCTCTTCTTGGAAGAGATCATGAGAAAAGTTAGTATAAGCTATGAGTTAAGGGAATGGGATTTCCTTGAGAGAAATAATTGATACTAGAAGAGCAAGAGGAAATGGGATTGAGTGCTTGTTGTGTAGAGCATAGTGTTGGCATTGATGTCAAATGAGAAAGGTAGATAGAGGCATGGTGTGTCAAGTTCAGGGTGTAGATTCTTCACTTGTAGATTCAAAAGATTATGTGATATGTTAAAACATAAGACAAGAATATACTCTACTCATTAGCAGAAACCAAAATTGATTGATGAAAACACTAAGTAGAAAAAGGAAGAATTTCAATCACACATAACACAATATTTTTCTAGGGAAAGAAAATGCTCAAAACCCTGACTATCTATATTGCATTAACCAAAAGATATGAGAAGAAAATACAATGTTTTTTCAACCCAAACAATATCTGCATAAGTAAAAACTATCTCATTTCTTCACAAACCAACTCAAGCCAACACTTAGCCAAATCTAATGCCTTCCAAGCCCCTACTTCCTTACACAATTCCTGAGGGAATTAGCCCATATTTAATTCGGAAAATCCCTCACCACAATTGTGCAATCCATCATAGGCATTCTACTAATTGCATGCACCATCTTTACAACTCGGAAAATTATACAACTGATAGTAAATTATCCCTGAACTCTAATCTCAATTGGGTCTTCCTCTGAACTAACATGCATGAGTT
The DNA here is from genome assembly GCA_031772625.1 of Pinus tabuliformis. NCBI lineage: Eukaryota > Viridiplantae > Streptophyta > Pinopsida > Pinales > Pinaceae > Pinus > Pinus tabuliformis. Next base: position 304,038,632 of record CM062809.1, read on the forward strand.
ATTTATGAGTGAATCTTCAGTTAAATAGTGGAGTAGTGAAGCTGCACTGAAGCTAATCCCTATACTAGAACTCCTACTAGTTCCTCCAACTGTTTGAACTAGTTTAGCTGACTTTAACTCAGTTAGACTGAGTTAATTAATTACAACTCAAAAGAACTCAACTTGGGCCCCTAAAATTTAGGAATCAGTCTACATGACTCTAGATAGACTTCCAACTCAAATTTACTGACCCAACTAAGTCAAATTAACTTAGTTAACTATTACAAGTTGCTATGAGAATAGAATTTCGATTTAAATCCCAATTTAATTCAAGGACAAATTAAATTGGGATTTATTATTTCTATTTTTAACATTTCTTGTTGCTATTTTCAACACTCCCTCTCAACAAGAAAGGAATTGAACTCTATCCCAATCTAGTACCTTTGGAATGTTTTGCATGCAATAAGTAACTCTAGTATTGTTGCTACTACAACTTCTGAAACTGAAAAAGAATCCAAACTGAATCAGTACGATGCATCTATCACCAAATTCTCTAACTGCTACTAGCTATTTCAATGTATATTGAGACCTCTGCATTGTTGCTGACTCTGCACTATGCAATCTATACTATTTCCAACTCTGCTCTACGCTCCCTAGTATCTGAATATTGTTAGTCTCTTCCTTTGTCACTCTGACATCTAACTGCATCAAATGCCATTGATCCATCCGTATATTGTGTATTGTGCACTCCTGTAGCAAGGTAATGATCCATGAGACAAAACATCTTAATGGACCATACCCAAATTTCTGCACCCTTGGGACTATTACTTCACATCGCCCCACCTCTCACCTAGAGGTATGGATGCATGTTCTCCCTATTTCCACTTGGCTCAAAATTCCTCCCTACTGGAGGTCTCTGCTTGAGTGGAGGTTTACACTCGGTCTCCTCTCTACTTCTCCAATTGTGGTTGCTCCACAACTTGTCGAGGCTACTTTTGAGGCTACTTATGAGGCTGTGTGTTGAGAGATAATTTATGCTCCCTCTCAACCACCAAGTCTCTAAATGTTTCCTTGATCCTCAAGGCTTTGCATGCATCTTGTACCTCAAGTGCATACAGGTTATTGACTCACACACCGATCTATTTCACTTGTCTCATTGAAATGCGTCTAAGCAAAACCTTTCCTTTGCTAAAAATCACATTGTAGCCACAATGTTTGAATACCGCGACGGAAAAAATATTCTTCTTTATTCCTGGAACATACGTCACATCTGTGATTCTGAGATGGGATTCAAACTCCTTCTAAAAGGTAACTATACCAATGTTGGTGGAGTTATACCTCCCATCATCTCCAAACTCTATGTTCTGATTGAGGTCTTTCTCCTCCAAGTCACTAAAGAGATCTATATTCCTTGTCACATGGAATGAGGAACCGTTGTCGAGATTCCACATTCTTCCCATTACAGTGTTGGCCATGCATGCAATGAGAGTGAAATCAAGTTCGAATTGTGAAGCTAGAGCTTCACCTACTGTTTCTACTGCAGGCTCCTTCTTTCTTTCTTTCTTCTGCAGGAAATTCATGGCATAGTGCCTGAACTCGTGATAGTGAAAACACTTGAATTTTTACAAGTCCCTCTTCTTGATGCCCTCCTCGCCTTGGTACTTCTTTCCCTTGGATTTATTTTTCATTGCTGACTAATGAAAATTCCTCTTCCACTTCTTTGGATGAGTTCCCATCTTTGGTGTTTTGTCGAAACTCTTCTTGTACCAAGTCAAACCACAACTGCTCCCACTCTAGTAGCTTCTCCCTCCGATTAACTGAGTCCTAGTAACTTTGCCAACTCTTGGGAAGTGTTAGGCTCACTAGATTATCTTCAACAATAGTAATCTTGACACTTCCAAGCTCATCCCGACATTGAATGAACTTGGTCAAGTATTTTAGAATAGAGTCACCATTCTCCATCTTGATCTTTCTGAGTTTTTCCTTCAGTGACAACTTCCTATGGTCACTCATATTTTGAAATAGGTCCATCAATGCCTTCCACATTACAAATGGAGTTTCCTTACCATGGAGGTTCGAGACAATATGATCTCGAACTCCTTTTAGGATAATCCTTCTCGCTTTTGCCACACACTTTATCCATTCATCTAGATCTTTCACATTGGATGTTGGAGACTTTGAAATATCACGATCTATGAATTCCTTCATCCTCTTGTCTTCCAACACTGCCTCCATCATGTCCTTCCAAGATATGTAATTCGAGTTGTCCTCCAGGGCTTACTCAAGTCTCAAACTGTAGAATGACATACTACTGACTCTAAAGTATGAACCTGCAAATTCAATTTCATCTGCACAACAAATTTGAGATATCCTCTTTTATAATGCCTTCAACTCTGATATCATGTAGGTTAAAAAGCTTATATGATATGCTAAAACATAAGACAAGGATCTACTCTAGTCATCAGCGGAAACCAAAATTGATCGATGAAAACACTAAATAGAAAAGGAATAATTTCAATCACACATAACACAATAGTTTTTTTGGGGAAAGTAACTGGTCAAAACACTAACTATCTATATTGCATTAACTAGAATATCTAAGAAGAAAATACAATGCTTATTCAACCAGAACAATCTCTTCACAAGTAAAAACTATTTCACTGCTTCACAAACTAGCCCAAGCTAACACTTAGCCAAATATGTTGCATGCCAAGGCCTTACTTCCTTGTGCAATTCTTGAGGGAATTAGCCCATATTTAATTGGGGAAATCCCTCACCACATCTGTGCTATCCATCATAGGCCTTCTACTAGATTTCATGCACCATATGTGCAACTCAGAGAATTATACAACTGATGGTACACTGTCCCTGAACTTTAATATCAACTGGGTCTTCATCTTAACTGACATGCATGAGTTATTTATGAGTGAATCCTTAGTTAACTGGTGGAGTAATGAAGTTGTACTGAAGTTGGTCCCCACTGCTAGACCTCCTACTATTTCCTCCAACTTTTTGAACTAGTTTAACTGACTTTAACTTAGTTAGATTGATTTATTGTTTTGAGGCTTCTGCGATTTGTACTATGTGTAGAGTTTTCTTCCAGAATTATTGCATCCATAGTTGTTAGAATCGACGTTTCGAGCCATCCACAGTGGCTCATCATCAGGATAGATCTATAAGAGTGTAGGACAGATCTCGTGGGAGTTGAATAAATAGAGGAATGAGTTATGTGGAAAGGGAATGTTGTTAGCTGACCATGTCATTATTTATAATGGTAATTTTAAATAATTTTAATTAATTTTTGATAATTTTAATTAATTTTAATATCTGAAAATTTTAATAGTTTTAATTTTTTTTTCTTTTATTACCTTTGTTTTTTAATTTTACTTTAGAATTACAATTAATTCTAATTAATTTAATTTTTATTTTAGAGTTTTATTAGAAATGTTAAATTTTTTTTATTTTTTTTTAATTTTAAATTTATTAATAATGTTAATACTCATTCATATAATTTTGAATTCTAATTAAGATAATTCATTTTAATATTAATATTAATTTTTGATAATCTTGATATTTATTATTAATTCAATTTATCTTCAATTATTTTAATTAATTTTTCCATTTTTTCCCCGGGGAGAAATAGCGTAATTTTCATTAATTTCAGAATATTACATGTTGTAGATGCTAAAAGCATATGCAGAAATGTGGGCAGAGCCACTTACAAAACAATACTCCAAATGAAGTATACCTGAAAAAGCCCTGGGACAGGGCAAATAAACAAAAAAAAGGGTATGTAAACCCCAACAAACCTGCATAAAAAACAAGAGCCCAAAAAACCCCAAAGGGCCAATATTGAGTCCCGGAGCAGACCTGTAGAGGGTAAATCATACCCATAACAAAAAAACAGCAAAGAAAGCAATGGTGTAGCACCAAGAGAGAGGCAGCAAACCCAGCCAATCAGCTCAGACCTAGCACCGAACCACCACAAGTAGAAGATAAACTCCTGAGGAGAGAAACCGAGACAGGAAGCTTTGACCCTGGTGGTCCGGACAAGAAAGAGAGGCACGAAATGAGGAAGAAAGTAGCCAGGGTAGCCACTCCTCCCCCGCCCCCTCAAAACTCTCCTCTTGAAATAGAAAAACCAGAAGTAAAAACAGCTACCCCCAAACTTCCACACCAGCCTACAGAAACCCTAGCACACCCAGACATGTTGCAGCGGCACGAAACAAAACATAGAGACAGTCGACCTCCACACCCATATTCCCTCAATGCTCCAAACCAGCAGAGGATAGGCCAGTGCGTGACCAACAAGCACCGTCTGCAACAGCAAGAAACCCATCCAGTCCCGGCCAGAGAAGCAGAGGCGAAACTGGGGGTAGAGGTGGCTAGGGTCAGCCTCCTCGCCCCGGCACAGTGAAAAAACCCTAGAGACCAATGGCGAAATTTTTTTTCCTTCCGCTTTGCACCATCCAGCTCATTCCCTCTTTCGTCTAAATTAATTTTTCCATTTCTTATTTATAGTTATAATTGATTTTATTTAATTTTTATTTTAGAATTTTATTATTATTATTATTATTATTATTTAATTTGGATTTAATATTAATATTAATTTAAATTTTGATTAAGATTATAGTGAAATTTTTATTTTAACTAAATTTAATTTAGTCGATTAATGTTAAATTTTAATTTGGAAAATTCTTATTTTTAATTATAATTAGTATAATCTTTTATTATTTTAGAAAAATTCTTAGAAATTAATTGTAAATTTATTATTACATTAATATAATTTTGATTGAGCTTATTTTAACTAATTTTAATCTAGTTAATTAATGTTAATTTTTATATGAGAATAAATTTTTAAAATTTTTAGAATAGATTTGTCTTTAGAAATGATAGATTTTAGTTTTATTAGATTAAGAATTAATGTTTGATAATGATATCAATTGCTAATAATATTGATATTAATGTTAATCTAAATTTTGAAATTATTTAGTTAAAAATAATTTTACTTAATTTTAATTCATAATCTTTAATTTTTAACTTATAAAACCTTATATTTTCAGTTGAAATCTGAATTAAAAATTCAGATTAGGGTTAGTGGTTATTTAGGATGCGAGGTGTAGGGGTTGAAAAGTAAGGTTAGGAATGGAGGTGACATGTTCAGTGGAAAGAGGGGAGGGGGAGATGTTAGGAGAGGGCGATCTAGGAGTTTAAAGCAAGAATCTAGTTGTCACTTATTTTCCATCCTTCATCCCGATTGAGGTTGTTGGGGTGTTTACCTATTTCTATGGCTTCTCTAAATTTTCTATGGTGATAATGATTGATTTTGGCCACCACATTAGAGTTTTCTATACAGACATGATGATGAATTAAAATTAAAATTAATTAAAATTATAAAAAATTATTTAAAATTACCATTATAAATAATGACATGGTTGGCTAAAAACATTCCCTTTCCACATAACTCATTCCTCTATTTATTCAACTCCCATGATATCTATCCTACACTCTTATAGATCTATCCTGATGATGAGCCGCGATGGATGGCTCGAAACGTCGATTCTAACAACTATGGATGCGTTTATTCCAGAAGAAAATTATACACATAGATTGATTTAATTAATTACAACTCAAAAGAACTCAACGTGGACCCCTAAAATTTAGGAGTCAGTCTACATCTCTAGATAGACTTAAAATTCGAATTTACTGAGCCAGCTAAGTTAAATTAACTTAGTTAACTATTACAAGTTGCTATGAGAATAGAATTTCAACTTAATCCCCAATTTAATTCAAGGACAAATTAAATTAGGATTTTTTGTTGTTATTTTTAACTTTTCTTGTTGCTATTTTGAACACAGAGGGAGTCCTATCATTGATGTAATATTTTGTAGAGAATCATCATTGTAGCAAAACATGCAAAGAAGCTGTAAAATATTATAGCTATTATGGTTGGATGGCTTGAGAATTGAGAGAATTTCTTCCTAAGGAGACCATCTTAGTTATATTTAGAAATGGTTGAGTTGGATAGCGCTATGAAACTACTTTCCAATGGTATGTCGAAGTTTGGAAAATGCCTTCTAGATTAGGAGCTACAACAAATCAAAGTATGCAGATTGAAAGGTCAATAGGTAGGCTCCCTGGCTCAAGGTTCCGCTTCTCCCTTGTATTTTGTTTGAAAGTTCTTTCATTCAAGACTTAGGCATATTTTGGTCTGAGGTAGGGACTTAGGCGATTTGGGCTTAGCCAAAGGTCGGGCCTTGTTGTACAAGTTTAAAAATGGAAATCCTCCCCAAACCTCGACTTGTGTGAGAGAAAATCCTAGTTGAAACTTGTCAAAGGTTGGGCAATGCAGCAGAGTTCTTAAGGAGAACAAAAGACTTTCCCCTAGCACTAGACCTTGACCTGTGTGGTACTAGCCCCTAGTTGGGCCCTTGAACCAGTTGGAAGTTGGCCAAGTCAGGAGGTTTCGACAAGAACTCATAAGACTGACTCCCACCTCGAACCAATGTGGGACCCGATACAAGAAAACAATGGGTAAATTTGATATGTGGAGCACATGTGGAAACTAGGATGGTTGATGACGTCAGCTCAGGGTCACACAACAACAAAGGAAGAGGACACATGGCATGTGTTTTGGCACTTTCAAGAGACAAAGTGGTCCAAATCCAGGTGACATGTGTCACCATGCAAAAGGCACCATGTGTCTCTAATGATGTCATCATGATATAGGCACAATGTAAGATGATGATGTGGAAACTTCCTCTAGGTGTGTGCCATGGAGTTGGTTTGGTAATTCTGTTATGAAACTAGCTCACAAAAATATAGAAAAGATAGATCAACACCTTAGAATTTAGCCTCTTCGAGGAGGCAACCTCCTTTACATTACACAAATGAATGTTTCTTTGATGATTCAAATGCCAAAACCTCCTTTCTATATATAGGAGTCTAAGGAGCCACAATATAACCCAGCCGACCTAACAATAATAATATAAAGGCACAAAAATAGAAATAGAGGTATTCTATGGGGCACAATAATAACAATATGGGGACAATAGGGGCACAATAATAACAATATGGGGACAATAGGGGCACAACAATATTAATAAGGGATATAACTACAATAGTAATGGGGTAATCACTAGTATTATAGGGACCTAACATGCCCCTCTCCTTCAAAAAAGTGTTGTCCTCAAGGCTTGAGTAGTTTTGGATGCTTTTGTATAAAATTCTCATCCTCCCATGTGGAATCTTCAGTAGATAAGTTCTTCCACTTTATGAGATACTCCGAAATTGATCGATTTCTTAGCTGTCAAGTTCTTGTTTCTATGACTACTTCCAATTCCAATATAATTTTTCCTTCGTCATCAAGTTCTGGAAATATTGTTTGAATTGAGAGCTTGTCACCTATAACCTTCTTTAAACATGAAACATGGAAAACTGGGTGCACTTGAGAAGCTGCAAGAAGCTCCAATTTGTATGCCATAGTACCAATCTTTTGCAACACCTTGTACGGACCATAATACTTTGGTGATAATTTATTATCCTTCTTAGCTTGCTTGAGGGACATTTGTTTATATGGTTGTAGCCGTAGGAATACCCAATCACCTACATCAAAAATTCTTTTGATGCGATGTTGATCTGCCTGTTGTTTCATTCTATTATGTCCCAACACGAGGTTATCCTTTAAGAGTTGGAGGACTTGCTGTTGATGCTCAATGTGATGTTCCACTACTTGAACCTTAGAATTTTCTCTTAAATATGATGTGATGGATGGTGGCTGATATCCATAAAGTGCCATAAATGGGGTCATTTTTGTTGCTGTATGGAAGGAAGTGTTATACCACCATTCAGCCAGAGGTAACCATTTGACCCATTGTGTCTGTTTATCAGATACAAAGCAACGAAGATATCCTTCCAAACATTTGTTTTCTATCTTAGTTTTCCCATCATATTGAGGATGATAAGATGAGCTATGAGGTAACTGAGTACCAAGACAAGAAAATAATCCTGTCCAAAAATTTCCAGTGAATATGGGATCTCTATCACTTACAATAATCTTTGGGTTTCCATGTAGCTTTTGAATTGTTTCCATAAATGCAGTAGACACTGTACTGGCTTTAAATGGATGTGATAATGCACAAAAGTGTGCATACTTGGTAAGTCTGTCAACTACCACCATGATGACACTCTTTCACTTAGACTTGGGTAAACTTGTGATAAAATACATTGAAACCTCCTCCCAACTTTGGCTTGGAATGGATAAAGGTTGTAATAGACCCGGGGCCTTAATTGTTTCAACTTTATTTTGTTGGCAAACCAAACATTCTTCCACAAACTTTTGAATATCCGATTTAAGGCCATCCAAAAAAAAATTCCTTCTTAACCCTATGGTAAGTCTTTAAAAATCCTGAGTGCCCTCCTAAGGGAGAAGTGTGCAATTCCATAAGAATCTTTTGTTTGAGTTGGGAATTCTTACAGAGGTATAAGCGATCTTTGTACCATAACGAATCATTTTGTCAGCTAAATGTATCAGTTGTACTGGAATCTTCTTGTAACTTTTGAATAAGTGCCCACACTTCTTCATCATTCTTCCATTCCTCCCTTGCTTCGTTTATCCAATTTGGTTGGATAATAGAAATGGCGCACAACAATGCTTCCACATCCTCATCCTTTCTTGAGAGTGCATCTGCCACCACATTTTGCTTCCCTTTTTTGTAGATGATTTCAAAGTCATAACCCAACATCTTTGTGACCCACTTTTGTTGCTCTTCAGAGGATAATCTTTGTTCTAAAAAGTATTTAAGGCTATCATGATTCGTTTTTACCTTGAAGTGTCTTCCCACTAGGTAGGGTCACCATTTCTTAAGTGCATGTAGTATTTCCAACATTTCCTTCTCATAAATAGCTTTGTGTAAAAACTTTCCCTTGATTGGACGACTTTCAAAAGCAATGGGTCTTCCATATTGCATTAAAACAGCACCAATTCCATTTCCTGAAGCATCACATTCCACAATAAAGGTTTTTGTGAAGTCTGGTGTAGCTAAGACCGGTGCTTGGCACATTGCCTCTTTAAGATGTTCGAAGGCCTTTGCTGCTTCTGGAGTCCATAAAAATGCATCTTTCTTCAATAATGTTGTTAGAGGTGCTGCTATTCTCCCATAATTCTTAACAAACTTGCGATAATACCCTGTCAACCCGAGAAATCCTCACAGATGTTTTATGGATGTGGGGATTTTCCATTCCTTAATGAATTTAATTTTTCTAGGGTCTACCTTAACTCCTTCATGAGATACAATATGACCCAGATATTCCACCTCTTGTACTCCAAAGAAACATTTGGATCTTTTTGCATATAATTGTTTCTCCTCCAATAGTTGTAGCACCCTATCAACATGTTCAACATGATCCTTCCAAGACTTGTTGTAGATTAGTATATCATCAAAAAATACTAACACAAATTTTCTAAGGAAGGGTTTGAAAATGGAATTCATCAATGAAATGTAGAAGGTGCATTGGTAAGGCCAAAAGGCATGACCAAAAATTCAAAATGACCCTCATGAGTTCTAAATGTTGTTTTCGGAATGTCTTCAGTCTTCATTCTGATTTGATGATATCCTGAATGAAGGTCCAACTTGGTGAAGTAAATTGATCCATGCAATTCATCCAGTAGTTCATCAATGATAGGAATGGGAAACTTATCTTTAATAGTGAGCTTGTTGAGCTCCCTATAATCTGGACACATGTGCCATGATCCATCCTTCTTGTGCACCAATACTACTGGAGCAGAGAAAGAACTTTGACTAGGTTGAATTATACCAACCTCTAGCATTTCTGCAACCATATGTTCAATTTCACTCTTTTGGGCATAGGGATATCTGTACAGCCTGATGTTTGGAGGAACACTTCCTGGAATCAGATGAATAGCATGATCATGATCACGAATAGGTGGGAGACCTTTGGGAGTCTCAAATACCTTGGAATGATTGTCCAAGACTTTTTGGAGATCTAGAGAAATAGATGATTTCGATGTGGAAACATCTAGTGAACATAATTGTGCAATTACCCCTCTTTGTTCCTTTTTTAGAAGCTTTGTCATACCGTTAGAGATTATTATATTTCTTGGTTTCCCTACAATACCCCTTAATTCAACTTCCTTTCCTTCCACAGAAAATTTCATCAAAATTTCTTGAAAATTAAAAGCTATTGTACCCAAGGATTGTAGCCATTGGACTCCTATTACAACATCAGCACCTCCCATTGGAATGGAAAGCATTGCGCTAGTCAATACATATTCTCCCATGGATAGCTTGATATTATGGCACTTTCTAGAGAAATTTATTGTTCCTCCATTTGCAACCATCACTTGACACTTTGATGCTGGATATAGGAAGCAATTCAATTCTTTTGCTACCTTACAATGAATAAAATTGTGGGTACTTCCTGAATCAATCAACACTATTACCTTTTTCTTCTTGATTTGTCCTTCTATCTTGATGGTTTTAGGAGCGGTAATTCCCGCCAATGCATTACAAGATATGGTCGGATTCATTTCTTCTTTATCTAGGCTTTGTTCCTGTAGTATATTCTCTTCTTTTGACCTTTCTTGCTCCTTTTCTTTCTCCTCTTCACAATCTATGTAGAATAATTTCTTCTCAGAACACATATGACCTTTAGTGTATTTTCTATCACAAATGTAACAAAGCCCTTTTGCTCTTTTTTCTTCCAATTTTTATGGTGTCAACCTTATAGGTTGTGGAAGACTAGGGGCAACAACACTTCCATCTTTATAGTTGTGAGTGGTATGCTACCTGGTTGCCATAATTTTTCTTTCCATTTTTCTTGCTAACCTAAATGCCTTCTCTAATGAATCAGGTTCCCAAAGGCGAACATCATGTTGGATATTATCCTTTAAAGCCCCTATGAACACATCAATCCTATGCTCCTCTGGAATATTTTTTACCCTTATGTTCAATTTTTGGAACTCTTCAATGTGCTCCATTATTGAACACTTTTGTTTGAGACTTATCAAGTGGCTAAAAAAAGTGTTGCTTTTTGTATCCTCATAATGTGTTGTCAATTATTCTGTAAAAATTGCCCAAGTGATAATTTGTTTACGAGAGCAAAGCCACTAATACCATACAAACTGATTTGGTTCCAAATATAAAGTTGCAATACGTACCTTTTGTGTGTTTTGCACATTATTGAGATCAAAAAATTACTCCATTTGTAATATCCATGTTGCGGGATCCTTGCCATCAAACTTCCTCATATCGATTTTTGGAATATGGTGGGTCTTCGATCCAACATTAGAGACTATGAAATCATGATTAACATTTCTTTTTTTCGCACCATGAGTTTCCTTTACTACCCTTTCAACATTTTTAAGTATTTCTTGTAGAAAATTTGTCAAATCTGTCTTCAAATCTGCCATGTCTGTCTTCAAATCTGCCATGTCTCTCTTCAAATATGTCTTCAAATCTATCTTCAAATCATCCATCTTAGCTTCCACACCCTTTATCTTAAATTCCACGCCATTTATCTTAGCTTTTGTTAGCTTTTGTGAGAGTGACATTTGTTGCACTTGGTCTTGTAATTTTGATATATCATGTATCATTTCTTCCTCTTCTTCATGAGTCATGCTAGAGCTTTCAAGTTGCTTACTAGGTGTTTGCATTTTCTTTCCTCAGGGCATCAGTTACCGATAATAATGCTCTACTATGCCCTTTGAATTCCTTCAAAATAATTTTTCAAACCAAGCTTAAGCAAAAACTTAAAAGAATCTACACATGTTTTTTCACTTTGTAGGAGGTCGATATTGCCTCTGATGTATCTCTGTAATTTTGGATCATCCAATTCTGAAAGTACAACTTACAGTAGCCCTATGTGTCCTCTTTCCAATGCCACCTGTCTGATCCAAATTGGATTCTCCAAGGAAGAGTTATGCCAAATCTCCCATAGTGACTTGATTATAGACTAGTTCAGTAGAGCGAACTTGTACGACATGCCACGTGTTCATGTTTCGACCTTTGGCTCTAAAAAATATATACAAGAAACTGCAGTCCGTCCTCTTTCTGTACCTTCTTACTTTCTTAGATCATATCTCTGCAAATATAGCATGAAAAACTCTGAAATTCGGACCCAAGGTTCAGTACGATTTCGTCTCAAATGGTTTTTTTTTTCACTTCTGAAACATTGCAGAAAAAAGTTATAGCAAAAATGCCATGATGACCTATTTGGAGTAGCGAAACCCTAGAATCCAAAGCTTTGATACCAAATGTTATGAAACCAGCTCACAAAAAGATAGAAAAGATAGATCAACACCTTAGAATTCAGCATCTTTGAGGGGGAAACCTCCTTTACATTACACAAATGAATGATTCTTTGATGATTAAAATGAAAAAACCTCCTTTCTATATATAGGAGTCTAAGGAGTCTCAATATAACCCAGCCGACCTAACAATAATAATATAAAGCACAAAAATAACAATAGAGGGATTCTATGGGGCGCAGTAATAACAATATGGGGACAATAGGGGCACAACAATATTAATAAGGGTTATAACTACAATAGTAATGGGGTAATCACTAGTATTATAGGGACCTAACAAATTCCCGCATTTACAGACAACATCCCTGATATTTAATGGCAACTAAGGAGAATTAAGAAGTTGGGCAATCGTAAGGCAACAAGGACCGTGGTCTGCAAAAGAATGAATGGAGAGCCATGCTCTCTAGATAGAAAATTTTAATTGTGGTACTAAGAATTAATAAATGGGACTACAAAACCTTCAAAATTTTCTCTTAAATTTATTATAACTGCAACTACAAAATGAGTAAGCATCTGATAACTTGAAGCTAGTCATGCAGAAGCTTACAGAGTTGCAATGAAAACCATACCAATGTTAGTTGGTTGAGTAAACTAATCTTGCATGCATATTCTTAATTGGAGACCAGAGTGTCATTCTATGCATTGAATGTGGTGGTTAATGAGCTAATAGGGTGCATCGTTCATTGTGTTTCTTGTGAACAAAAAGATCAAAAAACACCAAGTAAGTGGGGAAGAAACTGTGAACGTTGTGTGAACAATGCAGACTGCGGTAACTGAGAACGTGTGAGCAGAAGGGATATGGTTTTCAAGAGATTATAATCATACTGAGCAACTGAGGGTTGAGACCAAAGTTGATTGAGAAGTCAAGTGTGCAGTGTAAGGAAGGACTACAAAGCAGAGAGGAAGGTGTTGTGTGGAACAACTGACTAGGTTTTTGTATTTCTATGTAATTTTTATGGGCATCTGTTTTCAGAATTTGAAAATGGTATGAAAGGTAGAACAATTGGCTAAAGTAGGTGGCAGGGAAAATTTTAAAGATGGAAGTTTACCTTAAGCTTTAGCAACCTTAGCAAATCTTACTAGTCCCTAATATCCAAATTTTAAAATGTTTGATGATAATTTTGTAAAAATGTTTATATTTCTAATTATTTTATATTAGAAAATATATAATATTGGCAAATTTTAAGGTAGAATAATTTTATACTATAAAATATTGGCGAATTCAGGTTTGGAAAAATGGAAATTGACGAATCTGTTTTTTGGAGAAAGCATGGAATATTAGCCCACCTGCGAATATTAGCCCCTAAAATTTTCCCTGGTAAGTGGTAGCCTACATTCATAAGAGGTTGATGCCTCTTAGCAAGTTGTGGCTTACTAAATTAAAGGGGGTTGGGGCCTCTTGCGGGTGGGTGCTCACAAACAAATTGATCTGATTAAGTAGGAGCTTAAATTACATCATAATAACAAACAAAATGGTGGTTTTCTCCCTTTGGGTTTCCATGTAAAAGTATTGTGTCAATATATGCATGCTTCTCAATCTAATGGTGTATGTGTTCATGTGAATGGTTTACATTGTTACCTATGTATTGTGTTGAAAATGCTCACATGAGTAATTGCCTACATTGGAAGACAAAATAATAATTAAGTTCAAAATTTAAAAACCTCACTAATCTCTGATTCACCCCCCCCGTCTCAATAATTCCTTATTTTAACAATTGGTATCAGAGCCCAGGTTCCTTCAGGAACAATTTAACCACTAGAAGATAGATCTACAGGGATTTGTGTCTAGACAAGAGATTTAGGATGCCTACTCAGGTAAGATACCAATTTTTGATGGGACAAACTATGCATTTTGGAAAGTCAGGATGGAAGATTATCTCATGTCCTTAGGGGTACATGTTTGAAGCTATGTGTTGGTAGATTATGTTGTCCCTACAGTCCCTCCTATAGATGCAGATGGTAAAAAGGTGTATGGAAATAATGCAAAGGCCAAGAATGCCATTCTCTTCGGTCTTAGTCAATTTGAACTTGTAAAGGTTATGCATTGTAAGTCAACTAAGGAAGTGTGGGACAAGCTTAATCATAGTCATGAAGGAGATGAGAAAGTTAAGCAAGCCAAACTTCAAACCTTTAGAATTAGGTTCGAGAGCTTAAGAATGAGTGAAGAAGAAAGTATATCAGAGTATTTCCTCGGAGTTGATGAAGTAACCAATATGATTATAGGACTTAGTGAAGTTATCAAAGAAGACGTAATTATTCAGAAGGTCTTGATATGTCTGCCTATGAGATTGAATGTCAAAATCTTAGCCATCAAGGAGATGAATGATCTGATAATTTTCACAATGGACCAGCAACTTGGAACCCTCACAACCCATGAGATGAGAGTAGGTAAAGAGAAGACTAAACCAAAGGAGGAAAAATTCAAGGGTAAGAAGCACAAATATCATCAAGAATGTTCCAATTGTGAATCTAATCAAGAACTAGCTCACTTTTCCAGAAAACTAAAGCATGGATCAAGGAAGTACAAAGGCTAGTTTCCCTTCAAAGGATTTTATTGTGGAATAATTGGACATTTCACATCCAAGTGTCCCTATAAAGAAAATTTAGATAAGTACAAAGACAAAAATCCCAAAGATAAAGCTCAAAAATATATGAAAAGGGATTTCTTCAACAAGAAGGCACCCTAATACAAAGAGGATAGCTCTATATCATAATCAGATAGTGAGGATTCTTCAGATGGTGAGGCAAATGGAGGTTTACTTATGGCACTTAAAGTTGACACCAAGAAATATAATGTCACAAAATATGAAGAAGAAGAAGAAGGAGTAGTGGATCTTGAAGGGGAGTTCATTAGTGCTCTTGAAGAGTAAAAGAAGGTTAGAAAAAGGAATGAGAAACTAAAATAGAAACTACTATGAGCTGAAGAAGATATGTGTAACTCAAACAATGAGGATATTTTTTACCAAAGAAAAAAACTTGAATAAGTCATTAAAACTAAAGACAAGTTAGCTCTTTGAAAATAATAAAAACAAAAAACATGTGAAAATCTAGAGGAGGAGAATAGACTCTTAAAGCAGGAGTTTATTAATTAAAATGAGGAGATGATCCCTGAAACATGTAAAGGAGATATTTTGTCATTGAAATTCAAGTTAGAGGAACCAAAACAGAAGGAATAATTTATTAATGATTTCATTCTTGAATGGGAGGAGATCTGTTAGAGTCTAGAACAAGAAATTGTATCTTTGAGAACAAATCTTGAGAGGTTAGAGACTGAGAAGGAACTGGACAAAAAAAAAATGAAGGGATAAAGAGATTAAACCACATTCTGAGTATTCAAAGGCCTCCAGAGAACAAGACAAACCTGGGATACTCTGAATCATAAAAGTCTTCTATGGGAAATACAAGTTTCAAGTCTACACGATTTGAACACCCCCAAAGTTATGCAAAGGTGCTTCAAGATAGAACCAATGAAGATTAATAAAAATCAAGCTAAAGAGGCACTCAACATTGGAACAAGAATTCAAACTTCTCAAAGGACTCACGCTAGAGAGAAATGAACCAATCGACAAATCGACAAAGGTACTTGCAACTGACAGAAACTTGTCAATTCTCCAATTTCAAGTACCCAAATTTGTTTCATGGTCATTGTTATAAATGGCATATCTTTGGACATAGAGCTATTAATTGCAGAAAATTCAAAGTTGAAAGAGATGAAAATTTCAGATATAGAAATTATCAAAATTTTAGATCTCAGAACTCACATCCTAGGAATAGAAATACTTTCCCTCCACTAATGAATGAAGTTTAATGTTTCAAATCTAATAATTTTCGGCACAAGGCAAGTTAGTGTAGAAGTAGGTTTGAGCACCCTTCTAAATCACAGTATATTTGGTAGCCAACTTTCCTTAAGGACAAGAAGAGTTGGAGATAGAAGACTAAGAAAATCATGGTGTGTGGACTGACCTTGTTTATGCATGACAAAGAAAATAGATGGTATCTAGTTAGTGGTTGTTCAAAGCAAGTGACTAGGGATAAGAGTAAACTCCTCTTTGAAAGAAAAGGCAAAGGGAACAATGTCACCTTCAGAAATATTGCGCCAACAAGAATTAAAGGTAATGACATAGTCAGTCTTGATGAAAAGACTAAGGCCCAAAATGTGTTGTATGTAGAAGGTCTCAAGCACAATTTTCTTAGAGGGAGTCATATGTGTGATAATGGCTATAATGTGAATTTTTTATCCAAAGACTGAAATATCCAAAAAGAATAAAATGGAAAGCTAGTGGGAAAGGCAGTCAAGACTCACAATAACATATACATGTTTGATGACTCCAAAGTAAGATGCCACCTAAGTAAGACAAATCAAACCTGGTTGTGGCATAGGAAACTTGGTCATATAAATTTTCAAGTTTTGATAAAAATCAGCAAGATAGACGTAGTAAGAGGATTTTCAAGATTTTCAAAGCTCGATTACTCAATCTGCATCTCCTGTCAGTTTGGCAAGCAAACTAGGAATAATTTCAAGTCAAAGGATTTCTCAACCTCTAAACCTTTGGAGCTAATTCAAAATAATATATGTGGCCCAACGAGGAAAAAAATCCTAAGAGGAGAAAGGTACTTAATTTTTTTAATGATGATTTCACTAGAGCGACTTGGATAATGTTGTTAAAAGAGAAAGCATAAGCTCTAAAAATTTCAAGATATTTAAAGCCTAGGTCGAAAATGAGAAAGATTTGAAGATCGAATGCTTAATACCAGACAAAGGTGGGGAATTTACTTCAAGAAGATTTGAAGAGTATTGTGAAGATCATGACATAAGGAGGAAATACTCAATGGCCAGAACTCCACAACAAAATGGGGTAGTAGAGAGAAATAGCAAAAAAATTCAAGAGATGGGCAGAGCTATGATGGATGAAGTAGAGGTACCACACACCTTCTGGGAAGAAGTAGCACAAGAAATTGTTTATTTGGAAAATAGAACACATCTCAGGCCTAATAGTGATAAGAATCCCTATGAGTTATGGAAAGGGATGCTAGCATCAGTGAAACATTTCAAAGTATTTAGGAGCAAATGTTATATCAAGAGAAATGATACAAATCTTGGAAAATTTGACTCTCAAGCTAATGAAGGTATATTCCTTGGATATTCAGTCAAAAGAAAATCCTACAAATGCTTTAATAAGAGAAAAAAGGGTTGAAGACTACATTAACATTGTAGTGGATGAAATACTACCATGATGAGATCCATACAAAGAAACTGTGAACTCAAATGGATAAGGAAGTTCAACCACCAAATTCTCAAACCAAGATGAAGTAGAGGAAAATGAAGAAATTGAAGAAATAAGTATGACAAAAAGGTCAAAAACCCCTCCAAGATATGTGCAAAAACAACATCCTGAAACTCCAATTATTGGTGATCAAAGACTTGGTGTTCAAACTAGGAAGATATTCCTTGGCAGTTCAAGTTGCGCAAACCTTGATTTGTTATGTCAAATTGAGCCTTACTATATTAGTCAGGAAAGTGAAGGTAAGTCCAGAGTGAAGGCAATGAATGAAGAATTAGATCAAGTTGAGAAGAATGACACTTGGGAGCTTGTTCCAAGACCCAAAGAGAAAAATGTTATAGGCACCAAATGGGTCTTCAAAAATAAGCTAAATGAACAAGGCCAAGTAATTGGTAACAAGGCTTGACTACTCTGTGAAGGGTATTCTGAAATTGAAGGGATAGACTTTGAAGAAACCTTTGCACCTGTAGCAATATTATAAGCGATTAGGATGTTTCTTGCTTTTTCCAGTTGCAAGAACATCAAGGTATACTAGATGGATGTGAAGTAGACTTTTCTCAATGGTGATCTAGAAGAAGAAGTATATATAGAATAGCCAGAAGGTTTCATGCTCTTAGAGAACGAAGATTATGTTTGCAAACGGAAAAAGGATATGTATGGGTTCAAGCAAGCCCTTAGAGCTTGTTATGCAAGATTGGACAAGTACCTTTGATCCATGTGTATATTGGTGGCCACCTTCCTATTCCACCTAGACATCTCCTCAGCTTCATGAGTTTCCTTGTTCATAGCAACATTTACTATTTTTAGCAGTTTTTTAGGTAGTGAACTTCCAGAGAATTTTTTACCACTTAAACGACATTTTTTTGAGGTCTGCAGTAAGACAATTTCCATAGGAAGGGGCTTATGTGAAATCTTGTAGTACTCAGAGAGATATTTCCAATGAGCCATCATACGTGCCAAATAGAGATAATATGACAAAGTTATGACCCCAAGAAGTTGGCTACCCAACTAACCCCAATTAGGTCCACAAACTCTTGGTGTTCCATCTCCTGGGGTTAGGGTTTTGGTTTTTTAGGGTTTCCCCTTATTTTTCAATAATAAAATGGTCATTGAGACTCATTGTAACAAAATTTATAGGCATGTAGCCGCCACATCTCTTCTAAGAGATAAACTACCATCGCCCGAGCTAGTTTATTTCCATTTATGTATTAATGAAATGAAGTTTTATTTATGTTGCATATTTGTGTTTATGTGTATTTATGTATTTTGTTGCATTCCTGCATAAGTGCAAATTAATGGTATTACAACGTTCTGTTCTTTCTTTATTTTTATTTCTATGTCGCCAATGAGGTCAGGGTATAAGGAGTTAGGGCTCGAACTAATTGAACCTTTGCAAGACCAAACTTGCAGACCCCAACGACCTACCATGGAGGAAGAAAAGAAAGACGAGGGAGAAGGATATCATTAAACAATATTGCTCAAGGAAGCCCTCAAGTGATAGAGGAATGTGATGATGGATAACCTTGCCCAGATCCTTCGGTGGCTACCCACAGGCAACACATCTTCATCCAACAACCACTCTGGAGGCACCACTCCTTTTAAGTACAAGTTAACTTTGACATTCCCATATTTGAAGGCCAAATAGATGCAGACGTCATAGATAGATGGTTAAATATGTTGGAAGAATATTTTTCAATTCATGACTTTTGCAATCAGGAAGAGATTACTTTTCACTCCTCAATGGCACCCCACACGTTAAGAACTAGTGGGAAACCTAGAGTGAACAAAAGGATGAGAGGGAATCCTCACTATTTTCGGCCACACCCAATTGGAATTCTTTCCGAGATGCCATCAAGGAACAATATTAACTTTTTAGGAGCTATGAAGATAAATACATAAAGTGGACCACGTTGTGGTAGGAAGGGACCAACATGTGTCGGATTTCATAAATGTATTCCATGCCCTTCGCACGAAGCTAGGTATTAAGGATTCTGAGTGGAATTTAGTACTAAAGTACCATGACTGTCTACACAAGTACATCCGGGATGAGATGGAGTTCCTAGACATCTCCTCGCTTGACATCACCTATTGATATGTTGTCAAGATCGAGTAGAAATTTAAATAGAAGAATCAATACCTTGGATCTATGAATCTGAAGCAAGGGAAAGGCACCCCCAAACCACAAAAAGAGGACAAAGCCAAGGTGGGGAAACTCAATACAGCTCATCCAAGCTGGAAGAAAATAATAACACCACAAATACAAAGGACATAGGGAAATGGTGTGAGTTCCATAAGAGCCCCACTCACAACACAAGTGAGTTTCGAGCCAAGCAGTCACTGGTGGCCAAGATGAAGGCTTCCAAATCAAATGCATGTTTCGACTCTGAGTCATAAATGGAAAGGGGAATGACAAAGGGAAGTATATTATCGATGCGGAGCCTAGTTCCACCCTTGCCACCACCAAGATCCACAAGGATGAGCCCGAAGATCCAGAGGAGGGGGAAGTATCTCTTCCACTCACATATGTGGGTGAAGGGTTCTTCACTACAGTTCATTGTCAACAACGAGATCTAAAAGAACCTTATTTCAGTAGAGGTTGTGAATCAGTTGGTCCTACTGACCACACCACACCCACGGTCATACACCATCGGGTGGCTTCAACAAGGGTGAGATCTCCACGTCGAGAAATAGTGTCGCCTTCCCTACAACATCAAGCGCTTCACAAATGAGGTAGTGTGCGATTTTTCTCCTCTTGAATTTTTTGATGTATTATTAGGGTAGCCATACTTGTGGAAGCGAGACGTTGTGTATGATTCTAGGCTTCAAACCTTTATTATTACTTTGGGCAATAATTTGTACACAATACCAGAGGTAGCACCACTTTTCACCATTTCTTTTATCACTATGAAGCAATGCAATAAGATCATTTCCCAGAACGAGAATTTTTTTCCTTGTGATTTTCCCTAAGGGAAAGAATAAAATTGTGGCCACAACCTCCATACAGTGCTCCTCCACACGGAAGAAACAAATTGAAAAGGTTGTGGAGGAGTACATGGATATCTTCACCTCGCCCATAGGGTTACCTCTAGACTATCAAGTTAGGGACCCTGGGCACCCTGTTATCCAATAGACCGATCTATCGATGCTATGGTCTAGAGAATGATGAAATCAAGAGGCAAATTCAAGAGTTGTTGCAGAAAGGGCACATCAGACCAAGTTAATCACCTTATGGAAGCCCAATCGTGTTGTTACAAAAGAAGAACAAGACATGGAAACTCTATATTGACTTTCAAGCGTTGAACAAGATCACTGTCTGTAATAGGCATCCAATCCCACAGATTGATGGCCTTCTTGAATAGGTCAAGGGGTCCAAATATTTCAGCAATATTGACTTGAACTATGTTAATCACCAGTTACATATCGAACCCTATGATGTGTGGAAGATTGCCTTCAAATCCAAGGAGAGCCTTTTCAATGGTTGGTCATGCCTTTCGAGTTGACGAATTCTCCCACAAACATCATGAGGTTGATGGACGAAATCTTGCGACCCTTCACCGACTCATTTGAGGTGGTGTATTTGGATGACATTATGATCTTCAACTAGAGTTGGAAAGATCACCTCCACCATATTCGACAAGTCCTCCAGACCCTATGACAACACAAGTTGTGTGACAATTTGGAGAAATACACTTTTGGTATAACCGAGGTTCAATATTTGGGGTACACCATTGATGAGCAGGGTGTTCATGTGGACCCAACCAAGATATAATTCATTGGCAATTGTTTAACCCCAACCACTGTAATAGAGCTCTGCAACTTTCTGGGTCTTGCTAGCTTCTACCACAGGTTCGTGTTGGGGTTCTCTCATATCACTTGGCCTTTGAGTCAAGTCATTGAGGGAGGAGTGAAAGGAAATTTATTTTGTTCTGAATCCCAACAGAAGGTGTTTTCCGAGTTGAAGCATCACCTCTACTTTGCACCAGTGCTCACATTATCAGACCTATAGTAACCATTTGAGATCGAAACAAATGCCTCTGACTATGCTATTGATGCAGTTCTAACTCAGTAGGGGCATCTAGTGGCATATCATAGTGAGACACTTTTAGACACAGTCTGAAAGTATCCCACCTATGACAAAGATATGTATTCCATTGTGAAAGTTGATAACAATGGAAGCATTACATTATGGGGAAGGAAATGGTCATCCACATGGACCACTGAATCCTGCAGTTCATACAAACAAAAGGAAAGTTGCAAAATTATCACCATTCGAAATGGTCCATATACCTGCAACAATTCCATTTGAACATTAAGTACAAGAATGGAAACACCAACAATGTTGCAAACTTCCTCAGTCGACCGCCAGTCATGGCATCGACTAGTGTGCTCGGCTCTTGTGGGCACGAGACTGTGGGGTGGTTGCATCTTTACAAGAGCGATCCAGAATTCGGCAACACATACCAGACGCTCCTGGAGGGTAAGTAAATTCCAAATCTTCACCTCTAGGATGAACTGTTATACTACCTAGAACACATATGCATTCCTTCAAGCGAGTGTGCCAATATGATTTTGGAGGCGCACTATAGTTGAGTAGTTGGACATTTCAGGGTAGAGAAAATAGTGGTTGTGCTACAGAAGTATTTTTATTACCTAAACCTTTGATAGGATGTTGGGAAGTACAACAGATCCTTCTCTACCTAAGACATTTCCAAACCAACCATCAAGAAGCGAGGCTTATATAATCCTCTGCCTACTCCTAGTTGACCTTGGGAACCTATCTCCATGGATTACATGCCAGGCCTTCCTTCTACTAATAATGGAAACGACTGCATTTGCTTGGTCGTTGATAGATTCTATAAGATGGCCATCCTAGAGGCCTAAAAGAAGAGTATCAAAACAAAAGCCACTGCTAAGCTCTTCTTTAAATGAGTGTGGGTATACTTTTGGATCCCACAATCCATTATCTCAGATCAGGAAAACAAGTTCCTAAGTACATTTTGGTCAAGTCTACTATGTCCACGACT
Organism: Pinus tabuliformis; assembly: GCA_031772625.1. Classification (NCBI taxonomy): domain Eukaryota; kingdom Viridiplantae; phylum Streptophyta; class Pinopsida; order Pinales; family Pinaceae; genus Pinus; species Pinus tabuliformis. The sequence continues at coordinate 304,061,245 of CM062809.1, forward strand.
TTCCACCCCTAAACTAATGGCCAAAAGAGGTTGTCAACAAGATGATTGTACACGTTCTGCACATGTACAAATCGAAGCATCCACACACATGGGATGGAATCCTCCCCTATGTCCAACACAACTACACTATATCTCTCCATAGCTCAATTGGCCACATCTCTTTTGAGGTGGGATTGGGATTCCAACCACTATGTCCCATTGATGTGGCCATACCATTTGCAACTACTCAGGAAGATTCGACTCATGTCCAGTCTAAAGCTGACAAGGCTAACAACTTCATTGATCACATTCAACACATATCCCAGCAAGTCCATGACATATTGGATAGATCCAATGCTAATTACAAGCAACGACATGATCAACATCGGGTGCCACACAAGTTCTAGGTGGGTGAGAAAGTTTGGATACATCTGCAGAAGGTATGCCTCCCTAGGCCCCACCGCAAGCTTCATCCACTTTGATATGGGTTGTACACCATAACCAAGGTTGTAGGGGATAATGCCTTCAAGCTCATAATTCCATCGTTTCTTGGCTTGCACCCAGTATTCAATGTGGACCGCCTTTGGCCATACTTTCCACCATTGTTGGACACATCCGACATTGCAGAACAAATCACACCAACAGAGTTAAACCCAGACTGCATGGAACATGCCACAACTAATCAAATCATGTGCATGCAAATCAATAACACTTGCCAATAGAGGATCTATCTATATGAAGTTGTCAAAGCAGGTCAACTCCTTCAATAGAAATTTTTTCACCTTTTGGAGGCTCTGCATGCAATGGGGACCAAAACGGCGTTTTTTTAGGTCCGCAATAAGACCACAACCATAGTTAGGGGCATATGGAAAATCCTTTAGTACTCAGAGAGATATTTCCAATGAGGTATCGTATGCACCAAGCAGATATAATATGACCAAGTTATGATCCCTGGAAGTTGGCTGCGCAAATAACACCAACGGCATCCACAAACTCTTGGAGGTCCATCTCTTGAGGTTATGGTTTTGGTTGTTTAGGGTTTTCCCTTGTTGTCCAATAATAAAAATTCACTTGAGCCTCATTGTAACACAGTTTAGAGGCATGTAGCCCCCACATCTCTTCTCATAGATAAGCTACCATCATCTGAGCTAGTTTATTTCCATTTCTATATGTAAGGATATTTCAGTTCTTATATATTAATGAAATTAAGTTATATTTCTTCTACATCTTTTTGTTTATGTGTATTTATATATTTTGTTGTGTTCCTACATAATCCGGATCAAACTTCAACAATAAGATTTCAAGAGAGGCACAGCTAATAACAACCTGTATATAAAATATAAAGATAATCACTTGTTCATAGTTGTGATTTATGTAGATGATATAATATCTTTGGCAGCGACTTGGAATGGTTGGGACATTGATTTGATGAGTCTATGTAGAAATAATTTGATATTTCCATAGTAGGAGACCTATCCTTCTTTATGGGATTGTAAATTTCTCAATCTTGTAATACCCCTCCGTTGTTATGAAAACATTTTATTTTGTATTGGCTATTGTTAGTACGTTGGTTAATGAGCTATGATGAAGTGATTATGAAGGAAAACTTGATGTAATTTAAATCAATACATTTGATTAATAAAGCTGGAAATTGTGTGGAAAGAAACACTAGAGTAAAAATATGCTTTCCAAATTTGAATATTAATGGGTTGGATCAGATTTACTAAAAAAATTTCCTTAAATAAATTTACTCAGTTGAAGATAAATAATGAGAAAATCAAGCTTTATAAAGAAAAACAAAAGAAATCCTAGGCTGAACAGGGAAAAGATCCGTGAAAGGTGGGACACCGCTAAGGAAATCTACTAGAAAATAAGCATAAAAACAAATTATGGGAATCATACGGAGTTGCTGATTTCTAGCAAGATCAACTTAGCTCGGGGGGATCAGAGGTTGGTCCAAAGTTGGGTGGACTAGTGTTGTCTCATGCACGATTTCCAAACTAAATTGGGGGTTAGAGATTATGATTATTTTTGTTAGGCGCACTATGAATTTGAGTTAATCATATATTTTGTATCATTATATTTATTTGTTAACTTCTTTATGAGGATGTTCTCAGTAATGTTATTCTTTTTTTACGAAGATAAATTCCTGATATGAGAATTTAATTGTGATGCTCTGTATGCTAGAATCTCTAGTGTTTTGGTTAGAAGAATATAAATTTTATCGCATGTAGGAGTACCACAACAAAGGTAGGGAGATATCAGGGTAGTGGTCCATCTACAGTTGGATTCCGGGGGTTCTATTAGGAGCGAATTGACATGCAAAGTGGTAGTAAACCTCAACAACAACACTCAAGTGTGTGGGAAAGGTTAGACCGAGAGGTTAGGTGTAATCAACATAAATTCCACCACCTTGCCCCAACAGAAGCCTCATCTAAATGGTAACCCAAATGTTATTGGAAGAGATCCCAGATCATACTATCGCATCCGAAACAAAAATTAATAGGCAGTAAGATGTGGTATGTTCATTACATAATGTTATCACAATCTAGGAAGGTTAATTCCAAAAACACAAATCCATTGACTACCTTTCTCCTCACAGGGTAGCATCAATCCTCAGGGAACCAAATTCTATTTTTTGATTGTAGATTAATTCTATTTGTTGACTGTAGATTAATTCTATTCATTGACTGTAGATTAATTCTATTTATTGGTTGTAGATTAATTGGGGTAACAAATTTTGTTACTGATTGTAGATTTCATAGAAAAATAACTTTAATTTATCAATGGTGAATTTCTCTGTGTAGTATATTGTTGAGCATACATAAAAGCGACATTAGAAGCAATGTGAGGGTTGGGAAAGAAAGGAAAAAACATACCTAGAACTAATGTTGCTTGACTTTGGAAACTCAAGCGAGGTGCATATGAATTCAAGGAAGAAATTATCCTAGAAAGGAATACATAGCCATACCCACACTCACAAAAATGTAGTTACTCATTTAAAGTAGACATGACTACAGAACAAAAGGTAGATTAAAATTATACTTAACAGGTGCCTATAGTGACCAACATTAGTGTACAGGAGAGAGAGAAATCAGTAATAAGCCAAAGCATTAATCCAATAACAGGTAGAGAGTGTAGCTTACACCTATGATAAATTTATAGCCTATATAAAAAGGGCGAATAGTTATCCAAGTTAAATAAGCAGAGAGCATGATATATGCTCATACACATAAAGGAGATGTAATTAAGAAACTGGAAGTGTGACTCACATTGATTCAACCTCCAGCTTTATAAGGTAACGAAATGAATATTCATTCCAGATAACCAGTCCGAGAGCAAGATACATTCTTATAATCATTTTGCAAAAATAGTAGAAGCCAATATTTATTCAAGATAATCAATCCAAGAGTAAAATACATTATTATCATCATTTTTCAAACATAGTAGAAACATATATTTATTCCAATTAACCAATCTGAGAATAAGATGCACTCTTATCATCATTTTGAAAACATAGTAGCACCAGATATTCATTCTGAATCACAACCCAAAGAGAAATATGCACCTTTATCCCCAGTATTCAACATAAGAAAAACATAAGATGGTGTTATAAATACAAAAAGAGAGTGCAGTGCTACTGAAACTTTTGATACGAGAATTTCTCGACTAGTGGAGATTATCACAGTGCTAGACATACTAAATGTGGCACGTATAAATATTACCCACAATAAGAAAAAGGAAACAAGAACCTTGAATAGGGATTCAAGTTCCAATAGGAATTTAAGTACAATATATACAAATCAAATTCTAGAGAGTGCCTATCTCTTTATTTTTAACCTTAAGTTTGAAGAAGACCCATTTAACAGCAACAACTTGACACATAACTGGTAGTTCTAGAATCAAAAACAGTAAAGCTATTCTAGGAAACCATGGATTTTCCCTAGTCCATCAACCGTGGTAAGGTGATCCAGGAAGGAAGGATTCGTGCAAATAAACTGACCTGGAAGTAACAAGGCGACAAATTAGTACTCATCGCGCCGTGGAAACCCAAGTACGCGGCTAAAGAAGAATGTTGTAGGTATACCTGAAACAGTAAAGCCATAGGAAATGTTAAAATGAGGGGATAGGAACAACTCCAAATGAAATTAAAGGAAATGAAGCCCCAACCCACTGAGGAGTGAAGAGAGGAGGTAATACTTGTGTATGGGTCACCAAGTAGAAACCTCATTCTGGCAGCCAAACCTTCACATCAAAGCTGAACACAAATTGTGTTAATGTGAATGAACACGAGAATTTATTTAACAAGCAAACCATGATTGCGAGTGAAAAAAATTACTTGTGATACTGGTGGTTGTATGTTGGTCATTATAGCTCTAGGCTAACCTTGTGGAAACCTCCATTCCATTCCTGTGGAAAAAAAAGAAGGGGAGATTAGAACCACACTGAAGACAAAGGGGTCAATATACTAGATTGGAATTCCAAGAAAAAAAACAAGGACTAATATTACCTGGGTGAGTGAATTCAGCATGAAAAGCCTCCATGGTTTCCAACTGAAATTGCAGCATTGGATTACTGGACAATGCATAAAAGTAGGGGAAAGACAAACCACCTTGATGTCAGACCAAACCCAAGTCGTGGCAAGGCATTGCTCAAATGTGGATACTCTATAACAGAAGGTGGCAACAACAAAGGCATGTTGTGGGGGTAGCAGACAAAGCCACTAGGTATTGTTGTTGATTGCTCAGTTATGGTGGAAGAAAGATAAACCAAAAGAATGGAGGGTGAACAAGGCAATTGTTTAGGGTTTGAATTGAATGTCTTATGCTATGATGGTAGAGCGATAAACCAAAATAATGGAGGGTGAATAGGGCAAGCGTTTAGGGTTTGAATGGAATGTCTTATGTTGTTGATGAGGGAGAAGAGATTTGGACTGTTGGAGTCCCATCGCTAGTGACATAGTACCCCGTTCACATGGGCCAAGATGCATGTAGCAATCCAGTTGGAGGTGTGGTGAAGTTTGGGAACAACTGTAGTGCTGAGCAAGAGTTTCATCTAGGTGAGGATTTGAACATACTATTATGTTGTAGTAACCACAAGGGATAAGGACCATTGACATGCGTGTTTAACATTGGAAACAAATGTTTTGTATATGGTTATGAACCTTGAAACAAGGGTGAACATACAACTTAGGAACTTTGAATAAATTGAAGGGCATATAGTGAGAGGTAGCCATATATCGCATGTAGAGTACTATAACCAAGCTTAGAGATCTAGGGCTAGATCAAACATGAAGTTTGTCTGAGCGCTAAGAAAAGGAAGCATTAACTTTAAACACAAGTCAAACAAGATAGGGAAAAACATAAGCATGATGTTAGATACAATTATATTCATGCCATTTTGTTCAAAAAATATATACAGAAAAAAATACTAAATAAGGGATGCACCATATGCAGTGTTGAAATTTTGCATTCAGATATAATGGAGTGTGGTTTGCAAGATAGGTATCTGACAAATGGTATCAGAGAACCAGCTACCACACCAGGCTTAAGAAAAAGGCACCACCATAGTTATAGAATAAGAAGTAATAGAAGTAAATGTAACATAGTGATATTAATTGGTATGTTTCGTAGGGTGCGAAATTGAAGTAGATTGTTTTAGAATGATGGAGAACTCTCCTCCAGCTATGGCGGGGAGGGTTTGCATGTGGATATGGGGGAAGCTAGCACCTCATTATGTTCTCAGTTTTTGGATATAGTAAGAAATTTGCAACAAGAATTAGCATAGCTCCAGATTAGTAATGAGTGGTTATTAAAATCTAGTGAGGAACAAGAAAATTTAATTAGAGAATGGAAAGGGAAATCTATCCACAAAAGTGTAGAGACAGAAGGATTAAAAATAAAGAAGAGGGATAGAATCTGAAAAATCTGAACGTGGAGAGGAATCCATCACAATTCTCCAGAAACATGTAAAGGAAAGAAGAAGATGGAGTTACAAGGGGAGTATAGGAAGATCAAACCCGCTACCTTTGACAATGAAAGGGAGGAGGATGTGGGGGCATGGTTACTGAACATGATTAAATATTTCCAAGTGTATGAGTACATAGATTTTACCATCCACTTAGTAACAGGTGACATTCCTGTGTCTAGAGCCCCATATCGAATGAGCACACTGAATCTACTAGAATTGAAAATGAAATTACAAGAGCTCTTGAACAAGGGGTATATTAGACATAGTGTCTCGTCATGGGGGGGCATCAATACTTTTTGTCAAGAAAAAATACAACACATTTAGAATGTGGATTGATTATCGTGAGTTGAATAAATTAATAATAAAAAACAAGTATCCATTTCCTCGAATTGATGATCTATTTGATCAGGTGAGACAGGTAATAATTTTCTCAAAAGTTGATTTAAGAACTGGTTACCATCAGTTGTGCATAAAGAATGAATATATTTAGAAAATAGCCTTTAGAGACAAATATGGTCATTATGAGTTTTTTGTGTTACCTTTTGGACTCACGGATGCACCAACAACCTTCAAGTGCTTGATGAACAGTATATTGCACCCTTACCTTAATAAGTTTGTACTAGTGTTCATTGATGATATTTTAGTCTATTCAAAGAATGAGGAGGAGCTCAAATAGAATTTGAAGCTAGTATTACAAACATTAAGGGAGCATCAACTATGTGCAAAACTCAGCAAATGTGAGTTTTATAAAGACAAAATACAATACTTGGGATATTTTATTTCCAAGGAAGGATTATCAGTGGATTTTGAAAATATTGAGGCTATCATGAGCTGGCCCATACCGAAGGACGTAGTCATAGTTCACTCTTTTATGGGAATTGTAGGATATTATCAGAGATTCATAGAAGCCTTCTCGAGACTAGCTTATCATATCACCTCCTTGCAAAAAAAAGGGCGTGAAATGTGATTGGATAACCAAATGTAAAGAAAGATTTGATAAGATGAAATAATTGTTAACCACAACCCCCATACTAAAAATTGTAGATCCAAAAAAGAATTCGATGTTTGTACAAATTCCTGTTTGGAAGGCCTTGGAGAATTATTGATGCAGGATAATGGTGTAATAACTTACAGGCCTTGGAAGCTGAAAGTGCATGAGAAAAACTATGTAGTGTATGATTTAGAACTAGCAGCAGTGATACATATGCTTAAAATGTGGAGACACTATTTACTTGGAAAGAAATTTATACTTGTAAGTGATCACATAAGTCTGAAGTATTTCATCCAGCCGAACTTAAATGCTAGGCAAGCAAGATGGTTGGCATTCCTTAGCGATTTCGACTTTGAGATGTGACACATAAAAGGAAAGGAAAAAAACTAGCAGATGCTTGGAGTAGGCATTCTCATGCTATGTTAGGAATATCTGTTAGTAGTGTGAGTACAAATTTCTTGGAGTAGGTGAAGAAGTCAATACAATAGTATACTCAATACTTAGAAATTCAGAAAAAAGTTATAGCAAACAAGAGATTCAGTATATGCTAAAAGTTCTAAAAAATTACTCACTTACCGAAATCGATTGTGTATTCCTAATGTGAGCACATTGGAACAAAAAATACTAGATGAGTATCATAGAAGACCTTATGCGGGCCATCCCAGTTTCCATAAAATGGTTACCACATTAAGAAAAATTTTATTTTGGCCGGGTATGAAGAGGGATGTGACCAAATATCTATCAAAGTGCATAGAATGTCAATAGGTGAAGGTGGAGTATCAACATCATCTAGATTGTTGAACCCTCTACCCATACCCAAATGGAAGTGGGAAACAATTTTGATGGACTTTATCACTGGATTACTAAGAAAAAAACGCCAACATGATTATATCATGGTGGTAGTAAATGTGTTGACTAAATCATCCCAATTATACTAGTGCAGCCTACATTTGGGACTGCTAAAATAACTAATATTTTCATGGGGATATATTTCGCCTACATGGAATACCCAAGGTAATAGTGTCAGACAAAGATGCAAAGTTTACCTCCAAGTTTTGGAAGGCATTATTGGGAGGTATGGGAACACAATTGAACTTTAGTACAACATATCACCCAAAGATGGATGGGAAAACAAAAAGGACCAATCAGATTTTGGAGGATATGCTAAGAATGTATGTGATGAATCAACATACCAAATGGGAGGAATTTCTCCATTTAGTAGAATTTGCATATAATATAGTTACCAGGCCTCCATTAAAATGAGACCCTTTGAGGCTTTGTATGGTAGAAAATGTAATACACCATTGAGCTAGAGTCAACCAAAAGATAAGCTAATATTGGGGCCAGATGCCTTAGAAGAAATATAACATATCCTGTGGAAAATCGGGCAGCACATCAAAACAACCCAAGATCGGCAGAAGAGTTATGCAAACAAAAAGAGAGTTGATAAATAATTCAACATCGGAGACCATGTATATTTGTGAGTAAAGCTCAGAAAGAGTACTTTAAGCACAATAAATTGGGAAAAGTTTGCACCGATATTTTGTGTGCTTTTTGAAATCCTGGATAGAGTAGGCCCAACATATTATCAGCTAGCTTTACCTGACCATATTAGAGTCCAAAATGTATTTCATATGCCTTTATTAAACAAAATACGTTCTTGATACTTCTCATGTGATCGACTGGAATCCGATACAAGTGGAACCTAAATTAGCTTTCTTGTTGGCTTAGGGGGTCTTGACCCAGGTTTAGAGTTAAATATGCCAAACAAAACCATACACTACTGGCCCTTTCGGCAACAGCTCACATAGCACATGTTGTAGTCTCACCCGAAGTAGTATGGGGGGATGTTGGAACTAAGTTTTTGCATCCAGAGATCAGTGTGATTTCTTTTAATGCCCTAAATATGCCTTGGCGTAAGTCTACAAGCCCCTTAGGGATCGGTACTACAACTCCCTTTAAACATCTTGTAGACCTTCACGAAGGTCTATGATTGGCTTTTTCGGACCCTTAACAGTTGATTTATCCACTTACGTGCATTAGAAAATAACCCTAGATCTAAACTCACGAAGATATACTTAAGTATTTAATAAACATAACATATTGTATCATAATCTTCGCAAAAGTACTTAATATGAAATGAATATAGTTATTAAGACTTATTCCATAAAGTCACACATAATTAGATCATTATTTCATCAATACATTATTCATTCACAACATATATCATAATCATAAATAGAGAGAAGTAAATAGATAAACACAATAATTCTTCAACAATCTTCCTTATTGATCTTCAATATGGTATTACAGACTCAAAATAAACCTGTGCACTCAGCTGCAGGGGTCTGCGCACTCAGCTGCTGACTCTAATTTAGGCCTCTGTGCACTTAGCTGCAAAGCCTTTCTCCTTATATCTACTTTCTCCTTACTTTCCCTTTTTCCTTTCTCAGACATAGAAATGCCTTAAACTCTGTAAGACACACCTATTTATAGCTTTTTACATATAATCCCATGGTTTGCATACCAAGGGTGGATCTCAAAACCGACTCAAATTTCACATAAAAAAGGAGCTAAAACCACTTTGACTCATAACCATCTATGCACTTCGAATCCAAAAATCGTGGAGACGTTTCATCTTTTACCAAAATTTACATCAAAACTTGGGTTTTAACCCCAAAACTGACCTAGGGGACCCCATCCCAATAAGCCCCCAACACAAAGAATGTGACTCGCCCTCGAGTCACTTGGTTGGCATTGCAATCTTGCTACAAATATCCCCCAGCTCCACTTGTACTACTGCAACCTCAGTAGCACTCTGCGTAGCTGCCTGCTTGACTTCTTCCACTAGCTGCTCTATAGCTAGTCCTTCCGTGGCTAGCTTCATCGTTTTCTACGTCTACTGCAAGCCGGTGAGATTTTGCTGAATGTTGGTTGAGACCTGGCAAGCTTCATCTAACCAGGGCCCCAATCTGGCCTTAAGTAAGGCCTCCTTCTTCTGTGCTGCTTTGACCTGTGTGAGGAGTTCCTTCCCTTCCTACAATTTGGTGAGGCTCTGTGCTGGGGAAATGGAGTGCATTGTTGCCCAGACTTCATTATACTATTTCTGTAGCTCTCGAATCTCTGTATTTAGTATCTGCAGGTTTGGTTCTTCCTATAGATTCGTCGCCAATTCCATTGTCTACTCAAATGTGGCCAAGAAGTCAGTGACTGCGGCATCCAAAGTGGCTATCCCTTCTTTTATGGCAGCTCCGTGCTGCTCCTTGACCTCGAGCAGAGTCGTAGGCTACAACTTTAGCTGCAGATCAGTGATTTTCATGTTGAGTTCGAATTGAACTCATCCAACCTCTGCCTTCAACTTATACACTCTAGCAGCTAACCTCCTGATCTTAGCTTCTGGATGTGTGTCTTCGGGAATGTGAAGCTCAGGCACTATTTTGCATGCCTCTGCAACTGCAAACTCCAGCCGGGAACTCTGTGCTTGCATTGTTTCCTTTTCTTTAAAGGCCTATTTTTTCTCGAGGAACATCTATTCATTGTTCACCATGTACTCATTGTTCATATTGAGAGCGAGCTACTCCTCAGCTCTCAATTCCTTCATCAACCCTATCTGCAGCATGTGAAGAAGCTCATTTGGGAGTGTTGTGATTTTCATCCCATTGTTCGTAAGCGTGCTTAAGATGATGTGGTCATCGACCGACTCTGTGAGTAGGGACCCTTTAGCTAATGCAATACTGTGAAGATCTAGGGTCCTTACCAATTCTGCAACCTGACTTGTCCTTGTACCCGATGCCAGGCTCACTTGTGATGCGCTCATTGTTGGGTTGTGTTATTTTCTTTCCACAACTAACCCACATAGTTAATCAGGGGGTTAGAAGGGGGCAGAGCCCCCACCCTTCGTTGTGCCGATTGTGTAGCGGGGGGAGTCACAGGGGGTTTGAGGGGTGCAGGTAACCCCACTCTATGAGGTCTGGGGCAGTACCCTAGAAAATTTTGGTTTTGGACCCTATATTAGGTTGGACGGACCTACCTATGGTTTTTTGCATGTTTTTCGCACATGGTTTTGGACGCGATGGTTTTCGGTCCATGTCTTTGGATGTGATGGTTTTTTGTCCATGGTATTGGATGCTTCAGCATGTATAAATATGTATTGTAACATTGAAAGGAACATAATGAAAAATCAAGCTGGTAGTCTCAGTTTTGGGATCCAAGGGAAAATCTCTGTGTATATGTTTTCTATGTGTTATGCCTCACTTTGTTTATTTTTTGTGTTCTAGAATTCGTATGCAAGTAATTTCTGTATGATGTTAAAACCTAGACTCGCTTGACCCACGCCCACCTGTATTCTGTTAGCCTAGATCTACAGCTCACTCAGATCCTTTTGGATGTTCCCTAGCAGCTGCATGTACTGCTACTCGAACAGCTGCAAAACTTCAGTTTTAGTGTCCTGTATTCTGTCACTGATCTCATCAAGATCACCCTCCATCAATACCATGGGATCACCCTGCGACTTCTCTGATTTTTGGTTTTTTCGGGGACCTTCCCACTGCTCCTATCCATGCTTCTTCATCCGAAATAGGGTGCTATACCACTCATCTCCTCCGCCGCCTTGTTCAGAATATTATTCCTCCTTGGTCTCGGGCAAAGGGGATTTTCCACTTCTCTTTCACTTGCACTGCTCTTGCTCATCTTGCTCCTTAGCAGTGCGCTCTTTCTCCATTCGACCCTTTTTCGGTGTCTTCCTTCTTTTGTTGCGCGACCAAGTTTTCTGTAGCTTGCTTGGCTACATCCTTTATTTTCTATACAGCCGAGCTTCTCATGCCCTTACTAGTTCTGGCATCCAAGTCTGAGGGGGTGCGCCACTCTACTAGTTATCGCTTGATTATGTCCTGTATATCTATATCTGTGACCAAATATAGAAATTCATGCCATTTCTGCTGTAGGTCCTTCCATGCCTGAATGTAAACTTGGTGGAAGTCAGCCTTGAATGCAGAATAAGCTAACAACTACGTGTATAAGGTCAGGGACAACCTTGGCCAGTGGTCGATGGCCATGCAGAGGCTTGATTCCATCAGAACCCAGATTTTTTTTTTTTTTTGTGACACGCGTGGGGTCCTATGTGGCCCATAGGGAGGCAAACTTTGCAGCCTTCGACAATCCTTATTCGAATGGAGGAAACTGGCTATCCTCCGACAGCTCCCATTCAACCAACACGATGGAGAGAAACAACCACACATAATGGAATGGCTTGGTCTCATCCTGATCCTTGTGGAAATTCATGAGGAATTCACTACATAGGTACCTTGACTAGTTGAACTACACACCCTTCACGCATTGTGCAGCTAGAGAGACCATGGGTAGTAGAACTTCATCCGCATGGCACTTCCTCATTACCTTTCTCGCTAAAATTTCTGTGGAAATTTGCACCACGAGGTCATTTATGGAGGTGATTGAGTATCCGAGTGCCTTTTTCACGAGGGAAAATTCCCTCTTCATACGTTCTACCAATTCCTTTTCTCATGTTTTCCCAACAAATTCCTTGGCCAGATTCATACCCTCGAATGATAGGTGTGTGATCCTATGGATGAGCATGTTAGTGATGGGTATCGGCCCTCCTAGCTATAAGCACCCATCGTGCACCAGAGTAGGTAGTTTGTGCACACAAATTGTGTTGATAGGGGCGTGGTGATAATGGGGCACCCACAACAGGTTCAACAATCCTGAATTCTCCACTTCGCGGATCCATCCAATTGTCTCTAGTGCGGTGACACCCGAGTCCATGTAGTAGATGTGCTTCATATAGTTAGTTGTCACTAAGTGAGAGAACCTATCATGATCTGCAAGGTCCCAGTCTTCCATATTCAGCAGGGTGATCCACGCAAGCCGTGGACCTTCGAAGGGAACCTGCTCAGGCAACAGGGGCGTAGAGATAGAGACTTTGTCTGAGTTCAGATCCTTGGTGATCTTCGCCTTCCCTTTATGCAGAGGGATATAGTTAGGCAATTTTGTAATGGGATTTATTCCCTCAGCATCGATGTCCTTCGTGCCCTGTCCTTCCTTCGCCTCCAAATCGACGACCTTCTCAAGTTGCTTGTCTTTCTTTTGTTTTTGAGCTACAGAGTGTTTTCTGGGCAAGTCATGTACTGGCACCAACTTCTTTTGTTTATCCTTCTTCAGTTTCTAGGTTTCTCTTGTAGGGGTAGGCTTCGGCCTAGGTGACCTCGGTGACGTAGGCACAGGAGCCGAAGCTTCTATACTCACCACCTCTAAAGCAGCTCCTTCAGAAGCCAGATCACCATCAGTACTTACAGTCTCTACAGGGCTTGGTCCTAGCATCTTTTCAAGGATGAATTTATGATTTAACTCCGATAACTTGGAAAATGTAGGGCTCGCAAGCAAATCCTCCCAATATGAGTGGTTCATAGGCAACAAATAGCACAACTCAACAAAAACTCTAAGGGTCCAAAGTGTTCTCTGTTAGAGTGACACACGTAATTTATAGGGGTTTTTGAATCTAAATCTGACCATTCCCCCCAAATTTCGACCATTAATGTTGTTTTGGCGGTAGATCTTCAAAGATTCTAGCCTTAAATGTCACTAGCTTGCTCCTCTTAACCATCTTCTCACTGTCAAATCATGAATAATGACTCCAATGGTCACTTTCCTAATGTGATGCACAACACCTTCCTTCATGGCTCATCTCCCTACACACAAATCCATATAATGCAACTTCACCTCTTTCTGTGCAGCCTGCCTATTGCATAGTCCTCCGAACTTGGCAGCGTAGTTTATAGTCCCACGCTCCCTTGCAACTGCCTAGAGCATTAAGACTGTCCTACCACCATATAGTCATTGCACAAGATCCCCCATATACAGCTTTAGTCAGCTTCCATTCACTCTTCCTGGAAAAGGATCTCTATTCAACTTTGCAAGTTGAACTCCCTCTGTAATTTCTTTGATAACATATGGCCCAAGCCAGTGCATCTGAAATTTCCCTAGAAATTTAGTAAACTTACTATCATATAACAATACCATATCATTTACCTTTAATGTACGAAGCTTGATGTGTCAATCGTGCCATGCTTTTTCACATTCCTTCTCTACTTACTGATGGAATCCATCCAAAAATCGGTCCTCTTCAAGTTCCATCAACTGTGTGAGTCATTCCTCCATAGCTTCACGATCTACCATACCTGTGAGAGCTGCTATGTGCAGACTAGGGATGATATATTCCTTTGGAATCACAACTTCTACACCATAGAGCAATCTAAACGGTATCTTCCCTGTCAGCTTTTTACAAGTAGTCCGTAAGCCCATAGTACCGCAGGTACGTGCACATCCTAGTCATTCTGCTACACATTGCAAATCTTTCTCAGCTCGTTCTCCAAAATCTTATTAAAGGCCTCAATTGTTCCATTATCCTGAGGATGATACTGTGTGCTCTTCTGATGATAGACCTGGAACACCTGAGTCAACGCGTTGATTGTCTCATTTAGGAAGTGTGTACCTCGATCACTCATCAATACCTTTAGGGAGCCAAATCTGGTTAACACATACTCTAATAAGAACTTCGTTGTTGTATCCCTTGTACAATCCTTAACTGGTTGTGCCTCTACCCATCTGGTTAGATATTTTGTCACGTGATGATATAGTGCACAACTATCTTCTTGCCTAGGGGCTGAATTGGCCCAATGAGATCAATTGCCCATTTTTCAAATGGATACAATGATATTTCCGGATTCAGTGGCAACTCGTCCCTCCACAATGGTCTACTCATTCTTTGACATGCATCGTATGCCCTACAATACACTTTGGAATCTTTATGCAGCGTAGGCCACCATAACCCTGCGCGCAAAATATTCTTTGTCGTCACTTGTCCTTCATAATGTCCTCCCGCAACCCCTCCATGAGCTTCAACGAGAATGCTATTTCTCTCAAAATCTAGCACATATCTTCACAATATCTCATCTGTACCCATCTTATATAGATGTCCCGCAATTACTGAAAAGTTTGTTGCACACTAGTAATTCCTTCTTTTGCTGACTTGTATACCCTTACGGAGCCATCCCCGTAATCAAGAAATGAATGTTATCTGCAATATGATTATCCAATACATGCACCACAAAGAGCTATGCATCTAGAAATTGTTCCTCCAAATTAATAGGTTCCTCTCCTATTTTGATCCGCCACAGATGATCAGGTCCTGCATTCAACCTTCCTAGCTTCACAATCACCTCAAAGTCATACTCCTAAAATGGCAGCAACCATCAGCAGATATTCCACCCCAACACAGGCTTATTGACTAGGTATTTCAGGGCATAATGATCTGTGTACATCTTGAAATTTCCACCCAACAGATAGTGCCTAAACTTTTATAGTGTGTATACCATGGCCAATCCTTCACACTCAGTCATTGAGTAGTTCTTTTCAGCCTTTCATAATTTCCTGTTGGCGAAGGCTATAGGGTGTTCTAACTCTCCTTCACCGACATGTGTTAGCATTACACCCAACACAATGCATAAGGCATCAACATGTACATGGAATTCCTTCTTCCAATCAGGGAAGACCAAGATTGGTGCGGTGACCATCTTCTCTTTGAATACATCCAGACTGTGCTGACATTCTTCATCCCAACAGAATTTAGCTTCCTTCTTCAACAGTTTCTCCATGGGCATGGTAATCTGAGCATAAGCCTTGATGAACTTCCTATAATATCCTATATGTCCTAGCGCCATGTGCAGCTTCTTAACACTCCTCGGGGCCTCCAAATTCACTATCACCATGATCTTGGCAGGGTCCACCATCAACCCTTGCTTGCACACCACATGACCCAGCAGAATCCCAAATGGGACACAAAATAAACATTTCTTCAGATTCAAAATGATCTGTTATCTCTGGCACGTATCCAACATTAGGCGCAAACTTGCTACATGGTGCTTTACTAATACAAACACCATCCAATAATCAAAGTAAACTTCCAAGAACTTATGGATGAACTCCTTAAATGCCGCTATAACTACACGAGAGAATATCACCAGTGCATTCTTGAGCCCAAACGACATCATGGTATACTGGAAACAACCCCATTCTGTCGCGAAGGTTTTCTTGCTCCTATCCTCTGGTGTGATCTTGATTTGATGGTACCCAGAAAACCCATCATTGAATGAGTAGGCCTCCTACCCACCAACTTTGTCCAATACTTCATCTGTAAATGGCGTCAGGAATGGGTCATGGACATAGGCATATTTAAGCTTCCTCATATCTATGCAAATCCTTATTTCATCCTTTTGTTTCTTCTCCTGGACCACCATGGGGCTCACTCAATCAGACTCTATCATTGGTTCTATGATGCCTGCTGGCAGCATGTTGTCCAACTCCAAAGGAACCTTTTCCTTATTCTTAGGATTCAGGCGATATGACCTCTGCTTAACGGGCTTCGCGTCCGGCTTTAGAGTGATTTTCGTAACACCCAATTCTCCTATTATACCCTTTTAGTCCGAAAACTTAGCAAGAACAAATCCTGATATTTTCAGAGTAACTTAGCATCCTTATCCATAGTATTGTCATCCCAGTAATCTCCAATCTTTGCAAAATTTGGTTCCCCTTGAGTTCTGATGTTTACTTGCTTGGTTTTCAGTGGCGTGGTGATATCTCGATTCTTTATTTTCAGACCTTCGACTTCATAGTTCCCTTCTACCTTTGGAATATTAATATTTCTAGGATCATCTTCCTCCCCTTCATCTGTCACATTATAACATTCCAGCGCATGGCACAGTTGGGTGCTCCAATCTGGTTGGACACATTCCAACAATTCTTGCGGTATTCGGAAGATCACTACCTTAACCTCCTGCAGAGCTTCATCAATTCTCTCAAACCCATCTTCAAACTTAAGGTCATTAGGAGTCCTTCCCTCAATATATCCCATTCTGCAGTGCCATGGTGGAGCTCTATCTCCAAATACCAGTTCATGGGGATGGTGTCTAAAGTATGGTAGAATAAATGTACCAACTCTGGCTACGGCTCCATTCCATACGCTTTAGTCCACTTCACTAGGTGATCGTGTGGATCATCCCTCCCATCATATCTCTTAGTCAATCAAAGGTTAGGTCAACCAAACCATGACCTCATCATTCTTCTACAATCCTGTCATTGATAAAATCTATCCTTGTTCGTACCCCACCATCGTGTGGGTGTAGTGTGCAATGCCAAATCTAACGCTTGGAAGCGCCGATCCTCAAGGACTTCTCATTCAAATGCATCCAAAATCTTATCTACATCAGTTAAACCATCATAATAGGGTAAATTCCTTACCTCCAATGACACACAGAACAACGATTTAGTCATCATGTTGCAGCGCAGTGTAGATACTTCATGCAGTTGATTCTTCTAGTGCTCCAACTCTTCATCTGAATTTGAGGTACAAGAACTTCCCCAGTCCCATGCAATCCTTCAATCAGTTGTCGGGTTGATCCAGTCTTGGTCTCATGTAGTTATTTTGTAGATCTGATCCAAGTCATCATCAGTTTCTTCATAGTCACAGACTGGTTCAGTGTAGCGCGACCCTTCCGTAGGGTCCAATGGTACTACAACTCGAAGCGATTTCCTCTCAAATGACATCATCCTCTTTTTCAAGTTGATCACCCCATTCATGTCAATGGCCCAATCAATTCCCAGGGGCATGGGGTAGGGATTACTATCGTCAATGATCTCTATTACTTCAAAATCATCCAGCTCGCTCACACCTTCTATAGCCATTGTTACTCCATGTAGTCGTCCCATAGGGATGATCTTCTATTGGTTAGCCATTCTAAGTTGGATCCGAGACGACTGTAGTTCAAGTCTCCTCATTCTCTCCCATGTCTATTTAGGCAAAATGTTCGTGTCAGACCCCAAATCTAGAATGACCTGGTCCATCTCATATTCTCCTATCTACATGGTGAGCCTCATCTCCCACCCTATTCGTGCCTTATGTTTACCAATTTTTCTAACTATGAAATGTCCATTAGGGGCGTTTTCTTTACCGAAGCATTTTTTTATCAACTCCTGTAGGCCTTTCACAACTTGTCTATCACACAATAGCTTCATGCAGGTCTCCAAGAATGTGGTAAGCACAAAGGGATCAACCTTTGTAGGCATGCTGGTTTCTGGTACTTTTTTCTAGCTTCTTGAGGTAGATGCCTCAATGAATCTTTTCATGGCCCCCATAAAGGTGTCCATTGCACGCTCCAAATCAAACCCAACCTCCTTTTCTAGAGCTTCGTGGACCCATCCTTCCTGTTTACAATGTTTTCCGTTATCATCCCCAGTTGTTATCCCGCTTCTCAACACAATAATCACATTCAGATCTTCCTCGAGGGGCTCAGCTCTCATCACTTGTAAGTTTTGTGTAGGTTGCTAGGTTGCACCTTTTCCTCCTACATCTTAGCTATCAACACAAGGAATTTTTCTATAGTTTGGTCAAACTAGTTGTAGTATTGACATGACAAGTGTGTCTGATTCTGACACTCCCATGTGTAGTTCCCTAGTGTTCCATAGTTATAGAAAATAACCTGTCCACGACCTCTACCAGGTCCTCCTCCTCCTCTGTAGCCTCGTCCTCTTCCTTGATATCCTCTGCATGCTCCACCGGAGCCCTGATCAGGAGGCCATGTTTCTTCTTGCATTCGGTATGTAGGCATTCTTTGAATCATCAATTCATAGCTGTGATAGTGGCACTCATCATGACCCACATATTTATAGAAGTCACAAAACAACTACTGCGATGTATGAATGAACTTTTGAAGCAAATGACAATTATTCGTTATGTGTTTTCCAGCCACCTAACAAATAATGCACCATAGCATAGCCCTTATGCTCGACCTTCCTGGGGCTTTTGGCTTCAGGGGATTGGTCCCCCTCTTGTAATATAATTCACAAATATGGGACATTGGTCTTTGTTGTGCCTCTGGTTCTTACACTTCAAACACCAGACTTATGTACGTACCTTTGGTTTAGTCTCCTTCTCTTTCTTCAAGCTCTGCAATTCCAAGCATAGGTTCTGCAACTCCTAAATATGGGTTGCATGTAGTCTCATCGCAATTTTGAGCGCTTCTGCCTGAGTTCCTATCTTCCACTGTGACAAAGAAATCCTCAGGTGGGGTAGCAGCGAAGCTATAAACCACTCACGATGCTGACCATCTGTGAGCTGCATATTAGCTTCACGAATCACACATTTCAACCTTTTATCCAACTCCCAAGGCGTCTCATCAACTATCATTGTGATTTCCTTAAATCCAACCAATGACTGAGAGTCATACTTAGGCTTACTAAATTCTTTATTTATACCATCCTTAGCCTCTGCTAGCATTGCCACAAGATGATCAGAAGAATACTTAATATACCACGTCAGTGCATGATCCTGCAAAGCAGTAACTAACTGTGATTTCTTTATGTTTTCATTATTAATCTACTCCGTTGTCCATACAACATTCACAAAAAACCAAAATCGATCAGTATCTTCACTCCCTATACTTGTGAAAATTGGAAACTTCATTGTGTTCAACATGTTGAACAGTGGTGTCGGTGGTGGAGGTGTGGGTGAGGGTGTAGGCTATGGAGGTGGAGGTGGAGGTGGAGTGGATGGCTGATGTGTTTGTGGAAACCCCTGAGTTATTATCTGAACAGCACTTCGCGATGGGGTTCGTTCTGCCCCTTCATCGTCACTCAGAGGGGGTCCAATCAAAAGATTGTACTTTGGTCCTGATCCTTCATGATTTCTAAAGATATGGCCACTTCTCTTTGATCCAAACATCAGGACACATCATAACCCATTTTTCACATAACGACATTTTAATCTAGGTATTCAAAGATCTTAAATACTTACCTTGCGGTCCCTTGAAAAACCTTTGCTCCGCTCCGCTATAGCTGACTGAGGTATCAACTGTGAACTTTGTAACAAATCCTCCTATAATTTGATTGAGCCAGTGGTTGACAGAGCACGTGATCTTGTCTTCAGAAGATTCTAATCATCGTACCAACTCTAGAGTCCACACTATTGGACCATCAAGCTTCTAACTTCCTTATCCGTATACCAACTTAGCTATCCACTCGTATAGTTCGATCTCAAAGGTTCAAAAGAAAATTTCGTGTATTTCTGTATACAAGTATATGCCCAACCACTACTTCTTTGACAAGTGCGGATTCCTGTTCTCCTGCACCACAAATTCGTGATTTTTTCTATTCAACCACTTCTCAATTTCCTTCTTGGTTGGGTTCTAGTGATGCAACATCACACATCTCCTTAAGCAAATCTCAGTCCCAGCAATAGAACCATTTGTTGGCTTAGGGGGTCTTGATCTAGGTTCAAAGTTAAATGTGCCAAACAAAACCCTACACTACTGGCCCTTTCGGCAACATCCCATGTAGCGCAAGCTGCAGTCTCACCCGAAGCAGTATGGGGGGATGTTGGAACCAAGTTTCCGCATCCAAAGAACAAAGTGATTTCTTTTAATGCCCTAGATCTGCCTTCGCGCAGGTCTATAAGCCCCTTAGGGCTCGGTTCTGCAACTCCCTTTAAACAGCTTCTAGACCTTCATGAAGGTCTACGATAGGCTTTTTCGGACCCTTAATAGTTGATTTATCCACTTACGTGCATTAGAAAATAACCCTAGATATGAACTTGCACAGATCTACTTAAGTCTTTAATATACATAACAGATTGTATCATAATATTCGTGAAAGTACTTAACATGTAATGCATACAATTATTAAGACTTATTCCATAAAGTTGCACATCATTATATCACTATTTCATCAATACATTATTCATTCATGGCATATATCCTAATCATAAATAGATAGAAGTAAACAAATAAACACATGAATTCTTCAACAATCTTCTTTTATAGACATAGACATGCCTTAGAGTCTCTAAGACACACCTATTTATAGCTTTTTACATACAATCCCATGGTCTGCGGACCAAGCGTAGATCTCAAAACCGACTCAACTTTCACATAAACAAGAGGCTAAAACCCCTTTGAATCCTAACCATCTATGCGCTCTGCATCCACAAATCGTGGAGACTTTCCATTGTTTACCAAAATTTACATCAAAACTTGGGTTTTTAACCCCAAAACTGACCTAGGGGACCCCATCCCAACATTTCCTACCAAAGCCACTTCGTATCTTCGATCGGAGGGAAACCATGCTTCGGAATAGAGTCATTGCTCAGGTTAAGGTGCAGTGGAAGCACTTTACTCCTAAGGAGGCAACGTGGGAGAGGGAAGATAATATGAAAGAAGCCTACCCAACATTGTTCGAGTAAAAGCCAAGGAAACAAAAACACTAAGGAGAATGTTATTTTCGAGATGGAGAAGATATAGTACCCCTTCATTATTACGAAACCATTTTATTTTGTATTAGATATTGTTAGTATGGTGGTTAATGAGATACGATGAAATGATTATGAAGTAAAGGTTGAAGTAATTTAAATAAATACATTTAATGAATAAATATGGAAATTGTGTGGAAAGAAACACTGGAGTAAGAAGATGCTTGCCAAATATAAATACTAATGGGTTGGATCAGATTTATTAAAAAAATTACTTAAATAAATATACTCAGTTGAAGATAAATATTGAGAAAATCACTGTGGGCGAGAAAAGAAGGCTTTATGAGGGAAAAAAAAAAGAAGCCTAGGTTGAAGGGGGGAAATATCTCTGATAGGTGGGACACTGCCAAGGAAATATACTGGAAAATAATCTTAAAAACACATTATGGGAATCATAGGGGGTTGTTGATTCCTGGAAAGATCATATTAGCTTGAGGGGGACCGGAGGTTGGTCCAAGGTTGGGTGGATAAGTGTTGTCTCAAGGATGACTTCTAGACTAGATTGCAGCTTATATATTATGATTACTGTTGTTAGTTACACTATGAATTTGAGTTAATCATATCTAATGTATCATTAAATTTAATTGTTAACTTCTGTATGAGTATGTTCTCAGTAATTTTATTCTTTTTTTAACAAGATAAATTCCACCTATGAGGATTTAACTGTGATGCTCTGTATGCTACATATTTAGCATTTTGGTTAGGAGAATATAAATTTTATCGCATGTAGGAGTACCACAACAAAGGTAGGGAGATATCAGGGTAGTCTCTCGCCTACTGTTGGATTTTGAGGGTTAGATTAGGAGCGAATTGACATGCAGAGTGGCAGTACCCCTCAATAGCAACACCCGAGAGGGTTAGACCGAGAGGTTAAGTGGAATCCATAGAAATTCCTTCGCCTTGTCCCAGCAAAACCCTCATCTAAATGGTAACCCAAATTTTATTGGAAGAGATCCCATATCATATTATCGCATCCGAAATAGAAATTAATAGGAAGTAAGATGTGGTATGTTCATTACAGAATGTTATCATAATCTAGGAATGTTAATTCCAAAAACACCAAGCCATTTACCTCCTTTCTCCTCATAGGGTAGTGTCAATCCTCAGGGAACCAAATTCTATTTGTTGTCCATAGATTTATTCTATTTGTTGACTGTAGATTAATTCTATTTGCTGACTATAGATTAATTCTATTTGTTGACTATAGATTAATTCTATTTACTGGTTGTAAATTAATTGGGGTACTAACTTTCATTACTGATTGTAGATTTCATAGCATGATAACTTTAATTTACCGATGGTGAGTTTCTCTGTGTAGTATATTGTTGAGCATACATAAAAGTGATACTAGAAGCAATGTGAGGGTTGGAAAATAAAGGCAAAAGCATGCCTAGAAAGGAAGTTTCTTAACTCTGCAAACACAAGGCAGGTGCATATGAATTCAAAGAATAAATTACCCTAGAAAGGCATACACAACCATACCCACACTCACATAAATGTAGTTCCTCATTTAAAGTAGACATGACTGCATAACCAAAGGTATATTAAAATTCTAAACTTAAAATGGGCCTGTAGTGACAAACATTAGAGTATAGGAGAGAGAAAACTCAGTAATAAGCGAGAGAATTAATCCGATTACATGTAGAGAGTGTAGCTTACACCTATGATAAATTTCTAGCATATATACAAAGGGCGAATAGTTATACAAGTTAACTAAGCAGAGAGAATGACATACGCTCATACACATAAAGGAGATGTAATTAAGAAACATGAAGTGTGACTCATGCTAATCCAAGCTTCACCTTTATAAGTTAATGAAATGAATATTCATTCCAGATAAGCAGTCTGAGGGAAAGATACATTCTTATCATCATTTTGCAAAAAAGGAAGAAGTTGACATTTATTCAAGATAATCAATCTAAGAGAAAGATACATTCTTATCATCATTTTCAAACATATTAGAAACATACATTTATTCAAATTAACCAATACGAGAACAAGATACACTCTTATCATCATTTTGCAAACATAGAAGCACTAGATATTCATTCTAATTCACAACCCAGAGAGTAAGATGTACTTTTATCCCTAACATTCAACATAATAGGAACATAAGGTGGTGTTATAAATATAAGTAGAGAGCGCAATGATACTGAAACTTTGATACAAGAATTTCTCCATTAGTGGAGATTGTCAGAGTGCTAGACATATTAAATGTGGCACATATAAATATTACCCATAGTAAGAAAAGGGAAACAAAAACCTTGAACAGGGATTCAAGTTCCGATATGAATTTAAGTACAGTATATACAAATGAAATTATAGAGAGCGCCTGGCTCTTTAACCTTAAATTTGAAGAAGGCCCATTTAACAACAATGAATTGACACATAACTGGTAGTTCCAGAATAAAAAAACAGTAAAGCTAGTATAGTAAATGTTGGAGTTTCGCTAGTCCATCAATTATGGTAAGGCAATACAGGAAGGAAAGGGTCGTGAAAAGAAACTGACCTGGAAGTAATGGGGCACCAAATTAGTACTCGTCGCACCATGGAAACCCAAGTACGTGGCTAAAGAGGAATGTTGTAGATATACCTTCAATAGTAAAGCCACAGGAAATGTTAAAATTAGGGGATAGGGATAAGTCCAAATGAAATTAAAATAAATTAAGCCCCAACCCATTAAGGAGTGAAGATAGGAGGTAATACCTGTGTATGGGTCACTGAGTAGAAATATGATTCTAGAAGCTGAACCTTCACATCAAAACCCAACACAAATTGTGTTAATGTGAATGAAAGTAGGAATTGATTTATTGAGCAAACCATGATTGCAGGGGAAAAAATTTACTATGATACTAGTTCCTATATGTTGGTCGTTAGGGCTCTAGGCCAGCCTTGTGGAAACCCTCATTCCATTCCAGTGGAAAAAGAAGAAGGGGAGATTAGAATCATGGTGAAGACATAGGGGCTAATCTATTAGCTTGGAATTCCAAGAAAAAAACAAGGATTAGGATTACCTGGCAAAGTAAAGTTGGCATGAAGAACCTCCATTGTTTCCAACTGAAATTGTGACACTTGATTACTGGCAAATAAAAGTAGGGGCAAGAAAAACCACCTTGATGCCAGACCAACCCTAATTCGTGGAAAGTCCTGGCTCAAACATGGATACTCTACAAAAGAAGGTGGTGAAAACAGAAAAGTAGGGGCAAGAAAAACCACCTTGATGCCAGATCAACCCCAAGTCATGGAAAGTCCTGTGCGTTTAGTAGAATCCACCAGGTATTATTGCAGAGTCTTCGACTCTGGTGACAAAGCAATAAACCAAAAGAATGAAGGGAGAATAGGGAAAGTTTTTAGGGTTTGAATGGAATGTCTTAAACCATTGATGAGGAAGAAGAGATACGGACCATTAGAGTCCCATCGCCTCATCCACAGTGAGGGTCAGCTGACACAATACCCCGTTCAATGGGCCAAGACACGTGTAGTGTTGAATTTCCACGATCTTGGGTTTAGGATAGAGTCTTAAAATCTCTGACGCTACCAGACCAAGAATCTCAATGATGCTACTTTGTAAAGTGGAATACAAAAAACAATAAATCACACATGCATATAATATAGAGCACTCTTTACAATTTTTCAACCCAACTTCTTTATATTAAGCAACATATAATACAATAGTCTAAGGCTCCCATACTAGGGATAATGGCCCCCATACATCCACTAGTACAAGATACAAAACTGGGGCTTGGTGTCAGTAAATCAATGACCAATGTGCCCTCAACAAGATACTTTAACCATCTCGTTGTTGAAGCCAACTCTCTTAGCTCACCTCGGTCGTACCTTGTACCTTCCTAGTCCTTCGGCTCACGGTCTGCAACTCCTGCCTCTATCAATGCTCCAAGTCCATCTGACCACTGAATCTTACCTATCCAATATGCTCTCTAGTTGTGGCTTTGTCCATTAAGGCCACAACACATTGAGACTCATGTCGAGAAGTTCGAAACTCCACTTGTGAACAACTCTCAATCTCCTCACTATTGGTGCTCAACTACTCATGAAATTCATCCCACTATGGTCTTCCTACGCTGCTCCAACCAAGACCAACATAGGGCATGGAGGGATGCCACCTATCACTGCAATATGTCCATCTCCCACAATGAACACAGGCTAGGAGGATCATCCATCTTCTGCTATAGATGTCCTTCTCCATACACAAGTATCAGGCTCCACACCTACTCCTCTAGTTCGTCAAACCTTGAGCTCAACAACTACCACTCTCGCAACTACCTTTGCCCATCAAGGTGTTGCTCGCCAGGCTCCAACTTTGGCACTATCACGTTGTCCTCTAGCAGACCATAAATTCCCAATCACATCCACACTTGGTCTTCTCTCACGCTGCCCTCAAACATTCCACGAGTGACCAAGTCCACGTTGTAGCATCTGCTCCTAGCTAGGGCATCCCCACACTTAGGATACCCTTACACATGGCTACCCATAGACTCCACCAATCTACCCTCTTCTCTACAATAGTGGAGATATTGCAAAAATATGGGAACATCTACAACACTCCTTGTTGTTGTCCTCTTTCCTTCCAATATGATGTGTTTGTTGTCACGTTTGCTGCTTGGTAGGCCTCCCTACAATCGACGTGAGTTCCTCCAAATAACTCCTAAGGTCTCCTATAAGAAACCCATCAAATTGATCCAAGATACTACCCAATCACTATGGAAACCATCACTGGTTCAGGGAATCTAACCATGAGGTCTGCCCCTCCTCTTTGACTTCCACAAGTTGCCTGATAAATGATCCAAACACTGGTTAATACATTGATCCAATATCCTCATACTTATACTTGAGTACTGGTGCACTATTGTAGTCCTGCAACTCTGGTTAGGGCATCAACATATACCCTAACAACCACCTCTAAACATTGCAAGAGTCCTTGAAAAGAGTGTGGCTTACCTCCCTTGAGAAGTTGTTATCCTATGCTGCCTGTGCCATGGAACTATTGTAGGATTATCTCCTTAAGATCCTCCACAACTCATCCAAACCGCCTCGTGTCCCACTATAATTACAATATAGGTTTTCGGCCTTTAAAATCATGAGGTAATCCACCATAAAATGCACCAAAACAACCTAGAATTTGCATTGATCTTTGGCCTTGTTCCTTGCTCAAATTTAGACCCAATATAGTGAATAATAATAACTTAAACCATCCCCATATTTACCATTAGGCCTGTTTCCTACCTCCTGTAGAAGCTCATCCTAATCACAAGTGTATTCTTGCTCAAATAATCCTTAACTCCTTCGTCCTCCTTCTCTTGATCTCGGCCAAATTTCAAAGAGAGATCTATGAGACGTTGCACACTTGGATGATCAAAATGATATGTCTTCACCCTATTTTTATATCCTAAAGAGGGGCTCCAATGAATTAGTGAAGAGACGCATCTATTGGAGTAATATACATCAAGCCTACATGACTTGAAAACCAATAATTAATTGTCAACTTCAAAAATTCATTTCTTCACGTGTACAACTCAGAATTCGAATATTCTCAAAGCATTGGATTCTCCTTTCCACTATCTATTGTCTCATGGCATCACGTGTAGAAATGTGCCTCCAGAATTTCCCTAAACACGATTGGGTGAAAACCCCATACTTGGGTTCTAATCCCACAAGCCTACTTGGTGCTTTGACCTCCAACCCTAGGACACTAGGGCTTGGAGTACCTCCTAAGCTACACAAAAATCAACACTCCCTCTTAGTGAGAGAGGTACTTCCAAGACTAGGAAGTAACCATCATCATCCAACGATGAAACTAGCCCATATGGAATCCATCACTGCAACGTACCCTGTAGAATGAATCCAGAAATCTCGGTAGTGCCTCTGCGTCATCACATTCGAACCTGAAGATCCCAAACCCCCATAGGGCTGCTCCCTCTAAGGCTAGACTCCCTTTGAGCCTACACAATTGTTGGCATTATGGCTAAAGTGTTGTCCTTGATGGCAACCCATTTAGGTGATAGATCACAGTACTTCAAGTCAGCAGCAGAGATTGATGATCAGCTATCAAATATTGAAGAAAATAAGGGGTACGCAAGTACATCTTACATAAGGTGCGTACACGCAGGTCGGTGTTACATAAAGTGCGTACATACCCGCAGTTATCCCGTTCAGGAGGTGCGTACCCCCAGTGCACGCATTTCAAGGCAAAGAAATTCACACGTGGGGTTTCTTATGTTTAACCTTTGGTATTTAGCCGACGGTATTTGTGTTATTATGGTGTCGGCTCGTGGTATTGATCCATGATTTGAGGAAGAGCTTTTCTATATAAAGCAAAGGAGATCATTTGGCTTGAGTGTGTGCTTGGGTTGAATATCTTACGAGGGCTAGATCTGAAATATTATGATCTCTTGGGAGTATGTCTAGATCTAAATAAGGCGAATCTACTGATGGGTTGAGATCACTTCGACGCATGATCAGATCTGTAGATATGACAGTCTGGGTTATTCTTGAAGTCTTGAAATTATCTATACCTGAACGTACGCAGGTACAGTAAAAGAAAAGTGCGGAGATATGCAGGCACAGAAGCATTGCAGGTGCGCAGATACGCAGGACCAGAAGCGCTTCAGCTGCGTAGGTGCGCAGGCAGTTCATTAGACATAGAGCGCAGGTACGCAGGAAGTCTTTGAGGCACAGTGCGTGGGTACGCAGGTGCGCAGTTGGGAACAGTGCGTACTTGTACGCAGGCAGTACATGGGTGAAGCTGCGTACTTCTCTTGAAATCTATTTAAGCCGTCCATGTTTATCATTGCTGTGTTCTGGGTTTTGAAGTGATGTTTGGTTTCTGGTATTATGTTCTGATAACAGCAGTGATTGATTGAATATTCATGATTAGCTTCAATATTGATAGATGAATGGATCAGGTGGACTAGATCTGGTTGATAACTCTCATTGTATATGTATTGATCTAGTGATTGGGTGATTCAGAAGGTTGTTTATGAGCTTCAATGTTGTTGTTGGGTCCAGTATGAAAATTGGATGAAATGTGGCCTTTCAGATTATGTGTTGTGCTTCAGTGTATCCAGTATGAAAATTGATGAAACGTGGTACTTGGAGGAGAGAAGATTGTAGGCCAGTGCCTACGTACTAGTATCTAAGCTAGTACAAAAGCTAAGGGAGATCTTTGGAGCATTGTAGCAGGTAGCAGCCTGCGTACTAGTAAATGGATCGGCTAGTACAAGAGCAAAGGGGGTTGTAGCTCCCGTACTGGTATAAGACTGCACCAGTACAAATATTGTAAAAGGATTTTCTTATTAAGAAGAAGATTGAGATGACTTGCAGCAGGTGGTTTTCTCCCGCATTGGGTTTCCACCTTATATCATGGTGTTCATGTGTGTGCCTTATGTGTGATGATCTATTCTATGTTACTGCATTTGTTAACTGATAATATGGTTGATAAAGTTCTAATGCACTCATTGAAGATTAATTAACTTAATCATAAGGAGTTGTGGAAGTAGCATATATGAATCTGATTATGGAAATGAAAAAGTTTTATTAATGTGATAATACTGATTCACCCCCCCCTCTCAGTATTATTTCCAACAATTGGTATCAGAGCAGGTCCTTTGATAGAAGCTTGATCGCTTGAAGGAGATCCGTGGAACAATGGGAAAGAAGCTTAAGAAGAAAGCATCTAAGAAAAAGAAGTCATCTCAGAAGAACTATGACAGTGGGAGAATCGATTGGGGATTAGGCATAAGAGGCTCTTCAGATTCAGAATCAGATTCAGAATCATTATCAGGTATGAATGTGTTATCCTCTGATGTTCCAGCTATATTTCCTTGTGAAAGAGATGAAAGTGATAGCGAAACTACTGAATTAGTTCTTATGGGTGAACAAGAAAGAAATGAGATAGAAGCAGAATTTATAAGACTAACAAGCAAAATTAGAACTCAAGAAGACCTTCTGAACATAAAGGATAGTACTGCTAAGGCTCAACGAGAATTATTCAAGGAGAAATATCAAAAGTTGCAGGATGAAGTAACATCACTAAGAAATGAAGTCATTGAAAAGAACACAACAATCAAGGAGCTCAGAGATCGATCCAGTTATTATGAAATTCTTGAAGCCACAATCCTCTCACTAAAGGAAGAACTTGAAGAATCAAAGAAGCAGAATAAAGATCTACACCAAGCAATTGAAAAACAAGACAACGAAGTCATCAGCTTAAAATCCCAGCTGGAATGTGCCTTCCGAGTTCGTGAAATGCAGCAGGATCTGAATGAAGAACAAGAAAAGGATATTCTCAAACTAAGGGAACAAATGGAAGAAGGAAGAAAAGCTGAAGAAGATTTGAGAAAGCAATCTCTTGAAAAGGAAGAACAGCTTCAGGTTGAGGTAAATATCTTGAAAGGTAAAATAGAAGAAAAGGATAAGCTTTTACGATTTCAAGATAGCTCTAAAGTCTTGGATGATATTCTTAGTAGTCAAAGGTCTCCCGCTATAAAGACCGGTCTTGGTTTCCATGAATCTGTTGAAGGTGAATCTAGTTCACAAGGTGAGGCAAGGAATTCTAAAGAGAAATCTAAAGTGATCAATGAAGAAATGAAAGATCAATCTCATCATCAACCAAGGAAAGAGATTCCTCAAAGAAAATCCTTTACTCCTCCTATGAATAATGTTGAATGTTATGTATGTCATAATCTTGGACATGTTGCAGCTAGATGTAGAAGAAGAAGAGTTCAAGACCATTATGCAGACAAGTCATCTCAATCAAGATACTTTTATGGATATTGCTTTGCTTGCAATATGTTTGGTCACAAAGCTGCTGATTGTTACAGAAGGAATATGAAACATGTAAGATGTTATGCATGTAACAAGCTTGGACATATAGCTAAGGAATGCAGGAACAAAGCGTGGGCACCATATCAAAAGGAGAAAATGTCATCATCACACTTGAAGATATGGAGGAAAAAGGAAGTGCAGTCTGAAAAAGGTGGCACAGCACAATGTACAGACATATCAGAATCAGAGGGAGCTGAAAGTACAAAACTTCAGTGTCCTGAATCTCATATGCAAACTCCATAAAGGAAAGTCGCGTATATACGCGAATTGGATACTGCACAATCGCGTATATGATTGTTTGAAGAAAGGCAGTAGGGAAAGTGAAGATGATCTTTGAAGGGTGATCTCTCGAGCGCATGATCAGATCTGGGCATCCGACTAACTGTAGCACTCTGGTGGACTGCCAATTCGGCCCTAATCAGAAGTACGCAGGTGTTTAACAGAAGAGCTGCGTGGGTACGCAGAGCAGAAACAGGAGATCTGCGAGGGTACGCAGAGCAGAAACAGGAGAGCTGCATGGGTACGCAGAGCAGAAGAAGGAGAACTGCGTAGGTACGCAGAGCGACAAAGGTTCAGGTGCGTACACACAGTAAAAGTATGCAGCGCGATAGTATCTCTTGGTGCGTACATGCAGTAACAGTACGCGGCGCGATAGTGTCTTTGGGTGCGTACCTGCACTAACAGTACGCAGCGCGGTTGAAGAAGCAGTGCGTGGGCACGCTGTGCAGCAGAAGGCCCTCTGCGTGTATACGCAAGGAAGCAGAAGGTGAATTGCGTAGCGACGCAGGGCAGATAAAGAAAAACTGCGTACCTGTCTTAAAGCATTTATTGGCTGACTCTTCTTATTGATATGCATGATCAGATCTGACAGATGGCACAGGTTTAGGGGGAGCATATGTTCTTAATGCATTGTTGGCATTATGGTCCTTGGTGATGATGCTTATGATTCATCTTGCTATGGTTATGAGTTGGTCACATGGTTCTTGGATCAGATTTGTGGTTGATTCTCTAATGGTGCTTGCATGGAGTCTTTATTGTTCTTGGCACATATATGGATGAAGATTGTTGGCTGGATACATGGATGATTATTCAAAGTTGCATTGTTGGAGACATGATGATGATGAGATCTTACCTATATGATGATAGGTTTCATTCATATGTTGATTGATGCAGATACTCCCATTTAATGACTCTTAGTTCATGCAGATCTGGATGGCTATGGTGTTTCTCATACCTTGGAGATTCATGCACTAATGCAAGTTGATGTTGACAGATTCTATGAAGCAGATCATACACTGTTGATTGCTGATATTTATCTTAGGTGATTGGTCTTTATGTAATAGTGTGTCTCTTTTGTAGTTACCTCTTCAGGTCATGTAACGACCTTTGTTTCCCCACTATGCCTGGGATGAATGATATCATATGTAAACTTTTGATGTATCACCATTGTAATGAATGTATGTATTGAGTCTTTTGGTGATAGGAAGGTCATTTATGATATATAGAGTCATGTTCTTCTTGTAGAACATCTTTTTGTAGTCAGGGGGAGCTTGAGCATGAACAACACTATATAGCAAAGCAGACATCTTAGCTTGTTCTCAGAAAGAGCATTATCAGATTGGAGCACCATGGCATATACAAAGGGGGAGTTCATTCAGAGACTTCAGCAGATCTGGTTTATAGAGCATGTTCTTAGGGGGAGCATAACCCTTTGCCCTTGATGTCAAAGGGGGAGAGTGATTTGGTGTTGTTGCCATCAAGTCCAAAGGGGGAGATTGTTGGCATTATGATGCATGTGTTGTACTTGATGGCAACCCTCTCATAGAATATCATCTCACTTATATACATTCAGATGAATCTACAGAAGAGATATCAGATGTGACATAATACATAGATGCAGGACAACTCAAAGGAATCAAATGGCAAGTTCTTAGTAAGCTTTGCCATCAAGTCCAAAGGGGGAGATTGTTGGCATTATGGCTAAAGTGTTGTCCTTGATGGCAACCCATTCAGGTGATAGATCACAGTACTTCAAGTCAGCAGCAGAGATTGATGATCAGCTATCAAATATTGAAGAAAATAAGGGGTACGCAGGTACACCTTACATAAGGTGCGTACACGCAGGTCGGTGTTACATAAAGTGCGTACATACCCGCAGTTATCCCGTTCAGGAGGTGCGTACCCCCAGTGCACACATTTCAAGGCAAAGAAATTCACACGTGGGGTTTCTTATGTTTAACCTTTGGTATTTAGCCGACGGTATTTGTGTTATTATGGTGTCGGCTCGTGGTATTGATCCATGATTTGAGGAAGAGCTTTTCTATATAAAGCAAAGGAGATCATTTGGCTTGAGTGTGTGCTTGGGTTGAATATCTTATGAGGGCTAGATCTGAAATATTATGATCTCTTGGGAGTATGTCTAGATCTAAATAAGGCGAATCTACTGATGGGTTGAGATCACTTCGGTGCATGATCAGATCTGTAGATATGACAGTCTGGGTTATTCTTGAAGTCTTGAAATTATCTATACCCGAATGTACGCAGGTACAGTGAAAGAAAAGTGCGGAGATACGCAGGCACAGAAGCGTTGCAGGTGCGCAGATACGCAGGACCAGAAGCGCTGCAGCTGCGTAGGTGCGCAGGCAGTTCATTGGACACAGAGCGCAGGTACGCAGGAAGTCTTTGAGGCACAGTGCGTGGGTACGCAGGTGCGCAGTTGGGAACAGTGCGTACTTGTACGCAGGCAGTACATGGGTGAAGCTGCGTACTTCTCTTGAAATCTATTTAAGCTGTCCATGTTTATCATTGTTGTGTTCTGGGTTTTGAAGTGATGTCTGGTTTCTGGTATTATGTTCTGATAACAGCAGTGATTGATTGAATATTCATGATTAGCTTCAGTATTGATAGATGAATGGATCAGGTGGACTAGATCTGGTTGATAACTCTCATTGTATATGTATTGATCTAGTGATTGGGTGATTCAGAAGGTTGTTTATGAGCTTCAATGTTGTTGTTGGGTCCAGTATGAAAATTGGATGAAATGTGGCCTTTCAGATTATGTGTTGTGCTTCAGTGTATCCAGTATGAAAATTGATGAAACGTGGTACTTGGAGGAGAGAAGATTGTAGGCCAGCGCCTACGTACTAGTATCTAAGCTAGTACAAAAGCTAAGGGAGATCTTTGGAGCATTGTAGCAGGTAGCAGCCTGCGTACTAGTAAATGGATCGGCTAGTACAAGAGCAAAGGGGGTTGTAGCTCCCGTACTGGTATAAGACTGCACCAGTACAAATGTTGTAAAAGGATTTTCTTATTAAGAAGAAGATTGAGATGACTTGCAGCAGGTGGTTTTCTCCCGCATTGGGTTTCCACCTTATATCATGGTGTTCATGTGTGTGCCTTATGTGTGATGATCTATTCTATGTTACTGCATTTGTTAACTGATAATATGGTTGATAAAGTTCTAATGCACTCATTGAAGATTAATTAACTTAATCATAAGGAGTTGTGGAAGTAGCATATATGAATCTGATTATGGAAATGAAAAAGTTTTATTAATGTGATAATACTGATTCACCCCCCCCCCCTCTCAGTACTATTTCCAACAACAATATCCACTAGCTCAGCCCTACAAGCACTCATCCTCCTGGATCAAATACCAATTGTGGAAATCCCTCCAATATCAGATATGCAACATCACGATATGATGAAGACTCTAGCCT
Organism: Pinus tabuliformis; assembly: GCA_031772625.1. Classification (NCBI taxonomy): domain Eukaryota; kingdom Viridiplantae; phylum Streptophyta; class Pinopsida; order Pinales; family Pinaceae; genus Pinus; species Pinus tabuliformis. Next base: position 304,095,119 of record CM062809.1, read on the forward strand.
ACCAACCTATAGTCCATCACATGAATCCATCCATATCAACCTGATCTCATCCATGCCAAGGAAACCCTCGAGTTGTCCCAATCATCCATGACAAATCAACGGAATTCCACGATCAGTGATCTACAGTACAAAAAATTGTTGTTCACCAAGCTCACCACCAATCCACCGTAACTCCCAGCCCATCTCTTCATGTAACCTGTCCAGACCACATCTCCATCTCCTTAGCTGAACCCTCTACTCCATGATCTATGTTATCACTCCAATATTTTTCTAGAGTGTTTGAGAAATAAATGATTAGAGGTAACCACAAACCAACTTTGGAGATTAAGATCTAGCCTTCCTAATTTTCAAAGAGGGCTCTTTCTTTTTTATTTAACTTTGTTTAGTTATTTTATTTTAGGCTAGTTATGATTGTACTTGGGTTTTGATTTAGATTTGGTGGTGGGATCACTTACCTAGATGAAAAGAGGTGTGTATTTTACCATTGGGCTATGGGGTCAAATGTCAGGAAAACAGGACTGGATCAAGTTCTAAAAACAGTGTCTATAGAGAAAGATAAACGAGTTACTTCAAATCTCAAGTCTAGATGGTGAAGTGGTTTTCAATCGATCCAAAGAGAAATTAAGGGTTCCTTAGGCTAGATTATGAAGAAAGTGAAATAGGTCAACCGGGATGGGAGAGCAGTTAAGGATTCTCAGATCCGGATATCAAAAGAAAACATGTAAATGATCAACTGTTCAAATAGAGTGTACTTTTAAAAATTTCGAGATAAACTTCCAGTTAATTCATTCAACTTTAGATAACATTTAAGTTTGTGAAAAAAATAAGAAAATAAAAAATTTGACAAAGAAAATACTTCACTGTAATAGCTCAACACATGAATCCTATAGTGCAATCTCTTTATTACTTGGTCCAATCTGCTTGACTTGAAAAATTGGTACAGTAACCCTCAGGTTTATGATAAAAATAACCTTACAAATGTATAGTAATCCAACTCAATACTTTGAATTATGAAGTATTTATACAAAAATAATTTACAAAATATCCTAAATTATCTTGGGAATTAATCTAGGAGAAATAAAAATCTTGATTCAAGAAGATAGAGACAACTATTGAACTGTTGTTTGTTGTCCCTATTTATTAGGTTGTGTTGTCTTTAATCTTTGATATTTTGCCTTTTAATCTCTGCTTTGCTGTTTGGTCTTCACATTGGATGTTCTATTTACTCAGACCTTTCAATTGATACACTTTCACCTGATACACTTTGACCTAGCTAACCTGTCATTATCCTTTTACTCTACCTTTTTACTCTTATTGTACATTTTTACCTTTTGACTGTGTATTTCTACAATAATTCATTTAATTTCTCTCATCTTTTGGCATCTGGTAATTGGATATTCATCATCTTCCTGTAAACCTCTTCTACCTCTGTATACATGGTAAAAGTAGGCTTATTCACAAAAATGTGTTTTACCTCATACTAGAGGTAAAACAAATTCTCAAAAGTTTGGTATAAGACCTTGCCAGTAGATATATCCCCTTCATGGATGAAGTATTCACTTGATCTCTAGCCACTTCTGTAATTTTTCTATTGTATTCCTCCTGTGTCATCAACTTCTCGTTTATAACCAAGGGATTGGGCAAACTCTTTTGCCTCAAAACTTCAAACTTAACCATGAATCTGTCTATAGCCAGTTGCATGGTTTGACACTTATCTTCAAGGTTTAACATTAAATTCCTCTTGGTGAGGACCCTTTTCACTTCCAATATTGTACCTGTTCTATCAGGTATCTCTAATTCCTACAATTCATACTTATTTTTGGAGTTGAGGAACTGAATGATCCTTGCAGCTTCCTCTGACATGTCTCCCAATTCTTCATTTACTCTTTGTATGGCTTTTGTAGCCTATTTTATTAAATCAATCTGCTAAACAATTACTTGGATGTATGGCCAAATATCATTGACAGAGTCAATGATATTGGCCCACAATTGCTCCTTAGTCTGGCCTATGGGTTCCTTCAATGTAAGTTCTTTCTCCAAGCTTTTTATTCTTTCGTTCATCCTGGTTTCTTTCTACACCTCTTCCTTGTGCATAATCTGGGCAAGCTTGTAGTTAGTCTCTAGACTGGTCACCTTTTCTTTGAGCTTGTTCATTTCAGTGGTCTGAATGGACATGTCTTCCATTGCCTTGACCAATCTACTTGCCTCATCACCTGTTGACCCTATTGTTGATGTAGACGGTGTTGAAGTTGGTAGTGTTGTAGCCATTGGAGTTGTAGGAGCTAAGGATGCTACCAAAGTGGAAGGTACTGTAGTAGTAATTGTTGGGATAATAGTGGTAGGGGAAATCTCCAGCCTAACTTCTTTTACATGTATCAAGCTATCTAATTCCTTTTCCATTTCCTTCAGTTGTAGCACCAAGTCCATCATATCCTCATGATTTGTTTGACTCTCCAGGACCTCTTTTGTTTGTGGGTTTTCTGAATGAGGCAGCTTTAGTTGTTTCTTGAGAGTTGCTATATCCTCTTTCTTCTTATTAATCAAATTTTTAGCACCCTTGATGTCACTTGGATCATGGCCTAGCTCAATTACCAATTCCTCCAATGACTTGATCCTATTGTCCTTGGCTTGTGAGGAGGCCTTTTCCAATTTATATTGGGTTGTAATGTTGTCTAGTGAACCCTACAGCCTGTGTGTAGCAATGGCCTTTCCTGTTAGGCTGGATTAGATCATCTCTCCAACCTGTTTGTGAAATTCTATCTGGTCAATGGGATGAACATCCATGGCGAACACCTCAAAATTAGTTTTTCTGTAGTCAGCAGATGTTTCTGGCTGCTAAACAATAGGTTGCATAAAAGACACCTGCATTTTTCCTGCTTTGATGTCAAAAGCTAACATCAATCTTCTCTAACTGGCCGATGTGTGCTTAAAGTATTGGGCATATGTTTCAACCTTCAACTTCTCATTTATTATCTTGATCTTCTTGTACCTGTCCTTAATATATTTTTCCCTATCAGCTGGCCTGGCAAAGGAAGAAACCTCAACAATGAGTTGTCTCTCAATCATTTGGGTGTTAGAGGTTGATGGCTGTTGTGTTTCACCTGAAGTAGCTGTGTCTTTGCTTCTTGCACCCATTGTTTCAGTGTCAGTGATTTCCACTGATTTAATGTTTTCTTCCTATTCAGTCACAGGATTTGGCTTGGGCCTTTTTCTAAGTTCAAAATACTCATTTTTGGTCTCCATGGCAGAACTAAAACCCTCCTCCCTATTTCTCTTTGAATTTCTTTCTTCATTTGCTGGGGTCCATAAAACAGGAGGATTATTCATCGGTTCCCCTAGTTCTAGAACCTGCAGGGAAGAACTTTGATCAATTTTATTTTCAACATCAAACAATGTGTTTTCTACATCCACTACTGTGTTAGCCATGTCAATGAATGTATTCTCCAACCATTCTGATTGGATGACAAATTTCTCAATATCAAGTCTAGGATGGTGGATGAAAGGTCCCAATTTGACCTTGATTCTCAACTTATTTATGACCCCATGAGGTTCATACTGCGACATAAAGTTGTTCTTGAATTTCATGTCCTGTAATATCTTGTTAGTCTTAAGTCTAGCTTCTCTATTATTACATATGAAGGGGCCCAATTGGTTTTTCATTTTAAACTGGGTATACTTCCTAGCTGCTAGGAAGTTGACTTCATTTGAATTTATGATCTGCATAAAATATTCCAATGCAAATATCCTCATAGAGACGTATTTGGGCAGTTTATAAGGGGCAAATTGGCATCCGTAAACTCTAATTTCTGTGTGGTTCTAGTACAGATACCAGTCTCCCACCTTTCTGTTCTTGGCCAACTGTAACACCCTTTTGATTTCTTGGTCGATTCTAGGCTGAGGGGTACTAGTCAACATGTTCATGACTGGATGGAAAAATGAATTGATGAAGTCCTTATAGGTGAATGCAATAACTGACCTCTGGTTTCCCTTGGTATCCAACTTCTGGATGCTGACAGGGAATTTATCTGATTGATAATACAAAAACATATGAAATAATACTGAAGAGTACTTGAAAACTCTCTCAGTTGGGAGTCTTGTGAACTATTCATGCATCCTTTCTGTAATGAATTGAGCATAGTTGTACATGACAACAGGAGGCTTGCCTGGGTTGAAGATGGAATGAAAGGCTAGGATGACCTCATCCACATGCTCATCTGAGGTATATCCTAGGATGCAAGAGAAGATGGTAATTATCTGTCTACCTCTCTCTGAAAAATGGTGGCAGCATAAGGTGGACTATCTATGGGAGTATGGCCGTCTTCTATGATGAAGGTCTGGAAAATTTGTGTTATTTCAGCCAGGTCTAATTTTACATATAGGTCTAGCAAGTCACCAATAGACAGTGGGGTTTCATTTGGGCTGGGTTGGACCTGCAGCATTTGGTTAATGGATTCTGCAGTGATGGTGAATAACAAGTGTTCATTAGGGGCAACAATAGCTCTTTAGCTAGGGATATAGCAGGAATGAAAGAAATGTATGATACCAGGGAATGCGTGCACCTCTGGGAATAAATACTTGGGTAAATTGGATTCCCAAAGGTGGATGTCATCATTTTGGTTTAGGATTTTATCCTCACTCCAACAGTGAAGCTTTAGAAGGCAAGCTGGTGAAGTAGTATCTTTTATTTGAAAATCCCTGTCTGCTAATGCCAAATGGTCGATGTCCAAGTGAGGGGTTGACAGGGGTCTCACGTCCAGAGAGGCCTAGGAAGCCATATTTAGGAGTAGACATATGAATTAGGCTTGTTGTTTGTTATCACCTGGATTGAACCTCAGGCTAAAGGAAGGCAATGCCAGGGTAACCACAAACCATTCTTAGCTAAGTAGCTAGCCCTATTAGGCCGAGAGAGAGCTCTTTCCGTAAGGATCTCAGCGAAGATGACTAGATCAGGAAAAGGATATTAGGCTACGTATAGTAGCACAAGGTTTGATTTGATTTTGAAGGGGTTTTGCTGGATCAGGAGGAGCCAGACAGTTAAGGCTAGGGAATTAGATCAAAATTGCAGGGTGTTCAATGGGGCAAGGAAGACATAAGGTTTAGCACTATAGGTTTTGATGGGTGAGGTGTTTTAATGCTGGTGAGAAGCTAGTAAGTGCATGTGATTACCATGGACCCTTCCTAAACTATAGAAAACATAAAATGGTGAATATTTCCCCAAAGCAGAGCAGTGATGTTATGGATTCTGCCTATCAACTTGAAAACATTCACTTAGGATCAATGAAATGATTAATGAAGTACACAAAACATATTAACATATGATCACAAGAGAATAAACTGAACTAAAACTCCATACCACATGGATCCCAAAGAAATAGCTGTAAATTTTATTAATCTCCTACTAAATTGCTACAAAATGATGTACCATCAAGGCATAAGCATCCAGCTGAGTCCAATCCTTTACAATGAAAAAGAAGAAGAAGATATAGACATTGTTTCAACCCCTCCCATCCTTAGGAGTTGAATCCCTAAGATGAGGAGCTAGTCTAACCAACACTGAACAAGAAACTGGAATCTAGGCATCCTAATAACCTGCCTCTAAAAGTGAGGAAACTAATTCATTTGTGCTCAAAATGAATTTTTAATCTAATGAATCTACCCTCTACTACTAATTACCCATCATCTTTACAAGCCAATTCATAATTTACATGAATAAAACATCCTCCATGAAAGAAAATCCATGAACACAGTGAAAACACAGTAAAATGGTCATCCTGTGCAAAATTTGTCCTACACGCAACGCCACTGGTCCAACACACAGTGCCACTTTCAGGTTCATTTTGGAGGCCTTCCCAGAATCCAAATTGAGCTCATGATAGCTCATTGGAAATCTCTTCAAGTCTACTTTCCAAAAAATCTAGAATTTCTTCATTTGAAGCTCATTGGACCCCTCAAACGTTGATTCACCCAAGGCTACTTTTGTGTGTCCAAAAAGTGGCAGAAAGGTCATTTTTGGGGTGTTTTTTGACTCTTTTGTAGACCAGATCTGCCCCAAAAACTTATCAAATGAATAGGGTGCATGTACACATTGCTCCAAATCCAAAAATGCAAGCCATTTGTCCATTGGGTGCCCCTAGGAAAAGTGCAGGGCCACGAGCCAGATTTTATGTGTTTAGAATTTTCAAAATTTGAAAAAAACAAAAACTCCTCCAAAATTTACCAAAATTGGTGAGAAGCACCATCATCAAGTATCTTGATGAGCCAAGGAAGCTTTAGCAAGAAACCTAAGCCTATCCTCCTCTTTTTTTCCTTTTAGAGCCCATCTTAGCCTTGCTTTCATTTGTTTGACCCTTATATTGCAAATTTTGTTCTGGGTCCTATAGTGGTAGGCCATGTGCCTGTTGATCTGGTTGTCCCTATTGGCATTTTTTAATAGCTTTTCTAAGTGCAAATTGACTCTTTCAAGCCAAATCTCTTTATCAGTCTCAATTTCTTTCTCAATTGGAGTCAAAGTGACCGGTGCCTCTTCCTCTTGCATTGTTGACTTTCTTTTGTCACCTTGTCTTTTTATGTTGAGAAGTTCCAACTCCATGAGGACCTGCTTATCACTCAGTTTCTTGTTCTCTTGTTCCAGATATGTGATGACATACTTGGCTCTCTCCAAATTGTCCATCATTGCTTGGACTTGAGCCTCTTTTTCATGTATGATGTTGTCCTTTATTGTTGCTTCATCCTCAGCCTCCAATTCAATTGTCTCTATGCCATGTTGAATATAATGCTATCATGGCTCATCATGCTCCATCAAATCAAAGTTTCTTTCCTCCTCATCATCAAGATCTTCCACCTATATCTTTTCTTTCCCTTTTTGAAGTTATTGCACTTGTTCCTGATGTGTTGATGAAGAAGGCAAAGCCCCTTCCACATCCTGTGGAGCAAGCATTTTCCCATGAGTGGATGAAGAAGGCAAGGTCCCTTCCACACCAAGTGGAGTAAACACTTGCCTATCAGCTACAAACAATTTTCTTGTGCCCCTTTGGTATGTCTTGTAGGTCTTAGGCACCTCAATGGTTCTAGTTTCTTTGGCCTTCTCTTCTTTCTTCACCTGAGCACTACTAGAAGGTCCTCCTGATTCTTGAGACACTGATGGAGGAATTTGAGGACTCCTGAAGATGTCATGAGCAATAAATGTCTCTCAGGAGATGTTGAGGAGGTTAAGATGATGAAGCATAATCATCTTGTTTAGGGAATAATGATAAAGACTACTCATCTGCTAAGGGTATGGCTTTTTCTGTACAAAGTGGGCCATGCTCTCAATATTCTTGAGCAAGAAATAAGGGAGATTTAACATCCTCACTCTCGTAAAATGCATGAGAAGCCTGATGTGATAGGTGTAAAGTCTGGAAAATATGCTCTCACAAGTGAAATATTTCGTGATGATTTTCAACATGGGGGCATACTTGTCTTCAAGGAACCTGAAAGGGAAAGGCCTTTTTGCTTCGTTTCTATACCTAGGTTTGATGTAAGGCTCATAATGGTGTCCATCCAGGTCTTCTACCTTGTACCATTTCTCCCCCACATTTTGAATCCCGGTTGCATCTGCAATAATGGAGGGTGAAATTGTAAATGTCACCCCAACAAGAGTCACCTTGTTGTACCGAATATTGGCTACAAAAATCCTGGTGAGCTCAGGATGGTGTTAAACTCTCTCTACCTGCTCATAGAACTCATAGCACCCTAGATGCCTGAAACAAGTGACAGCCAAATGAGAGGCCTGCAACTCTCTGAGGTTTGATGGCTCTTCTCTGATAATTCTACCTCCCTTGTGTGTTTTTCTCTAATGCCTAGGTCTATCTTTTGAACTATCACTGCCAGTGTTTTCCTCCTCCTCATAGTCTTTGTCTCCTCTGTCCAAGTTTGTAAATTTTGAGGTTGTGAACTCCTAGAAAAGGGATGAAGGGGGTGAGAACGAGTGATTAGGAATAAGGGAATGAGAGATGACCTTGTGAGGAATTTGGTGGGCTAGAAAATGAATGAGAGGGTATGAATCATGGAAATACGGGAGAGGGTCTTGGGTCCTTTTTTTGAAGTATTGCGTATGGGATGAAGGACAAATGGATATAAAATGTTATAGAGTGATATAGGGGAGGGGTTCAGCGCTTTAGTGATAGGTGATGGGATGAATAATAGGGATTAGTATTTCTAGGGTATAACTAGGGAATAATCTAGGGTTTTACATTTGCCATAGTAAATTATCTTTAAAAGCTTCAATTGCAAACCAATGATGAAGTACAAGAGGAAAACTTACTTGTTTGAGGGAAGGGAGGGAAATTTTGATGTTTTTTAAGTGGTAGGAGGCCTTTTGGCCCTTACTGGCCTAATGCGCAGTGCCTCCTACAGGAGTGTAGCACCTTTCTGTAAGTGCATAGTGATTTTTTTTACACAGGGAAAACTGGCCTATGCGCAGCGCTCTATGCCTACGCGCAGCACTCCGACCTAAACGCGCAGTGCCAATTAAAGCCAACTTTTAATTGCCTTCCCGTGTCCAAATTGATCCCATGATAGATCATTGGAAATTGCTTCCTGTCTGCTTTTTAGAACATCTTGAATTTTTTAATTTGCAGCTCATTTGCCCTGTCACAAGCTCAATCTCCCAAGACTGGTCAAAATGTGCAGAATGAGGCTGCCAAAATGCATAGTGCTACTGTAGTCAAATTTTGGAGGTCTTCCTCAACTAAAAATTGAGCTCATGATAGCTTTTTCGAAATCTATCTCTTTCTAGTTATCATTTGACTCATCAAGCAAGTCATTTGGACACTCCAGCTAGGATACAACTTGATTTTCTGAAGGTCACTCCAGAAGTGCAGCAACTCTCCTGTGACACCTGTAGTTTTGACATTTCTCCAAAACCATGACACCTGTGTAAAAAATGAAGGAGGTTTTTCTTCTTGGGTCTATGATGGACAAAAACCTCTCTCACTTTTGTCAAATTCATATTTTCTTGCTCATAAACATCATTTGAATAAAACCTATCCCAATATGTGGAACAGGGGATTTGTACAAATGAAGGGAAATGGAGGGGATGAAGGGCTTCTAAATTATTTAGAAAATTTTGGGAAGTAGGGAAGGATTTTAGGAAGTAGGGGAAAGTGGAATTTCAAGTATTGAGTGAGGAGAATGGGTCCAAAAGGGAAAAGCACAGGCCTAACCTAGAAAAGTGTCAAATTGTAGCAATAGGCTAGGATTTGTGGGAAAATGATGAATTTGAGGGATATAAGTGATGGGAAGTGTTTAAGAAGGTGTATTAAGGATAGGGGAAGGTGTATGAGCATTAAGATACAAGTTTTGTTGATGATTTGACCATCCAAGAAAAACTACCTTCAAAACCCTAGGAGAGGGAAATGAGCCTTACCTAAACACAACTGAAGCACAAACAAGGTGTAAAATGACCCATTGGAACCTGAAATAATGACAAAAAATATTTGAATGATGGTATACTCAACCGAATGGTGACATGAACCAATACTTGGAAGACTTTGGAAGGAGTGAAAAAAATTCCTAGACCTAATACCGAGTGACAAAATTTTTACTTGAAGACTCACTGAAATGAAAAAATTTGACTTTGACACCCCAAGACCACTTTATAAGAGCATATTAGATCACTGGTGGCAATTTTCAAAGGTTGAAACTAACATTGGATCCATTGGGGATGGTAGCTCCATGGAGGTGCCAAGAACACCGTAGACCAAGTAGCCTTATCCATTGGGCATGGAGTAAAGAAAACTCAATCTGAAATACATGACTAAATACTGATGACTCAAAGACACAAGTTGACTTTTAGTCAACTAAAAACTAACTCGATACTAAAACACAACTAACAAACTGGAAAAGATGCTCAAAATGGAGCTTATTCAATAAAACCTACTCTAACTGTTCCATTCATCACCTGATCAAGTGAAATGAAACAACCAATGCAATCAAGTAAGCATTTTGGCTACTGTTTTAATTCTCCGCAAGTGTTTGTTTATGAGCAAGAAGAGAGAACTACTGAAATGTAACTCCCATGAAAACTTGTGAACAGATCCAAATTGCCCCAGATTGAATAATATGGATTCTCTATCTGACTCCAAAAAATAGTACATAAGGATCTTGAAATTCATGTGCACTAGGACTTAGCTCATCCAATGGATTACTTTTCTTCTCCTCATACCATGAATGCAAACCTTCATATGAGTTTTGTGATGAGACTCCTGCTGAAAATGACAAAGAAACCGACTGTTGGATCAAGCTTGTATCAATACTTTTTTCAAGCTCAAAGTTAGCTAATGGAGAAGGACTTTGACTGCAGATATCATCCAACACATCAGCTATTGGATCGTGAAAAACTTGAAAAGACTGTTGCAACCCATTGAAGATACAGGCTGCTCATCCTTTGTTGAAGATATACTATGCAAATTTCCCTTCAAAAATTGAAATGATTCAAAACATAATGGTACAGAATTATCTTGCATCATTTGATCATATGTTCCAACTTCCAAGTCTTCATCTGCAACCTGACATACAATGGCATTCGGGGGCTGCAAATCTAGATATGAGAAGTCTTGAACAAGGATTTCATTGCCCTCTAGATGGTCAAGATCAAAACTTATACACAGTTGATTTCTGATTGCACGAAAGTTGTCTCTAATGAACTGAAATGAATTAAAACAAAAAGGAAAAGATCCTTCACTTACTTCAAAATTTTCTGCACTTTCCTCCTCACTTCCATAGGTGATATGCATCGGTTGATCACTGTATTCAAGTTGCTTAAAGTGAACTTCCTCCTTCCACAAACCAGCTGCTAATTTGTCTGCAAGTTCTAGCTTCTGTTTGGAGAACATAATCATCATCATACTGATCAAACTTAGGAAAATCATCAGTATAAAACACATCATCAAGCATACATTTCAGATCAACTGATCTCTCTTCTCCAAGATGATCTATAAAACAATCATTATCAGATCTATGACAAACGGGAGAAGAAAGAAAATTTTTTGGATCAGGCACTTGTTCTTCTTTAATCAGCAAGCCATGGTCATGAACATCATACTCATTCCTTGTGATGATCTTTTGCATCATCTCTTCCAATGCACTTACCAAAACGTCGAGCTTTACCTCTAAAGATGTCGATTCCTCTGGATCTATGTTCTTCATCTTTTCTTCCTTCAACTTTGCCCTTCTAACCAACAGATTAGCCTCTACATCTACTACACTATTTTGCATCTCTTCAAGTGTTGCAAGGTTCCTTTCTCTTAGCTAAAACTCCATTTCTGGTTCAAAGGAATTCGGGTAGTGCAAGAGAGCAGATCCAGGAGGAGGCCTTATATTAGCAGGCATCGAAAAATAAACTTGGTTAAACTTGGCAGAAAACTGTTGTATTGTCTAACCTAGCAGTCTTTTCAGCTGGTTATACTCTTCTAGAATCAAGAAAGGGTTTTGTTTGACCACCCACTTGTCGAGGAAAACTTTGACGAACTGTTGGAAATTTGAGATGCTCGCATCAGGCAGGGTTTTGAACCAACTCTTGACTTTGCCTTGCAAAGAAAGAGCACAAAGCCCAATACTGGGATCCTCTTCATCAACTTCAAAAGGATTAAGAAAAGACTCAAAATTCAATACATGTCTCTCAACAGTGATGTTGTCACATTCACCATTAAATCTTGGTAGATATAGGTAATGATTTTTAGGGAAAGCATGGGATATAGGAGGTAAAATCAGAGGCTTGTATCTATCTAGAATTTTACAAGGTATAGGAGTATATACGAAGGCTATAGAATTATTCTTGATCTCTTGAGGCTCATCAGTTTGAAGATGGTCATCATAAGATTCAGAAGAACAGTCTTGATCAAGATCAAAGGCATGCGAATATTTTGTATTCACAATCTTCAAAGGGAAAGAATCAAATGCAGGTCTAGGATCTTTTCTCAAATACAATATAATTTGTAAAGCCTTCTTGACGTTCTCGGGAAAAGAGAAGAAATAATTTATAACAAAGAACATAATGTCTTGGATGAAATTCCAACTTGAATACTCGATCTTTCCATATTGTCCTTTCATGTTTCTGCTGGTTAGATTCATCCTCTAGTGGAGTCCTTGGATCTGATCTTGAAACTGATTTAGAGCCACGAGGTGAATTATTTCAGCCTTCCGAGGTCTGACCATTTTCCACCATCAACAATCAGATCTGAACTTGATACATTTTTCTGAGGAACATAAAACTACATTCCCCAGTATGGTCGCCACTATGTTATCACCTGGATTGAACCTCAGGCTGAAGGAAGGCAATGCCATGGTAACCACAAACCACACTTAGCCAAGTAGGTAGCCCTAATAGGCCATGAGAGGGCTCTCTTCGTAAGGATCTCAGCCAAGATGATTGGATCAGGAAAAATATATTAGGCTAGGTATAGTAGCACAAGGTTTGATTTGATTTTGAAGGGGTTTTGCTGGATCAGGAGGAGCCAGACAGTTAGGGCTAGGGAATTAGGTCAAAATTGCAAGGTTTTCAATGGGGCAAGGTAGGCATATGCTTTAGCACTCTACGGTTTGATGGGTGAGGTGTTTTAAGACTGGTGAAAAGCTAGGAAGAGCATGTGATTACCATGGATCCTTCCTAAATTGTAGAAAACATAAAATGGTGAATATTTCCCCAAAGCAGAGCAGTGATGTTATGGATTCTGCTTATCAGCTTGAAAACATTGACTTAGAAGTAATGAAATTATTAATGAAGTACACAAAACATATTAATATATGATCAAAAGATAAGAAACTAAACTAAAACTCCATACCACATGGATCCTAAAGAAATAGCTACAATTTTTATTAATCTCCTGCTAAACTGCTACAAAATGATGTACCATCAAGGCATAAGCATCCAACTGAGTCCAACCCTTTACAATGAGAAATAAGAAGAATATATAGACATTTTTTCAACCTCCTCCCATCCTCAGGGGTCGAATCCCTAAGATGAGGAGCTAATCTAACCAAAACTGAACAAGAAACTAGAATCTAGGAATCCTAATAACTTTCCTCTAAAAGTGAGGAAACTGATTCATTTGTGCTCAAAATTACTTTTAATCTAATGAATCTACCCTCTACTACTAATTACCCATCATATTTAAAAGCCATGTCATCATTGACATTAGTAAAACATCCTCCATGAAATAAAATCCATGAACACAGTGAAAACACAGTAAAATGTGCATCCTGTGCAAAATTTGTCCTACGCACAGTGCCACTTTCAGGTCCCTTTTGGAGGCCTTCCCTACATCCCAATTGAGCTCATGATAGCTCATTGGAAAGCTCTATAGATCTACTTTCCAAAACATCTAGAATTACTTCATTTGAAGCTGATTTGACCCCTCAAAAGGTGATTCTCCCAAGGCTGCTTCTGTGTGTTCAAAAAGTGGCAGAAAGGTCATTTTTAGGGTGTTTTCTGAATTTTTGGTGGACCAGTTCTGCCCCAAAATTTTAGCAAATGCATAGGGTGCATGTACTCATCGCTATAAATCTAAAAATGCAAGCTATTTGTCCATTGGGTGCCCCTAGGTAAAGCACAGTGCTAGTGGCGTTATGCATTGAGCGAGATTTTCTGTGTTTAGAATTTTCAAAATTTGCAAAAAACAAAAACTCCTCCAAATTTTACCAAAATTGGTGACAAGCACCATCATCAAGTATCCTGATGAGACAAGGAAGCTTCAGTAAGAAACCTAAGCCTATCCTCCTCTTTTTTTCCTTTTAGAGCTCATCTTAACGTTGCTTTCATTTGTTTGACCCTTATATTGCAAATTTTGTTCCGGGTCCTTTAGTGGTAGGCCATGTGCCTAATGGTCTGGTTGTCCCTATTGGCCTTTTGCAATAGATTTTCTAAGTGAAAATTGACTCTTTCAAGCCAAATCTCTCTATCACCCTCAATTTCTTTCTCAATTGGAGTCAAAGTGATTGGTGCCTCTTCCTCTTGCATTGCTAACTTACCCTTGTCACCTTGTCTTTTTATCTTGAGAAGTTCCAGCTCCATGAGGACCTGCTTATCACTCAACTTCTTTTTCTCTTGTTTGATATATGTGATGACATACTTGGCTCTATCCAAAGTATCCATCAATGCTTGGACTTGAGCCTCTTTTTCCTGTATGATGATGTCCTTTATTGTTACTTCATCCTAAGCCTCCAAGTCAATTGTCACCATGCCATGGTGAATATAATGCTATCCTGGCTCATCATGCTCCATCAAATCAAAGTCTCTTTCCTCCTCATGATCAAGATCTTCCACCTGCATCTTTTCTTTCCCTTTGTGCAACTGTTGCACCCATTCCTGTTATGTTGATGAAGAAGGCAAAGCCCCTTCCACATCCTATGGAGCAAGCATTTGCCTATGAGTGGATGAAGAAGGCAAGGAACCTTCCACACCAAGTGAAGAAAACACTTGCCTATCAGCTGCAAACAATTTTCTTGTGCCCCTCTGGTATGTCTTGTAGGTATCAGGCACCTCAATGGTTCTAGTTTCTTTGGCCTTCTCATCTTTCTTCACCTGAGCACTGCTAGAAGGTCCTCCTGATTCTTGAGACACTGATGGAGGAATTTGAGGACCCTTGAAGATGTCATGAGAAATAAATGTCTACCACGAGATGTTGAGGAGGTTAAGATGATGAAGCACAATCATCTTGTTCAGAGAATAATGATAAAGACAACTCATCTGAGAGGGTATGGATTTTTTTGTACAAAGTGGGCCATGCTCTCAATATTACTAAACAAGAAATAAGGGAGATTTAACATCCTCACTCTAGTAAAATGCATGAGAAGCCTGATGTGATAGGTGTACAGTCTAGAAAATATGCCCTCACAAGTGAAATATTTCATGTTGATTTTCATCAAGGGGTCATGCTTGTCTTCAAGGAACATGAAAGGAAAAATCCTTTTTGCTTCATTTCTATACTTAGGTTTGATGTAAGGCTCATAATAGTGTTCATATAGGTCCTGTGCCTTGTACCATTTCTCCCACACATTTGGAATCCTAGTTGCATCCACAGTAATGGAGGGTGAAACTATAAATTTCACCCCAACAAGAGTCACCTTATTGTCCCGAAGATTGGCTACAAAAATCCTAGTGAGCTCAAGATGGTGTTGAACTCTCTCTACCTACTCACATAACTCATAGCACCCTAGATTCCTGAAACAAGTGACAATGAAATGAGAGGCTTGCAACTCTCTGAGGTTTGATGGCTCTTCTTTGATAATTATACCTCCCTTGTTTGGTTTTCTTTGATGCCTAGGTCTATCTATTGAACTGTCACTGCCAATGTTTTCCTCTTCCTCATAAACTCTGTCTCCTTTGTCCATGTTTGCAAATTTTGAGGTTGTGCACTCCTAGAAAAGGGATAAAGGGGGTGAGCAAGAGAGATTATGAATAAGGGAATGAGAGATGACCTTTTGAGGAATTTTGTGGGCTAGAAAATGAATGAGAGCATATGAATCATGAAAATGAGGAAGAGGGGCTTGAGTCCTTTTTTTGAAGTATTGCTTATGGGATGAAGGAAAAAGAGATATAAAATGTTATAGAGTGATATAGGTGAGGGGTTCATGGCTTTAGTGATAGGTGATGGGAGGAATAATAGGGATTAGGGTTTCTAGGGTATAACTAGGGAAGAATCTAGGGTTTGCATTTTCCATAGTAAATTATTTTTAAAAGCTTCAATTGCAAACCAATGATGAAGTACAGGAGGAAAACTTACTTGTTTGAGGGAAGGGATGGAAATTTTGATGTTTTTTAGGTGGCAAGAGGTATTTTGGCCCTTGCTAGCCCAATGCACAATTCCTACTATAGGCGCGTAGCGCCCATCTGTAAGCACAATGCTGTTGTTTTTTACACAGGGAAAACTGGCCTACGCGCAGCACTTTGGCATGAATGCACAGCGCCACTTCAAGCCAACTTTTAACTTCCTTTCCGATGTCTAAATTGAGCCCATGATAGCTTGTTGGAAATATCTTCATATCTACATTCCCTAACATCATGAATTTTTCAATTTGGAGCTCATTTGCCCTATCAAAAGCTCAATCTCCCAAGACTGGTCAAAATGTGCAGAATGAGGCTGCCAAAATGCAGAGTGTTGTTGCAGTCAACTTTTGGAGGTCTTCCTCAACTCCAAATTGAGCTCATGATAGCTCATTAGAACTCTCTCTCTGTCTAGTTCTCATTGACTCATCAAGAAATTCGTTTGGACACTCCAGCTAGGATACAACTTTATTTTTCAAACATCACTCCAGAAGTGCAAAACTCTCCTATGATACTTGTAGTTTGACATTTCCCCAAAACCATGACACTTGTGTAAAAAATGAAGGAGGTTTTTCTTCATGGTCTATGATGGACAAACACCTCTTTCACTTTTTTCAAAATCATCTTTTCTTGCTCAGAAACATCATTTGAATAAAACCTATCCCGATATGTGGAACAGGGGATTTGTAGAAATGACGAGAAATGAAGGGGATGAGGGGCTTTTAAATTCTTGAGAAAATTTTGGGAAGTAGGGAGGGATGTTAGGAAGTAGGGGAAAGTGAAATTCCAAGTATTGAGTGAGGGGAAGTGGTCCAAAAGGGAAAAACACAGGGCTAACCTAGAAAAGTGTCAAATTGTAGCAATAGGCTAGGGTTTGTGGGAAAATGATGAATTTGAGGGATATAAGTGATGGGAAGTGTTTAAAAAGGTATATTAAGGATAGTGGAAGGTGTATGAGCATTAGGATACAAGTTTTATTGATGATTTGACCATCCAAGAAAAATTACCTTCAAAACCCTAGGAGAGGGAAATGAGCCTTACCTAAGCACAATTGAAGCACAAACAAGGTGTAAAATGGCCCATTGGAACCTGAAATAATGATGACAACTCTTTTAATGATGGTACACTCAATGAATGATGACATGGACTAATACTTGGAAGACTTTGGAAGGAGTGAAAACAAATCCTAGACCTAATACCGAGTGACCAAATTTTTACTTGAAGACTCACTGAAATGAAAACATTTGACTTTGACACCCTAAGACCACTTTATAAGAGCATATTTGATCACTGGTGGCAGTATACAAATAATGACACTAACATGGTTGCTGCAGAAGTAAGGTTTGGAAGCTCTGGTTTAGTGAGAGGGTAATTACAGTTTGCAAAAGAAGGGCTTTGTGTATTCAAGTGAATTACTCTTCAATTTAGACAAATATAATCAATTTCAATTAATTAATCTTTTAATTGGAATGTACACTTTCAAATTAAAGAGTCGTTATAGTTTTCCCAAGAATACCTGGAATTTGGTGGTATGGGCTGCAAACTAGTTTCAATGGTGAATGCAGAGGGTACGGTTTCTTTATCTATGAACTGGATGCTCGAATTGGGTGTCCGGAGCTTCTTTGTGTGGCATACGGTGGTAAATTTTGGTTGTAGAGGTTCAAGGTGTCGCAGAATGGCTTGAGAAACATTCACAGTGAAAATGAGCGAAAAGGGTGAAATGGGGTTTCTCCGGCCTTTTAACCAGCAACAGTTACATTTTGGCATGAAATTTACAATGAACAATGGACAGTTTTTGGTCTGGGTAGGGAGGCAGTTTTTTGGGCTATCGCACCACTTTTGGAGGGCAGGTGATATTTCCTTGCGAGCACGTGATCTAGCCTAGGGCTGCCACATAGAAGAACAGTGCCCATGAAAAACCGTGAATCTCGTGTGCTCTTGGGCTGCTAACAGTTAGACGGTGAATGTGCGCGATATGGATGTGCACCATAGGATCTGGGGGTGGGAGAATTGATGGTTGTCGTGTGGTTGAGCTTCACAAAGGGAATTGGGACTAGGATTTGTGGAGCCCAGGGTTTAATTACAAACAATTGTAATTAATTAATACAATAAATTTGAGGTTTAATATAAGTCGCGGGTTTATTAAAGTGGGAGCAAGGGTTATTGTGGTGGGTTTTTTTAACTGCACCAAGGGTTTGTGGGTTAAAAGGGTTTATTGGGGAAATGTGAAGTGGGGAGTTAGTTAACTTATGCAGGGGGATAAAAACTTAGGATAAGGGGGTTTTTATGGGTTTTGAAGGGAAATAGGGGAATTAATAAGGGGGAATAGTAATATTTGCAATGGGGAATGTTTTTCACACTAGGGAAAAGGAGATTTGGGTAGGGCGATGATTTTTGTAGGGTAATTCCTAGGGGAATGTGTGAAACCATGGGGTAAGAGTCAGAATGAGAGGTGAAAGGGTATTTGATAAGGAATGAGGGGATAATGGGGAAATTAGCAAGTAAGTATGTGGGGGTGAAATGAAATGAGGGGAAATTAATCAAACAAGCTTGTGAATATCTTTTCACTCTCATAAATGCACCTACACATGAAACATAGGATTAAGCATGATAAATGTGCTTTTGACTGAGCAACCTTATACATTTTCAATCTTTCTTCTACTTACCCATTATTTATCCTAACATTTTTTTCTTCACTTTATTGGGTGCATTTGAGCTTGCAGACCCTTTATTTCCTTTTATTTTGACAAGCAAGCTATCTAATTCTAACCTTATAACTTCCAATGGCTCAGATTAAGTTGATGAGCACATTTTTATTCTCTACCTAACTATTGATCTGCCAAGGTTAAACGGTTTGGCTATATCTTTATTCTCTATCTATCAACATAAAATTTAAAACATGAATGAGTCAAGATTAAGCTATTTGACCATCATTGTGGCATTTCTAACAAGCTGCACACAAACTTATTTTGCATAGTAAAGTAAAAAGTAGTGGCATTTGAATTTGCACACTTTCATGATCTATTTTATTTCCTTTTTTGGAGTTCATATTTTTCACTTTTTTGATCTTTTTCTCTTTCTTTTTGTCCTTTTATTATTCTTGTAGGACATATCCTCTTTACATTTTTTAATTTTTTAATATGGAAAACATTTTGTAGAAAGAAAAAGTATGTACAATATTACAAGGCTAACCATAGCCAATTCAAAAATTATGAATCCTATTATTATAGGACCCTAACAATCTAGACACCCAAAACTCCCTCTCATTTTCTTCATTGTGCACACTCTAATTCACTGTCCCTCAAAGTAGCTCAGATATGCTCTGATACCATGTTGAATTTCCACAATCTTGGGACTAGGATAGAATTTTAAAATATCTAACACTACCAAACCAAGAATCTCAACGATACTACTTTTCACAATGGAATATAAACAATAGTAAATCACACATGCACAGAATATAGACAACCTTTTACAGTTTTTCAGCCCAACTTCGTTAGATTAAAAAACATATAATACAATAGTCTAGCGCTCCTATACCAGGGATAATGAACCTCATACATCCACGAGTACAAGATAAAAAAATGGGGCTTGGTGTTAGTACATCGACTACCAATCTACCCTCAACCAGATAGTCTAACAACCTAGATGATGAAGTATTTTCTCTTAGCTCACCTCGGTCGTACCCTGTACATGCCCAATCCTTCGGATGTTGTTCTGCAACTCCTACCTCTATCAATGCTCCAAGTCCATCTGGCCATTGAATCTCAGTTATCCAATCTACTCTCTAGTTGTGCCCTCTTCCATCAAGGCTACAACACATCGAGACCCTTGTCGAGTTGTTCACCGCTCCAACTGTGAACAAATCTCAAGTTGCTCATTGTTTCTCCTCAGCTACTCAGGGACTTTAGCCCACTATGGTCTTCCTACACTGCTATGATGAAGACCAACATAGGGCACAAACGGTTGCCACCTATCACTGCAAGATGTCCATCTCCCACAATGAACAAGGGCTAGTAGGACTGCCCATCTTCTGCTATAGAAGTCCTTCTCCACACACAAGTCTCGGGTTCCACACCTGCTCCTCTGGTTCATCAACCCTTGAGCTCAACAACTACCACTCTTGAAACTACCTTTTTCCATCAAGGTGTTGCTCACCGAGCTCTAGCTTGTACACTATTACCTTGTCCTCCAGTAGACCATAAGTGCCCAATCACATCCACACCTGGTCTTCTCTCACACCGCCCTCCAATAGTCCATCAGAGACCAAGTCCACATTGTAGCATCTGCTCCTAACTAGGGAATCCCCACACTTAGGATACCCTTACACACAGCTGCCCACAAAATCCACCAATCTTCCCTTTGCTCTGCAATAGAGGAGCTATTGCACAAATATGGGCACATCAATATGTCCTTTACCTAGGACATCATCATCTCATCAACCAAGGGAACATCTACAACACTCCTTGTTGTTGTCCTCTTACCTTCCAATATGATGTACCTGTTGTCACCTTGGCTGCTTGGTAGGCCTTTGAACAATCCATGTGGGCTCTCCAAACAATTCCTAAGGCATCCTACAAGCAACCCATCAAACTAATCCCAGTTGTTGCCCAATCATTGAGGAAACTATCACTGGTTTAGGGCATCTAATCATGAGGTTTGCCCCTCCTCTTTGACTTCCACAGGTTGCCTTATAGATGATCCAAACACTAGTCAAGACATTGACCCAACATCCTCATACTTATACTTGAGTATTGGTGCACTATTACAGTCTTGCAACTCTGGTTAGGGCATCAACATATCCCTAACAACCACCTATAAATGCTACAACAATCCTTGAAAAGGTTTCGACTTACCTCCCTTGAGAAGTTGTTGTCCTACACTTCCTGTGCCATGGAAATGTTATAGGAGTATGTCATTACGTCCCTCCACAATGCATCCAAACAATATTTTGTCCAACTATAATTACAACAGGGATTTGTGGCTTTCAAAATCATGAGGTCATACACCCTAAACTGTACCAGGACAATCCAAAATTTGCGCTGATCTTTGGCCTTATTCCTTGCTCAAATTTGGACCCAAAATAGTGAAAAATAACATATTAAATCATGCCTAGATTTACCTTTACGCCTATGGCCTACCTCCTATAGCAGCTCAGCCTAATCACAGGTATATTCTTGCTCAAACAAATCCTTAACTCCTTTGTCCTCCTTCTTGTGAGCTCGACCAAATTTCAGAGAGAGATCTATGAGATGTTGCACACTTGGATGATCAAAATGATATCATTTCACCCTATTTTTATAGCCTAAAGAGAGGCTCCAATGAATTAGTGAAGATACCCATCTATTGGAGTAATTTACATCAAGTATACATGACTTGAAAACCAATAATTAATTGTCAACTTCAAAAATTCATTTTTCCACTTCTACAATTCAGAATTTGACGATTCTCAAAGCATTGGATTCTCCTTTCCACCCTCTATCGTCTCATGCCATCACATGTTGAAATGTGCCTCTAGAAGTTCCCAAAACACGATTGGGTGAAAAACCCCATACTTGGGTTCTAAGCCCACAAGACTACTTGGTGCTTCGACCTCCAACCCTCAGACACTAGGGCTTGGAGTACCTCCCAAGCTACACAAAAATCATCTTGCATCAATCTAATTGAAGGAGTGGTGAAATTGGGGAACAACTATAGCATTGAGTGAGAGTTTCATCTAGGAAAGTGTTTGAACATAGTTTTATACTGTACTAACCATCAACGATGAAGGACCATTGACACACCTATTTAACATTGGGAACAAATGTTTTTTATATGGTTATGAAGCTTGAAATAAGGGTGAACGTATAACTTAGTAAATTTGAATAAATTGAAGAGCATATAGTGAGAGGAATCCATATATGGAATGTAGAGCACTATAACCAAACTTATAGATGTAGGGCTAGATCAAACATGAATTTGGTTCTAGAACTAAGTAGAGGAAGCATTAACTTTAAACACAATTAAAACAAGATATGGACAACCATAAACATGATGTTAGGTACGAGTATATTCATGCCATTTTGTTAAAAAAAAAAATACTAAATAAGGGATGCATAAAAAAAATGTTGAAATTTTGCATTAAGGTATAATGGAGTGTGGTTTGTAAGATAGGTATCTAACAAATCCAAATATGACATCTTTGTAACACCCCACCCACATTTACCTGCTTTTGCAAGCCCTATGAGTAAATGTGAAACAAAGTGTTACTATGGCAAGATCTGACCTCCTAGATCCAATTAAGGAGGTGGGGCTTACAACTAAGACATACTGACTGCAAACTGACATCCTACAGCGATTGTAGGACACTCAAGGGCCAAAGAACCACTCTAGATGACCAAACCCTGAGTTGGATAGATATTTCAGTGACTTGGGCTGATAACCACATGCCCAAGCCTGCAAGGGTGTGGTTATGACCCTCCAACCAGATGAACAAGCCTATAAGAGTGTGGTTATAACCCAAAATATTTAGTTCAGAGGGAGAATTCTTGAGATCTAAGAAAAAATTCCAATCCAACCTCCAGACCACTTCCGAGAAATCCTTTAGACTTTCCAGAATGATAAATGATTTAATGACAATTATATTCATGCAAAACCTTAAGAAAAACTTGGCCTAACCAAGCCTAACCATGAGAGTCATTGTTTTCAAACATATGGTGAACATGTAAACTATAGGGCACGAATGCATATATGATATAGTAGGAGTTTAAAAATTATCTAAGAATCACCAAGAAGGTCTAATACCCGCTCACAATAGTTTCAATAACACATGTTAGCCCATGCATTCATTAACCATCAAATACTTACCAAATATCGAATAATTCATAGCTACAGTACATTACAAATCCATGATTATAACCAACATATAACCATATTAATAATCATAAAAGAATAACTATTAAATCATGATAATAATAAGTACAAGTACTCATAGATTACAATAGGAAATTATCTCTTGTTAACTTATGCGAAATCGAACCAAGTTAAGGACTTCCACATACCACCCCACCATAGCTTGGGCTGAACCAAATCTTTTTTTCATCCAATCACCCTCTTGCTATATTCCAAGCATGAATGTGGGATCTCAAGACATAAACAACTAGGGCTTCCCAGATATTAAACCACCTCCACCCTCAGGATACTATGATCCCACCAAAATCGATCAAGAGATCACAAAGCCCAAAGAAAGTTTGGATACTTGAGGCTTTCTTCATCTATAACTTGAGGAATTTTCCTATCTCCACTCACCTATCGAGGGATTCCCAAAGATTAAACCACCTCCACCCCCAACCCTTGTGAATTTTTCTGAGACCACCTCACCCAGTTCCAAAACCTTCTGGCAATCAAAAGCTCAACCAGATTAGAATCCCATCACACCATGGTTATCCAAAAATGGCAAGGCAAGGATGAAACCAGTATCAAACTAGGAAAAACCCATGTCAATGATAGAAAATTAACCAAATGAACAAATTCATGTACCATGCATTCAAACTTCAACTAGTAAATCACACATGCAACATCTTACTTGCAAAGTCCTCCTACTGAAGCTACTTGATCCAACCTTCCTTGATTGTCCTTTTCTTTCATTTTCCTTCCTTTACCTTCCTTTGCTTTCTTTATTTGTTTCTCATCTTGGTTCTCTTCTCTCTATAAAACTAATTCCAAAGCCAAAATTGACAAAAAACTCAACTGACAAAAAGTTGTGAACTGGTCCTTAGAAGCCTTTTTATTATTGAGGCCTCTATTTTATTCATTTTCCTCTATTTTTCCTTCAATTTCCCTCTCGTGAAAATATGTGACCCTTCATCTCCCTTTTCTCCTATTTTCTTTTATTTTTCATAAATAAATGCCAATTAATGCCTCTTTTCCTTTGCCAATGCCTTTGTCAATTTCCTTAGCCATAAATATACCAATGTGTCACCCACTAGGATGTTTTGCCCAACATTTAGCTTGGAATACATATCCCATGACCTTGGTCTTATTCTTTTTCCTTTATTAACTTTATTACATGAACATTTAACCCGAGGTTGTTACAATATTCATCTCCCAATCCAAGTATTCAGGAGAAACACTGAAGAAATTTGGGATGGAGGAATGCAAGCCAGTTTGTACCCCCATGATTACTAGTTGTATGTTATGTAAAGAATATGAGACACCTTTGGTAAATCAAACAACCTAAAGATCAATTATTTGAAGCCTGGTGTACCTCACAACCTCAAGACTAGACATCATGCAAATAGTAGCCTTGGTGGCCAGATTTCAAGCCTATCCTTGAGAAAGCCATGTCATTGATATAAAAAGGATTTTAAAATACTTAAAAGGAAAAAAAAACTATGGATTATGGTATGCCATAAGTAGACATTTTAAATTAAAATCTTATACTGATGTTTATTGGGTAGGAAATCTTAATGACAGGAAAATCACTTGTGGAGAAGTGTCTGTTTGGGAGATTGTCTAGTGTCTTGGGTTAGCAAAAAACAAGACCCAATCTCATTATCAATAGTTGAAGAAGAGTGCATTTCAGTTTCCACTTGTTGCACACAAATTATCTGGATGAAGTAGAACTTAAAGTACATCAAGGTAGGATTGACTGATTCAAGTCCAATCATGTGTGATAATACTAGTGCTATCAACATCTCTAAAAATCTTGTCATGAATTCAAAGACCAAGAACATTCCAATCAAGTTCCATTTCTTAAAAGGTCACTTTTTTGTTAGTTTTATACGAGTTAAGTATGTGGCCACTAATGAGAAACTTGGAAATATATTCACCAAGCCTCTGGCACAAGAACCCTTTGAATATCTCAGGCAACAAATAAGATTTGTCTCTCCTACACCAAATGACTCAATCACAATGAGTATTAGCAGCTACTCAATTTATGGAATGAATTGAAGAGTAGGTTGGAAATTTTTAGGTGGAGTTTCTTCCATCAGGTGCTTCCTTTTCCATTGATGTCAAAGGGGGAGAAGAAGTTTCTAAGTGGAAATATTATTCTCTACAATGGGAGTGTAGAGATGAAGAAAATCATGCTTGGTGTCAAGGGGAGCTTGGTTTGTTGCCATTAATGCCAAAGGGCGAGATTTTGAGCATAGTGTTGGCATTGATGTCAAACAGGAAAGATAGATAGAGGCATGGTTTTTCAAGTTCAGGGGGAGTCCTCTGGTTGCTGCAATCTTTTGTAGAGAATCATCATAGTAGCAGGATATGAAAAGAAGCTATAAAATATTATAGCTATGATGTGTGGATGGCTTGAGAATTGAGATAATTTTTTCCTTAGGATACCATCTTAGATAGATTTAGAAATGACCTAGTTGGATAATGCTCTGAAAGAGCTTTCAAACGGTATGTTGAAGTATGAAAAATTCCTTTTAGATTAGGATTTATAGCCAACCAAAGTATTCATATTGAAATGTCAACAAGGTGTTATGGCTCAAGGTTCCACTTCTCCCTCGTGTTTTTTTCAAAATTTATTTCATTAAGGAATCAGACAAATTTTGGACTAAGGTTGGGACTTATGTGATTCGAGCCTAGTCTAAGGTCGGGCCTTGCTATAGAAGTTTGAAAATGCAAATCCTCCCTGGCCCCAACTTGTGTGAGACCAACTCCTAGTCGAAACTTGTTAATGGTTGGACCATGCAGTAGAGTTCGGCAGGGCAATAAAGCCCTGGCCCCCGACCCCCATCCTATGTGGAACCAACCCCTAGTTAGGCCCTTGAAATAGTCGAAAGTTAGCCAAGTTGGGGGGTTTCAACAAGAGCACATAATACTGATTCCCACCTCCTATTTTTATGGGACACATTACAGGAAAATAATGGGCAAAGGTGATATGTGGAGCACAGGTGGCAGCTAGGATGTTTTATGATGTTAGATCAAGGTGACATGATAATAGAGGAAGAGGACACATGACATGTGTTTTGACATTTTCAAGAGCCCAAGTTGGCCAAATCCAAGTGACATGTGTCACCATGCAATAGGTTCCATGTGGCTCTGATGACGCCATCATGATATAGGCATGATGTAAGCTGATGATGTGGTAAATTTCTCAAGGTACATGCCAGGGAGTTGGTTTGGTGAACTTTTCCTATGTATTTGGTTTTTGGTGAAAATCAAAAGGAATTGACCCTTGGTCAGGCCTCCAATCTAGTCAAGTATCCGAGCTAGTCAAGCCTCCAAGACTATTCAAGTAATTGGAGGTAAATATAGATGCATAGAAAGTAGACCAAGTCGAATCAATACCTCTTGACCAACATTAAAAGGAGTGCTCAGGAGTCATTTTGTAATGTTTTTCATTATTAAAGAATAGTCAGGTAGTCTAAGGTCACTAGTGCATAGCCGATGGAGCAGACTGACTTAAGATTTGATGACCCTCCAACCTATATTAGAAGGTGTGCCCAAAGTGTAATAATGGAACACCACTCACATTTATGAATTCCATCCCTAATCCTTAATGGGGACAGAGGAGAATTCAGAAGTTGGGAAAGAGGAAGGAAGAAAGGACCATGACCTTAAAAAGAATGAATGGAGAGCCATGTTATTTGGACGAGAAAATTTAATGGTGGAACTAAGAATTAACAAATAGGACTGCAAAACCTTCAGAATTCTCTCTCAAAATTATTACAACTTCAATTATAGAATGAGCAAGACTTTGATAACGTGCAACTAGTCATATCGAAGCTTACAGAGCTGCAATGGAGACCATATTGGTGTAAGTGGGTTGACTAAATTGATCTTGTATGCATATTCTTAATTGAAGACCAGAGTGCCATTTAATGCATTGAATGTGATGGTTAATGAGCTAACAAGGTGCATCATTCACTGTTTTTCTTGTGAACAAAAATAATAGAAAACATTGAGTTTGTAGGGAAGCATTTGTGAATGTTGTGTGAAGAGTGCATACTATAGTAAGTCAGCATGTGTGAGAAGAAGGGATATGGTTGACGAGAGCAGATAATCATACCAAGAAATTGAGGGTTAATACCAAAGTTGATCCAAATTGGATCATTATATTGTTTTTCATCCATCTCGATGCATTTGGAGTGGAAAATGTGGAGGAATTAGCTCACGGGACTGTTTTTACTAGCGGGACTCAGTTTGGCAAAACGGGGTTCAAAACCTTTCGACAACATTTTGAGGCATCAAATGATGTTTTTTGGGGGTAAAAATTTATTGCTAAGGCATCACACCTTTTCATGCTATTCTACACATAGAGAGATTTCCAATTGTATAAGAATCGCGTCAATCAATGTTCGTATGCAAAAGTTATGCCACTTAGAAGTTGACCTTCCTGTTTTCACAACTATAGCTTGGGAGGATGTCGTGTCAGTCCCATTATTCATGATATAGGGGCTAGCCACGTGTTTGTGATGTAAAATACTCTAGAAGACTCTATTTTGTAACTCTAGTTAAGAGTTGATGCAGTCAAAATTAACCACTAGTGGGCTATCAAGCCGTGTTATAACCGGGTCACTAGGAGGTAGAGGCATTCCATTCTTTCAAGAGCATTTTGTTCCATAGTTGATCAAAGATAGCCAAGAGAGATAGGAGGTAGAGCACACAGAGAGGATCTATGCACTATAGTAGCCCACGGGCCATAGACATTACTTCTTTGTATCTGCAGCCATCTTTCCAAATAAAAAAAGGGAGGGAAGCGGCCTCACCTTCCAGCTAGGTTTTCTCCGGAAACAGTTTCCTAGAGAGAATATATAGTGTATTATGTGTGTGTGAGTTTATTTTGTCATTCCTTACTTTTCCTCTTGATTTACTTTTACATGCATGAACATAGATCTAGAAATTAAATAAAACTGTAATAGTGTAAAATCTCATATTTTTAATATAATATTATCAGATCTATTGTGACGAACTATTCATTGGAATATCCACGATAGTTTACGGATCAAGAGTTGATTGAGCAGTGAAGTGTGCAACGTAAATAATGATTGCAAAGAAAAGATGAAGGTGTTGTGTGGAACAACTAACCAAGTTTTTTTAATTCTATGTAATTACTATGGGCCTCTAGTTTCTTAGTCTAGAAATTGTATGAAATGTAGAACAATTGGATAAAGTAGGTGATGGCCTGCATTCATAAGAGGTTGGTGCCTCTTTACAAGTTTTGGCTTGTTAACTTAAACAGGGCTGGGGCCTCCTATGAGTGGGTGCTCGCATCCAAATTCATGTAATTAAGTAGGAGCTTAAATTACATCGTAATAACAAATAGATTGGTGGTTTTCTCCCTTTATGTTTCCACAACATTCTTGTGTCAATAGATGCATGCTACTCCATCTGATGGTTTTTGTGTTCATGTGAATGGTTTACATTGTTGCCTATATATTGTGCTAAGAATGCTCACATGAGTGATTGTCAAGATTGAAAGAGAAAATAATAATTGAGTTCAAAATTCAAAACCCTCACTAATTGTTGATTCACCCCCCTTAGTAATTCCTTATTCCATCATTTTGTGGGCTGATAAACCTCTCATGGGGTTCTTGACACAACCGATCAACCATTCAAAGTTGTTTCTAGGGCTGATAAACCACATGTAGAAGGGTGCTTTTTTTGGGATTATAAACCACTCTTAGAGTGCTTGACACATCTGATAAACCACCCATACTATGGATTTTGTTGTGCTTGATTAGCTGATAAAAAACCCACTATAATAATTCCCCATCCTTTGTGTCCTAAAGGATAATTCATGCACATGGTTGCTGAGAAATAGATTCCCCTTAGATCATGGATTTGGCTTGGGGGTGATTGTTGTAAGTAATCTTTGCAATAGTAGGCCTAAGGTTGGGTGGAATATCGAAGTCCCATTTTCAATTTCCTTTCTTTTCTAAATTGTAAATGAAAAATCTCTAAATTGAAAGTTGTAAAAATTAAAGAAAAATATTTGTAATTTCTTGCATGGTATTGTTGCATGAGTCTTATTGTTTGCATTTCTTGAATCTTTTATGATTATGTTTATGAGCTCATGCCATGCAACTGTGAGATTCATTCTTGGAATTCTTGTAGGCTTATAATGATGTTGATTATGTGCTTGTACATATGGTTTATTCATGTCATAGGACTATTAAGAGGGATTCCTTGTCATTTTGTGGAATGTTGATTTCTTGGTGACCTTCTTGGCACTGTATGTTTCCTTCCTATATCTGTAAGTTTCCTACATTGTTTGTTTGTCAAAGGAAACCTATAGATATTAGAGGCAAGCTCAATCTACTTCTCAACATGAAATTGAGGATCAAGGGACTAAAATGATCCAAGAGATTGAATGGATAAGCCTCTAGCATGTATGGGAAATTCCTTGAACCTTACGTTGTATATCTATCATCAAGAATCCATAGATGGTGTACTTGAAGAAATATCTGGAGGATAGCATCGTGTATGCTTCATAGGGTCCTAAAGGAAAGAATTAAACTTTGTCATGGGTCCAAAATTTTATAGACCATCATGGTTGATCCATGGTCAAATCCCCTTTGAAATGGTGTAGGTGGATGTCTTTCCTGGATGCTATTCCCAGATTCTATTCTCGGAATTTTTGCCTAGATGCCTTTCCTGGATTCCTTTCCGTTATGATTTCCCTGAATCCTTCTACTATATTCTTTTCCCATATGTTATTCCCTGATGCTATAGTCCAGAGGTCTCGATCCTAGATTATCACACGAAGTCACTCAAGAGAAGAGTTGGGATGTCAAGGACCAGGCAGAGTTGACAAGGTTGCTAGATTGATGGACCAATCACAAGAGTGAGCAGTGGTCCCATGTTACACGTAATATTGGAGGTTATTTCCCTGGAGGAACGAAGCGGGTGCACCTGAGGTTACCTGAGGTTTTTTCCAGGATGACTAAATCGAGGTGCACCCGAAAGTTATTTCCCTATATGAGTGAAGTGGGTGCATTGGAGGTTATTTCCCCAGATGACTAAAGTGGGGTATACCGAATATTATTTCCAAGATGAATGAAGTAGGTGCATTGGAGGTTATTCCTCGGATGAATGAGGTGGGAGCACCGGATATTATTTCCTTGGATAAATGAAGCGATTGCACGAGACATTATTTCCTAAATGAATGAAGTGAGGTGCACTTGAGGTTATTCCTCGGTGAAGTGGGGTGTACGAGAGGTTATCCCCTGGATGACTAAAGCAAGGTGCTTCCTAGAAGTATACCATGGGGTTGTGGAACTCAAAACCATGAACAAGTTGGAAACTAATAAATAATTTCCAAGTGGCATTGGGATATTAGCCACGTGGCCAAGATGTTTATGTGGTGCTCTCTAATTCACCAGAATTGTAATGGTCAAATCTCTTGATCGGAAGGTTGGATTGAGGAAAAAAAATATTTTACCAAAATCGTCTTGACAAGACGAATGCAATAGTGATGTCAAATCAAGGCTTTATGTCAAATGGAAAGATCAAAATTTTTAGACCCCAATGGCACCTTATATTTTGGGTCAGCATAGTAACCCACCTCCTAAACTGTGATTTGGTAGGATTTGGGAGGGGGTTTGTTATAGAGTGGTATCAAAGTAACAAGTTCATACATTTGACCCAGAAATTTTCACATGCACATGCTAGATGATTGATTGATATCCATAATATGCCTAATCCATTAAGTTTTCTTTTATGATGACTGCATAATGTTGTAATGCACGGATTATAGGCTTACTAACTGAACATGATTACATGTTGATTGATATGTGATGAGTATAGATTAATGCGGACCAAGGAGAAGAAGTAATATGTGTCAAATTCATGTTGCTTATTGATGGCTAACATTGGTATGTATGTAAAGGAATATTAACAGGTATCCAGGTACCATAAGAAAAGAGGAAAGGATGAGTGGAAAAGTTGGCTAAACAGTATGAACATAACCCAACAGGGACCTGAAGAAGAATTATTTGGGAAAAGGAATGACGAGGACACTATTGAACTAGTAGGCACTCTTAGAAGTTTAAAAGTTGAAATAAGAAGTTGTAACGCAGGTAATGAAAAGGTTGTCAATGATCACGCATATGTAAATGTCATACTAGTGCAAACCTTATCCGAATTACAGAGACAAAGATAGAAGGAATTTGGTGCTAGCCATTCGGACAAGAAGAAGCCTAAGGATAGCCCATCATGAATCTACAAGCGCAAATAGAATGATAAGAAATAAAAAGGCATCCATTCAAGAAAGAGGAGAAGAGAAGCCGAAGGAGGAACAAAACTATTCATCTCTCTAGAAAGAGAGTTAAGTAGTCGTAGTCAATCGTTGGATAATGCAACTACCATATATCATCATAAAAGGAAGAGTGGAAAGCCTCCCATGCAAGAGGAATTTAAGAAAGCAAAATCCCCAACCATTGATGGAGAGGTAAAGAAAGTAGAAGATGCAGAGGCTTGGCTCTTGGGAAAAAAATAAGTACTTCAAGTTGCATGACTATACCAAGAACATGAAGTCCAAGGTGGTTAATTTCAATTTGATGGGAAAAGTTGATATATGGTGGGAGGATCTTAAGAACATCAATGACATCAGAGAGAAAGAGTTGACCTAGAGGATATTTGAAAAGTACTTATGAAGAAAGTACCTACCTGAGAGATATTATGACAACAGATCCAAGGAGTTCTACGCGCACAACCTGAGGAAGATGGCACTTGAATAATATACTAAAAATCCTTAGAGCTACTAAGATATGTAGCTTACATCAAAGATGAGAATACCAAGATCTAGAGATATGTTAGCAGATTACCAAAGGTATACTGAAACATAATAGAATTCGATGATCCTAGGACCCTAGAGGAGGTCATATAGAAGATTAAGCATTGTTATGAATAGTCTAAGCATAAGACTAAAGTCTGGGCATAAGGTTTAATAGCTACATCAAAGGCGAGAATCAACAAAATTTCAATGTCAATAGAAATGATCCCTAAAAATTAGGGAATGAAAAGTTGAAAGGAGGGTATCAATATTGGGAGTGTGGAGAAAACCACCTAAGGAGAAATTTCCCCAAGCTACAGAATTTTGGTGCAAAGATACTCAACATACATGAGGCGTCAACCATGAATGACGTGGCCTAGAACATCCCCAAAATATATGCAACATTGGATAATATACAAGTGGACCAACAAGTAGTGATCATTCAAGTGGAAGGTAAGATTAG
Source organism: Pinus tabuliformis (assembly GCA_031772625.1). Classification (NCBI taxonomy): domain Eukaryota; kingdom Viridiplantae; phylum Streptophyta; class Pinopsida; order Pinales; family Pinaceae; genus Pinus; species Pinus tabuliformis. Next base: position 304,127,087 of record CM062809.1, read on the forward strand.
AACTCTCTAGTCCCAATTTTAACTGACCTGGGATCCAATTTGAGTTATATCAATCCTAAGATTACGGGAAAATGTGAATTTCCAAAGAAAATCCATGAGGAATCATGGCTTCTTCAACTAGGCACTGGAATAAAGAGAAGAATAATAGAGATGTTTGAGTCTTTCCCTATACAACTCGGCGGCATCACGACAACGTTAAATTGAATCTGGTACCTTTGGGATAATATGATGTCCTGGTAGGTATGGATTGGTTAACAACCAATGGCATGAAGGTGGATTGTTATGGAAAGGTGTTATAATGTCTCAATGATAAGGGTGACCCAATCTCGCTACAAGGTATAAAAATGGCAAGAACACTTAGAACGATCTCAGTGGTTCAGGTGAAGCATTGTAGCAAGAAGGGTTGTGCCCTTTATGCCATTCAAATTATAGAGGAGAAAGGAACCAGTGCAGATACCTTTGCAAAGTATCCAAATCTGAGTCAATTTTGGTGATGCATTTCCAGAATAATTTCTAGGGCTTCCACCTGATGTGCCTCTAAATTAGACATAAATTAAGGCCCATGCCTCTAAATCAAACATAAATTAAGGCCTATGACCATCCTTTAGCACATTAAATCTCTATTTTTGCATTAGATAATGTATTTTTAACTTTAATATATTCATTAGGAAGGTTTATGAATAATTGCATATTTGTGCCTAATATTATTTATTTTTGTGGAATATTATGAGAATATTGGGCAGATTATGAGGATTTGGAGGGGAGGAGATAATTTAGGGCATTTCTCCCTACTACAGGAGGATCACTATTAAATAATAAATCAACAAGATATTGTGGAATTATGGCACAAATTGTGGAACTCCAATGATTGAGAAAATCTAGGAATGTGTTCCCTGCCATTTAATGTAGACTCCCAGTATTGGGAACCAGATCCACTAATCAAGGGATTTTGGTAGGGAAAGCTTCCTCCATTCATGGGGAATAATTCCTAATAATTTTTTATAAGTAACAAGTCGAATTTTCCTCTAGGGAGATATTTTCATTAGTGTTATTGTGGAGAGAACTCATATTTTTGCAGCTCATTATATTTTCTAGCAAGGATGTAATTGTATTGATGAAAATAATGAAGATTGGTGTCATGTTTAGCTTCTAAATCTTGTTATCCTTCATAGGTATCTGAGTTTCCTTCAACTTGGCCATCCCAGGAGCCTCAGAGCCCTTTTGTATCATTTTCTTTCCTTCTTTTAACTTCTTATTCACATGCATCTCTTTATTTCTTTCTATTTCTACATTTAGTATTATTCATTTCTTGTTGTAGGATTGGGTTAAATGGTTGATGTAAGTTATTTTGTAAGATCAAAAGCATCATTTCATCCTCTTAAAATCTTTGGAAGGTCATAGCAATCATTTAGCTACTTGGATTAACTTTCTTATTCTCAAATCTAGATTTTTGGAACTCCTTTGTGGCAAAGAAAAGTAAATTTCTGCAATTTTTTAGAGCATGCTATTGAGCTTCAATCGAGTTGGTTCCACTTTCATTAGATCAAAAAACATTCTATTTAATAACAAAATTTACCCCATTTAATTTTCACTTGATTAGGTTAGGAATTTGATGGATTTACTAGCTCACTAGTTCTCGAATTTCTATATTTTAGACTAGTAATTTTCTGCTATTTTTTAGCATGGGTTAACAGAGGTCTTTTTGAGTGATTCCACTTGGAATGGAGAGCTAAGACATCCTAGTCAATAAAAACATTTGTCCCATTCAATTTTTATTTTATTTTCTTGGTCATTCGGTGAATTATAATTTCGTATAGTAAATTTGTAACATTCTTTAGTAAAACAGGGGATCCTATAGGAGAACTTGGGGATCATGTAGGAGAACTAGTACATCCTATAGGAAATCCTGTAGCAGCCTGTTTTGAGCCCAAATTGAGAAAAATAATCATTGAAGCTAGGATTAGGTCCCTACTTGACCTCCAAGCCATCAAAATCATTGTACCCCTCTTCCTCCACATCTGTCTCCCCCGCCAAAGACCAATGAAAGATTAACATTTGCATTTATAAAGAAAAAGGATTAAAAAAATGAGTTCTTTTATATTCCCACATGCACATAATAGTTAATACTCCCTAGATCAGACTCCATGCTCAGTTATTTTAAATCATCACATGTGATAAATAAGTTTAAGTTAGGCTTCTTTTACATTTAGTTCATGATCTTTATGCATTTAGGATATGTTTCTTTCCTTGTACTTTATTTCTTGCAATAGGTTAAGGTTTCTATTTCAAGCATTTCGTTTTCTGTAATTAGTTTAGGATTTGGTTTCATTACATGCACTCCATTGCATCATGACAGTAAAGGAAGGACACATCGGATACTTCAAATATATAGCAGATACCTCTTAAGTTTGTACGAACCCCAGGTTGATAATTAAAGTAGGTAGCCTTGGGAGTTGCAACATTCTTGTTGCAATACCGAGGCTCATAACTTTTTGGCGCTGTTGTTGGGGAGGTGTCAAAGTATGCATTGTTTTCTTCCCTAGTTGATTCATTTCTTTCTACTTTTTGAAAAAACAAAAAATAATTGCGTTAGGCATATTGCATTTCAAAAATACAAAAGTGCATTGCATTAGTGTTTTCATTCAATCATAAAAACAACAAAATCTCGAACACCGACCCACCCCCCCATTTGATCACATGGTGCAGTAAGAACCACATCACCATTCACTTTTGCAGGTAGAAGAAGAAGATGGAAAATAATGTAGAAGAAATGGATGGAGATGATGACAATGAGGAAGATCCTCTCAAATTTCCCATTCAAGATACTAATGCTAGTGTGCACATGAAGAACATCCCTCCATCTTTTCTTCCAAGATTTCATGGTATAAGGTCAGGGGATCTAGAAACCTTTCTCTTTGAATTTGGAATTGTTTGTATATATTATGGTTACTTATTAAAAACTCAAAGACAGATTTTTTCCGGCAACATTGAAGGATAGAGCTCTTAAATGGTCCATGAGTTTAGAGACTAATTCAATAATATCATGGAATGATATGAAAAAGATATTTCTAGAAAAATATAAGATCATGATTTTAAAGATGAAATATTTAGAATGAATCAAAGAGAAGATGAGAGTCTAGAGGATCTAATAAATAGGTTCATGTATAATGTTATGAGGGAAAAACTACATCATTTAGGATCCGACACACTAAAAACCCTCTTACTTAGAACAATTAGGGATGAGTGGATTGATCTCCTTGATCTCATGAGTAAAGGTGATGTATATCAATTATCATTTGAAGAAATTTGTGAAACATGTAAACACATATCAAGAGGAAAGGTAAGAGTAGGTAAATCAATATCAAGATCGGTAAGTCAAGCTAAACTTGATAATTTGTTTGATGATATTAAAACATAAATTCTTAGCAATCTAACCAAACAAGTAGAAATGTTAAGAATGAAAGATGAAGAAAAATAAGATGTTGTTATTTGTGTTGTCCACTATTCACATGATGTTAAATGTTTCTCCTCATTACCAAGGTCAAAGGAAGTTTACCAAGAGGACAATGGAGCAAGTCAATTGCCAATGCAGCTATATTATGTAGCTCCAAGAGGACCATGGAAACCTATTCAACCTGATATAATTCAAGAGCCTAATTCACAATTTCAATCTTATGTGTATCCATCTCAAATTATTTGGAACACACCCTTTCCTTGGCAACATTGGCCATCTCAAACCCAAAACCAATTTTGGCAACAAGGTTGGTAAGGAACTTATGGGAGCATCCACAATATCCTCAGTATTTTCCTCAATATCCTCCATACCCAACTCCATGTTCTCCCTACCATTCATCTCCATCACAACCACAACCCCAACCACATCCATCTCAAATATCGACTCCCACTCAACTACCTGTACCACCATTTCCAAACTCACACATTGAAGTAGATCAACCCACTTACAATACTAAGGTACAACACTTCCAAACATATCCTCTTGAGATCAATGGTATACACCATAGCTTAGGAAGAGTATTGAAAAAAAAATATTATCTTGATATCATTGAAGGACCACATCTAGAAGAAGAAGATTCAAATGAGAAGACCACAGAATCATGGGCTACACTTGATGAAAATAAAACATCAAAATCAGAGATTGAGAGAGCTCTCTCATGGTTACCATCAAATCCTCCATGTATTCAAGAGAAAAATCAGAAAAAAGAGGAAGATTTGAAGATCATGGTAGAAGAAGACATGAAGAATGATCCAAATAAGAAAGAAACCCAAGGACATCAAAGTTATATTGAGGTTTGGTTCCAGAAAATCAACAAGATGGAGCATCACTCCCTTCTTCAACTATGCTTGAACCTTTCAAAGTCAAATCATTTGGTCTTTGAAATCTAGGTACATGTCAAAGCATACATTTCAAGCCTACACATCATTTTGTTTGTCATATTGATGTGCACATGGCTCCATTGGAAGTATTCTTATACTTGAAAGTGATTTTTTTTTTCAAGTAGGGTAGTGTAGAAAAAAAAATTGAAAAATAAGAGAAAAAAATAAAAAAGAATCAGGTGAAAACCTCCTTTGAGGCACCTAAAATTTCTCATTGATTGAAAACCTCGATAAGGTGATCAATGGGTTGGGAAAAAAGAAAAAGAAAAAAATATCCTAGGTGAAAACCTCCTTTGAGGTGCCTGGCATACCTCCAACATCTGCAAGCAAAACAAGTTTGCACCAACAAAAGAAAAAATTTGTCAAGCCTAGTTAAAAGAAGTCAAACTTTGAATTTCTCCTCCTTTTCTCAAATGCTCCAACAATGCCAAGGCCATGCCAATCTATCACCCTCATCTATTTCTACCATCCACCCATCATTCTCAAGCTTTTCCAATTCAATTTGCTTGTTTTCCTAAAAAACTACAGGAAGGCTATGTTTTACTACAGGAAACAAAAATACATAGAGAATAATTTTGTTTGTTCCATAACCTGGAAACCATGCATCCATTTAAAAAATTGTTTCATGGCGAGATGCATATGGATGATGGTAACATGCCCAAGTAATTTCAGCAAATTCTAGTGCATGATTTCCAAGAAATCGACCTCCATCACCTTCAGCCACTTTTAGTTTTTCTCAAGATCCGTGCATTCATTCACCAAATTGTTTTTATGGGGAGTTGCATAATGATGATGGAAACATGCTTAGAAAATTTCAGGTCAATCCATTCTACCATCTGGGAGATATGGATAAAACAAGTTTGCTACAAGAGGTTGTCCTGAATTACAACAAGAGTTTCTTGTAGTTCTACAATTAGTTCTGAAAATCTACAAGAAAGGTAGTCCGATGGAAAAATTGTGATGCAAGCCTATTCTTGGATAGGAAAAAAGGACATTGACTTCACCACATCTCAGCCAACACCCATCATGACCATGTCACTCTATGGCCACACCTTCCACTCATTCCAATACCTATTTACCCTCCAACAAAGAAAGGACACAAACATTAAAAAAAAGGGCAGCTACAACAGCCTATTTGGAAGTAACAGCAGGCTCCAGGCCTAACCTTTAGCACCATGATTGAAAAAGGAGAAGCATAATTACAGGCATAATAAAACTCCTCTATAGCTCAGCAACAACAGAGGAAGCCATCACCTACACATCAACCAGAAGACAAGCCATCAGCAAAATAAGATCAACAAAAAAGAAAAAGGTAGTCAAGAAGATGTACCTGAGTCATGAGAAGCACAACAAAATCAACTCAGCAATAGCATGCATGTCTCTCCAACAACTATTAGGTAGGTATAGGTATGCAATATTCTTGACCTCTTCTCTTGAGCATATTATAGTTAGAAATTTGTTTTCAATGCTTGAGAGATTAACTTTTATAAGCTAAGGATGGGTCAGTAGTCTCAGCCACCTTCAACTAGTTAATTGCATCTCACTTCTTCACTCATGTAATGTTGAAAAGTCAAATTATGAAGGGTGATGATTTCAAGGAATGAGAACAGCAGTTAAAAGAAGAAAATTTTTCAAAGGCCAAGTGACCACAACACTCAAATCCCTCCATCCACTTCATATTCACTATATATCCATCATTCATCTATCCCATTTCATAATTTCAAGAACAAACCCTATCTCACCCTAAAAAGAAAACATAGCATCCTCTCCATTTTCACAAACCTACATCATTTCTCATCACTCTCATACAGTTAGAAGACTCTGAAGGAAGAAGGAATGACTACTACAGGAAGGAAGAATGCTGCTACAAGAAGGAAGAGTGCTAAAACCTAAAATGACAATGCCTAAGAGAGACCTAATCAAATCATAGAACTTCAAGGCCATTAGGCAACTATCTATGCCACAATAGAGAAGAAGAAGGCAACAAAAGGAAATGAGACATCCACCATCAAAACAGAACTCAAACTGCAGTGATGAAAAGACACTTTCCAAGAGGTCTCTAATCTCTTTCTAGCTTTTGTCCAAGGCCTAAGAGATGTTATAAAAATGATAGAATGGCATGGGAGTCAAGTTGAAGGCCTATCCTAGGCTCAACCTATCATTTATGCTAAAAAATGGTTTCTTATAGTTTTAACAGGGTTTCCTGTAGGTTTCCCATAGTTTTGATAGGAATTACTACAGGATGCCCTAGTTCTCATGTAAAAGCATTTTGAAGGTTTCAGAGCTTTCCAAATGGTGGAACAAGGTAGTAGAAGGTTGATAAGGATGTGGAAGACCTTGCCAAACTGAAAAATATTCAAGAACCATCTTCAATAAGGGGATGGAGGAAAACTAATGGTCTCAAGAAACAAGGAAGTTTCTTTGCACAAATATGTTTTTGGGCTTGTCCTTGTAGAACTTACAGCCAAGATTCTTAATGCACAAGAGAGAGGCCACCATGGCCATGAATGAGGCACAATGAGGTCACCAAGTTGCTCATAGGATGAGCAACACTTTCAGCAGGGGGCATGATGGGCCTCTAAATTAGACATAAATTGAGGTCCATGCCTCTAAATCAAACATAAATTAAGGCCTATGACCGTCCTTCAATACATTAAAGCTCTCTTTTTGCATTAGATAATATATTTTTAACTTTAATATATTCATTCGGAAGGTTTATGAATAATTGCATATTTGTGCCTAATATTATTTATTTTTGTGGAATATTATGAGAATATTGGGCAGATTATGAAGATTTGGAGGAGGAGTTAATTTAGGGACTTGCTCCCTACTACATGAGGATCGCTATTAAATAATAAATCAACGGGCTATTATGGAATTATGGCACAGATTGTGGAAATCTGATGATTGAGAAAATCCAAGAATGTGTTCCTTGCCATTTAATTCAGATGCCTAGTATTGGGAACCAGATCCACTAATCAAGGAATTTTCGCGGGGAAAGCTTCCTCCACTCACAAGGAATGATTCCTAATCATTTTGTATCAGTACCAAGTCGAATTTACCTCTAGGGAGAGATTTTCATTAATGTTATTGTGGAGAGAACTCGTATTTCTGCAGTTCCATTGTATTTTCTTGCAGGGATGTAATTGTATTGATGAAAATAATGAAGAATGGTGTCATTTTCAGCTTCTAAATATTGTCCTCCATAGGTATTTGAGTTTCCTTGGGCTTGGCAATCCTAGGAGCCTCAGAGACCTTTTGTATCATTTTCTTTCCTTCTTTTCACTTCTTATTCACATGCATCTCTTGTTTTTATTTCTTTCTATTTCTGCATTTAGTATTAATGATTTCTTATTGTAGGATTGGGTTAAATGGTTGATGTAAGTTATTTTGTAGAATCAAAAGCATAATTTAATCATTATAAAAGATTTGGAAGGTCATAGTAATCATTGAGCTAATTGGATTAGCTTTCTTATTCCCAAATCTAGATTTCTGGAACTCCTTTGTGGCAAAGAAAAGTAAATTTTTGTTATTTTTTAGAGAATACTAACGAGCTTCAATCGAGTTGGTTCCAATTGCATTAGATCACAAAAACATTATATTTAATAACAAAATTTACCCCACTTAATTTTCACTTGATTATTTTAGGCATTTGATGGATTTACTAGCTCACTAGTTCTCAAATTTCTAGATTTTAGACTAGTATTGTTTTGCTATATTTTAGCATGGGTTAACAGAGGTATTTTTCAGTGATTCCACTTGGAATGGAGACCTAAGACATCTTAGTCAATAAAAAAATTGTCCCATCCAATTTGGATTTTATTTTCTTGGTCATTCGATGAATTATAATTTCGTATAGTAAATCTATGACATCCTGTAGTAAAACAAGGGATCCTGTAGGAGAACTAGGGGATCTTGTCGGAGAACTAGTACATCCTGCAGGAAATCCCGTAGTAGCCTGTCTTGAGCCCAAATTGAGAAAAATCATCATTGAAGCTGGGATTAGGCCTCTACTTGACCTCCAAGCCATCAAAATCATTATATCCCTCTTCCTCCACACCTATCTCCCCTACCAAAGATCAAGGAAAGATTAGCATTTGCATTTATAAACCAAAAAGATTAAAAAAATGAGTTATTTTATATTCACACATGCACATAAAAGTTGATACTCCCCAAATCAGACTCCATGCTCAGTTAGTTCGAATCATCACATGTGATAAATAGGGTTAAGTTAGGTTTCTTTTACATTTAGTTCATGATCTTTATGCAATTAGAATATGTTTCTTTCCTTGTACTTTATTTCTTGCAATAAGTTAAGGTTTCTATTTCGAGCATTTCATTTTTTGCAATTAGTTTAGGATTTGGCTTCAGTACATGCACTCCATTACATCATGACAGTAAAGGAGTGACACATTGGATACTGCACATATAGCGTCGATACCTCTTAAGTTAGTACGAACCCCGGGTTGATAATTAAAGTTGGTAGCATTGGGAGTTGCAACATTCTTGTTGCAATACCGAGGCTCATCACCACTTAGCTAAATCATTGACTTCACAATTGAATTTATCACAAGAACAACACGAGTAACAAAAGCTCCATATCGCATGAGCACGCTTGCATTCGTTGAACTAAAATTACAGCTAGAAGAATTGATGGAAAAGGTTAAATTTGGCCCAATGTATCACTGTGGGGAGCCCCTGCACTATTTTTTAAGAAAAAGGATGGAACGCTATGTCTATGTATTGCCTATAACTATAGGCTATTAAATAAGGCCACTATGAAGAATAAGTACCCATTGCCCAGGATTGATGATCTGTTTGATCAATTGAAAGGGGTTGCAGTGTTCTATAAGATCGATTTAAGGTCGAGATACCCTTAGGTAAGAATTAAGTAGGAGGACATTCACAAGACCGCATTCAGAATGAGGTATTTCCACTATGAATTCACAGTAATTCCATTCGAACTCACAAATTATCCAACAACTTTTATGTGCCTTATGAACAATATGCTTAGGGCATTCTTGAGTAAATTTCTGCTAGTATTTGTGGATAATATCTTAGTGTATTCAAAGAATGAAAATGTGCACGAGGACCACCTCAAGGTTGTGTTGCAATTTCTCAAAGGAAATAAATTATTTTCCAAGCTCAGTAAGTGCGAGTTTTTCCATACCCAGATTCACAATTTGGGTCATGTAATCTCAAAGGAGGGAGTGGCTATGGATCCATAGAAGATCAAAGAAATAGTGGATTGGGACACACCCCAAAATGTGATAGAGGTAAGATAATTTATGTGATTGGTTGGTTACTATCAAAGATTCATTCGAAAATTCTAAAATTTTTGGCATCCCCTCACCGTGTTGCAGAGAAAAGGAGTAAAATTTTAGTGGACATGTGAATGTGTGGCTAGTTTTGAACAATTGAAGAATTTACTCACCCATGCACCTACCTTAATAATTTTTTACCGAGAAAAGGATATTATTTTTTTCATTGATTCTTGTAAGGATGGAATTGGTGGAGTCTTGATGAAGGAAGGACATGTGATCTGTTGTGAATACAAGACGCTGAATGAGCATGAAAGGTACTATGTCACCCATGATTGAGAGATGGCAGCCATTGTGCATGCACTAAAAATGTGGATATATTACCTATTGGGGAGAAGATTTTCATTGTTGATTGATCATGGAGGTATGAAATATTTGTTTGACCAACCAAAATTGAATGCCAGAAAAGCGAGGAGGTTGGATTTGATCAGTGAATTTGATTTTTAAATCAAGTACATTAAAGGAAAATAAAATAAAGTGGTAGATTCACTCAACAGAAGTTTGCAACAAGTTCGGTTGGTAGCCATAAGCGCCTACTAATTTGACCTCAAAGAGAGAATTAAAGAAGGATGATGAATTATGAGCATTATCAATTTGTGAAGAATTGCTCGCAGAAAAACTAGATGGGTCATTGAGCAAACGTTATCAGCTCAATAATGAGGGGATCTTAACATTTAAGAATAGGAAGTATGTGCCCAATATCAAGGAATTAAGGAAACTCATCATGGATGAATTCCATAAAAGACCTTACTTAGGTCACCCTGGATATAAAAATCTAATGACAACCATAAAAGAGGACATACTTTTGGCTAGGAATGAAAAAATATATTGTGGAATACCTTGCCAAATTCTTGGAATGTCAACAAGTGAAGGTGGAGTGTAGGCACCCAGCTAGACTGCTACAACCAATTCCAATTCTGAAATGGAAATGGGAGGTTATATCCATGGAATTCATTACAGGATTTCCCAGGACAGCTAGACAACATGATGTTATCGTGATGGTAGAGGATAAATTGAGCAAGGTGGCTCACTTTATTGTTGTCAAGTCCACTAATAAAGAAATAGATATAACCCAAATATTCATAAATGAGATAATCAGCTTGCATAGAGTTCCTAAAAATATAATATTAGAGAGAGATGCCAAGTTCGCTTCAAAATTTTGGATGACATTGTTTGAATGATTTGGAACTCAGTTAGCCTTCAACATTGCTTACCATTCTCAAACCAATTGTAAAGAAAAAAGGGGTAATAGAATCTTGGAGGACACATTGAGGATGTATGTGATGCATCAACCAGGAAAGTGGGAAGACTACTTTCCACTGATATGATTTTCATACAACAATGGTTACCAAGAGTCATTGGGAATGATCCTATTGAGGCATTTTATGGAAGGAAATGCAACACCCCTATCAATTAGGATGATCCAATGAATATAGTACTTGTTGGGTCATATTTGCTAAAATAAATGGAGCGGGAACTGTTCAAGATACACAAAATTTAAAGGTTTCCCAGGATACAAAGAAAATATGTGCGGGCCAACAGAGATTACATGAAGAGTCTCAAGTAGGAGAGCATGTTTATTTTGTATTAATCTAAAGATAAGCTCATTGAAAATAGGCTCATCTTCCAAACTGGCACCCAAATATAGTGGGCCATTTCATATTTTGGAAAGAGTGAGGCCTGCTGTCATTTGAGATAACCTAAGGTCAATTAGTTATGCCAAAGCATCTATAATGTTTTGTTGTTTTAAATGATTGGATGACCAGTGAAATGTTTATAAACAGATGCTTTAAACTTAGATAGATTCTTAATAAAGTAAAAGGTTGTTCTTCAAATACATATGATTATTTTGATTTTAGTGGGATGGAGAAGTAGAATATGGACAAGTATAATTGATTTAATATTGAAACTGAGTATTTTACCATTTATAAGAAGAAATTAAGAAAACAATGTTTTCTTAATCAACAAAATATAATCTGACTATCACAAAGATCTAGTGTAATTTATACTCAATGAGGAATTTACAATAACAAATAGTTCTGTAAATTTATCTCTTATTTAAGTTACAACTTCACAGAGGATCCAAAATGAAATTGAAATTCAATTAAATTTTAAATCGGATAACTGTAAAAGACTTAATTTATATGAAGAAGATATCATGAATAAACAAGATGAAATATAACTCACTAAGAGACAGACCATATGAGCCAAATCTAGAATCTTTTATTATCTAAAAAATGCTCCAGCTTAATACAAATTTGCTTGATAACTTGTTCAAGGGTTCAACCCTTAATACTTTGATGGAATGAAGTATTTAAACAAAATTTACAAAAATACTACAATTAATGCCTGAGTGACACGACATTATATTATTAACTTTGAACTAATAGAAAATAAATAATGCGATCAAAAGGAATGAATTTGGTGAAGTGATCTAGAAATCTGGCCCTGCTTTGGAGAAGAACAATTGTTGAGTGGCCACTATTCGGTTGTTGCACTAGTGAATTTGATATGTATTTTTAAACATGGAATTCGCACAACTTATCCCACCTTTCTTCATCTGGAATAGAAATATTTGTTACCTTGCAGTAGATCTCATCTACCTCAGTATACCGAGCCAAAGTGGATTTTACTGCAAAAATGTGTTTTATCTCGTGTTGGATAAAACTTATGTTGCTAATAGCTTCATAGAAAGCTCTCCCTGTCATAGAACCTTTGATGTTTGAAGACTTAGTTCTATCCTTTGCAATGTCTTGAAGCTTCTTCCTGTAATCTTCCTTGTTCATCAATTTATCATTGATCACAAATAGCGAAGGCAGGCCTTTCTTGTTCAATGCATCTATTCTAGTGAAAAACCTATTAACTGCTACCTCTAGAGTGTGACATTTCTCTATCAGTTGTACAACCAAATTCTTCTTTGTTAGAACTTTCTTTACCTCCACGATGGTTTTTGTTCTGTCATCTACTCCTAGATCATCCAACTCATATCTATTTTTGGAATTGAGGAACTTTATGATGTTGTTGGTTGTAGTAGGCATTTCTCCCAATTCAGCATTGATAGTGGAAATAGTTTGTTTGTCTTTCTCCATAAATTCCTTCTGCTCTAATATAATCTGGATACATGGAACTATTTCATCTATTTCTTCAATGATATATTTCCATATGATTTCTTTAACATTAGCCAGTGTGTAGCAAATAGAGGACTCAGTTGTTGACTTCTTCCATGCCTCTATCTAATTTGAGCTCTCTGTAGCTCTGCTGCATGAAAAGTCTCGGTCTTTGTTTGATGATCTTGTAGAATATTGACTTGAGCCTGCAATATTTTGATCTCTTCGGTCTGAAGAGACATGTTCTATACTGCATTTTCCAACTGATCTGCAACATCCCCTATGATTGTTGTAGAAGATGTGACTGTAGGAATGGTTGTGATAGGAAGTGCTTCCAAAGGGAAAACAATAATTTTGGCAACTTTATGCTTTTCTTTAATCATCTTCTCCACCTTTGTTTCCATTTGCTTCAACTGTGCACTCTGCTCCATGATGAGCTTCATCATGTCTGCCTTTTGTGTCTTTGTTTCTTCAATATCCTTGGCCAGAGGATCTTCCATAGCAGGAAATTTCAACTGCTTCCTTAATCTTGCGATGTATAATTTTTTTTTCTTTACAAACTCTTTTGCAGCATTAATGTTTGCAGGATCATTACCTACTTTGATCACCAAGTCCTCCAGATTTTTGATCCTGGTGCCTTTGGCGAGTGCAGTAACCTTCTCCATCTTCAGTTGTGATTGAACATTGGCTAATGTAACCTACAGTTTAGACAAGCTCATAGCAGTCTTAGTGACAGTGGAAAAAATAATTTCCCCAGTCTTATTGTGCATCTCCATTTGGTCAATGGGATGTATGTCTTTTACATCAAACACAAATGTTGTATTTTTGTAGTCTGATGCTACCTTGGGCTGGGGAACTTGTGCCTAGAGGAATGTCATTTGCATTCTACCTTTCTCTGAATCAAAAGTTGACAATAGCCTACTTTGAGAATTGAAATTCCGCTTCCAGAACTGATTGTAGGTGTTAATCTTCAAGGCCTCATTCCTTACTTTTATCTCCTTGAAAATTTCCATTATAATTTTCTCTGTCTCCCCTGTAGTAGATGTGTTGGTCTGCATTTTCTGTTGATCTTGTGAAGCCATGGAGGTAGTAGGAGACAGTGTGGTATGATCACCCACTAATGAGGAAACAAGTGGCTCATTAGTGGTGATAATTTTTTCCTGCTCTGAATCCTTGCTGAGGCTTAGTTTGAAACTAATCTTGGCCTTATTTCTATACATAATTTTGTATCCTTCACTGAAAATTTCAATCCCTTAAGGGGATTCTTCTTCTTTGCTTCTCTTAGTTGTTTTCTCCTGCATGGTAGGTGTATGTACTGTAGAGGATGATACCATCTTCTCCTCTGCCTCTCGAAGGGTATTCTCAACCCATTCTAGCTAGTTTTTGTACTTCTTTATCTCTCGTCTGGCAATTTGGTTTCTACTCTTAATTTAGAAATGATTCCTAATGGATCATATGACAAGGTAAAGCTAAGGCTGAACTGCATTTCTTTTAGTAGCTTATCTACTTCTTCCCCTGCTTCCCTATTGTTGCAAATGAAAGGCCCAATCTGTGTTTTAACTTTGAACTATGACTTCTTCTTGGTAGCTACAAAGTGGATCTCATCCATATTGAGCATCTCCCTTATGTACTCTAGTGAAAAAACCCTCATTGGGAGGAATTTAGGCAGCCTTTAAGGTGCAAGATCACACCCAAATATTCTCAATTATGTATAGTTTTGATAGAGGTACCAATCCCCTATCTGAACTTGGTTTGATAGCTACAACACCTTTCTAATTTCCTCATTGATCCTTGGTTTTGTTCTACTACTTAAGAGACTGATTGTTGGATGCAAAAACATCTCTATGAATTGTTTGTATGTGTATTGCTTTTATTCCTTCATCACCAAAGGTACAAAAGATGACTGATCATTGGTTCCCTTCTGCATCCAGCTTTTTTAAAGAAAGCTTGATGTTGTCTCCTTGAAAATATAACAACATATAAACTAACACAGAGGAATACTTGAACACCTACTCAATATCAAATTTGATAAACTTCTCATGAATTGGATTTGCAAGAGATTGGCTAAAGTTAAACATGATGGAGGGCTTATAATCAATAGAGAAAATGGACATAAATCCTATGATGGCCTCATCTACCCACATATCTAAGTAATAGACAAGGAGGTAAGAGATGACTGTGATAATTTGCTTGCCTCTCTCAGGGAAAATAGAGGATGGATAGGGAGGATTTTTCTTTGGCAATGAGGCATATTCTGTCAAGAAAAGTTTCAGGGTTTTGGCCCTTTTAGCAAAGTCCAATTTCTGGTACAATTCAACAAGTGCTTCATAGGAAAAGAGCGTGGCATTCTCTACTGTGGGGTCTTGCATCATCTGGCCTATGGCTTGAGGAGTGATAGTAAATATAATTTCTCCAGTGGGAGCAATGATGGCTCTTTGGCTTGGTAGATAACAAACATTACAGTTCTTAACAAATTCTAGGGTGATGTGGGTACGAGGAAAAATATAGCATGGTAAATTGGATTCCCATAGCTTAATGTCATCGGATTTTGTTGTGGTCACCAACAACCCCCCTTCTTCACTTGACATTAGCAATAACGTCAAGCAAAGAGGGGACCCTGAACAAAAATCCCAAAAAATATTTTTCTAAAGTTTTTGTATTTTTCTCCCTAAGGCTTAAATCGCATCGCAAAGAAAGGCCAAAGCATTGCTCGAGCGCGAAAAGCAAGACTGCGAAGGAGCGATGCAAAGTTCATCGCGTCGCATACATCACACGCGCCCCTTTAAAAGAAGACCTTCGAGAAATGCCGATCGCCGATGTGCATATCACAAGCATCGCGCTATACGGCATAACCATTAAACAAAATTTGCAATATCAGCGATTTGCGATCTGCGATGGCAGCGATTTGCGATCTGCGATGGCAGCGATTTGTGTTCTGCGATCTAAAAAGACTTATCACACGATAAAACCAGGATTAAGTGCGCGCCTTGAAGAAATTTAATGACCACATGCTTGAGTATCTAGGAATGATTGCATTACATTTATCGAAGAGTCAAGTCATGATGAATGTCAGGGTTATGCATTCATTAGAGATTAATACTTTCACGTCAAATCTTTTCATTTCCCTTCTTCTTTGCGTAGACTGCAAGACACGCAACTAATATAAGTTTATATGTAGGAAACATTTGAGGGAAAGAGGAAAGCGCCAATCAGATAGTAAAGAGAGAATGCCTCCGCAAACGGATGCTGCATGCAGCAGAACCGCGGATTCCAGATTATCAGCCAACCGGCACTGATGAAATTAGACTATTCAAGACTCACAGTCAAAGGCGCACAAAAGCAGCGTGTTCAGAAAAGATCCTGAAGCTCAGACTTGGTAAAGCAGAGAAAGAAGCGCATGAGAAGGAAGACGCTTCAGGAAAACCTGGAACAAAGAATGGAAACAATTCTTAAAACAGGGGGATGTCCATACAGCACGACTCCTAACCCACTCAGTCATTCGCACGACCGGAAACCGAAAACAGCAACAGCAAAATCAGTTCGAGAAGAACCTGGGTTATGCTAAGTATACACGTGGCGAATACACCCAGCTAGAGAAAGGTTTTCGAAAATATATTCTGGTCTGCTGGAAGGAAGTGCCAACTCCTGTTATTTCCACTTTTATCTCCAAAGCAAAAGAAGAAAGCGGCCAGTCGACTCTTCCCAGGAAAACGTTGCACTGTTGACAGCACTAAAGAGAATATACAGAAACGGTCAGAAATTAGATTTTAAATTTAGAAATAAAGTTGCTTTTAGTAAAAGGGCGGTCATTTGAAGCCGATTCCCTAATTTCATGTAATTAAGATTGATTAGTTAGTAGTATTTAACCCTTCTCATGGTTTTTAGAGAAGGGTCCGGAAATCTGTCAAAAAACTTATCCTCAGAACATGCACTTCTGCACCCTCAGAGGAGGTTTTTGATGAATAGATGGATCAAGATTTATTTATGTTTGCATTTTAATATCTGTTACTGATGTTGCACTTTTGTACTCTTAGCAGATGTTAGAACAAGTAGAAATAAATCATTATTACTTGAAGTTTATTGGTGAAGTTAGTCATAAATGGTACTTTTATCTCTTGACTAGATTCTGCTAGTATCCCTAAAGTGATATGTAGCTGAGTTCTTTATATGTTATTGTATGAATGTCTGCATTACCATTTGGCACTTCTGTACGGTGGGATCATTTAATCATGCTTAACATATAGAAGACTGATTATGCGATATGCTGTTCACAACTATTCTGCCTAACTTCTTATGCAGAATGGTTTATCTTTATTGGTTTATATTCTGATATCAGTTGAATGATCTTTATTACCAGCTGCTGTTAGAAATCTTTCTAGATCGCATAAACAAAAGAAAAACACCCCGGGTTAGCATAGATCAGATGTATTTCTCTTCATTAGATTACATTAGCATAGAGTCAGTTTAGCAGTTAGAATCGAGACTAGTTTAGAAAAACCTCTAGATTAATATCATCAGACTCTACGCACACACACACACCCATCACATTGGGAAACTGGTCCCATTACCCCCAGTCAGACCCGCTACTCCAAACGGGCAAGGAGCCGCCAACCAGGTTCCGGACCGGGTGGGTATCCCCCTTGTTGTTGACCCGACTTCGGGCCCCTCAACATTTCTAGCGCTAGAAGGAGGGCCTTAGCTATGAATGGCGCATAATTCAAAATTCAAATACCATTCTAAGAGCAAATCGCCCTCACCAACTTCCCCGACTTCCCCGGTATGACTAAACTCGGAACTCGAAGTCGCTCGGACATCCACCACTGCTATACATCCCGATACATCAGAACAACTTATTGTCGATCCCCCTGAAGTTCAAACCTTGATCCGTAAACTCCAGGGATTCTCTATTTTTAACCAGAAATCTGATAAATCTAAAGGCAGCTTGACTTCGCAATACAACCCTGCTCATCCCCTGACCCGATTGAAGAGTGAGAAGTTCGGCATTCAGCCAACTGAAATCCCTCTCCCCACTAGGAAAAGAGCAAGGAAAGCACTTCAAGAGTCTGACAGAGAGACTCTTTCATCCACCTCGTCCATTTCAACTCCCTCTCCACAAAGTCAACCACCCACATCTCCACCTCAAATCACTCATCCATCTTCCGCAACCCTTCCTCCACAATCGTCAAAAATCGTAACATCTCTATCTTCTCAACCTCGAAGATCATCTTCTGCACTTTTATTAACCAGCAACTCAGCGATGGCACAATCTCCATGGAACAACCCTGGGGCGGTTTTAATGCCTCCACCCCTGAGTCCAATACCTGCCCATCCTGAGAAGTGGTTACCAAAGTTCAATCCAGAAACTGGAATGCTAGCTGAAGAACATATCAATAATTTCATGCTTCCTGTTAATCTCAACGGGGTCACCAACGAAGATGCCGTGGTCCGACTCTTCCCCTATACGATGCAAGGGACAGCCGGGTCATGGTACTTTTTGCTACCCTCCGGATCTATCACCAGCTGGGATATTTTTCAAAATCAATTTCTCACCAAATTCGGCGATGATAGATCGACAGCGACACTGATCAACGATCTGTCCAATCTTAAAGCTGAGGCTAGGGAACCCATTAAAGATTTTAACTTACGGTTCAACAAGATCCTCAATAAAATCCCCGCTGCTTCCCAGCCCAGCGAGGAAGTAAGATGCGAATGGTACATCACAGCCTTACCTTCAAACTTGGCCATCTTCGTAGATAGGGCAAGCAAGACAACCTTAGTCGAAAACTTGGCTGAGGCATTGGCAGTCGAAAGACGCGTAGTAGCCCTAGAAAAAAGATCTACAATCGAAGAGCGTAAATCTAAGAAAATCTCTTTCAAAGAAGAAACCAAGAAGAAGCAAACGAAGGATCCTTTCGACATGGAAGGATTACAAAAAGTCTTGAAAGCCATGTCTAATGAGATGATTGACATAAGAAAGCAAGTAGCAGAATCGTCCCCAAGAAAGCCTTTTAGGAATTTCAAAAGAAATCCCCCTATGGAGACGAAGCCACCCAACGTGGTCTCAAATGTGGAATCTGAAGAAGAAGAAGAAGAGAGCACCATCGAAACACAGACCGACGACGAAGAAGGGGTGGAACTGCAAGGAATGTGGGATTTCATCCTCCCACAAGAGGAAGATCAAGAAGCACTTCCGGTTAGCACACGAAGCAGAAATCAACTTGATCCTCCCCAGACTACCCCAAAACAGAAGGGCGCAAGCCCTCCAGCGAAAGAAAAGGTCGCAACAAAGAAGACAACCCCTAAAGCGACCTCATTTAGCCCAGTCCAATCAGAGCAATCGCCTCCATCAAAGACACTAATAGTGTCGGATGAAATGGAGTATAACATCATCGATGACATGAAGAAGACTAGGGCTAATATCACCCTGTACGAGTTGAGCAAATTGAAACACCAACAGAAGATCATGATGAAAGAGTTACACGCCGTACCTACTGCACCTCTACCTACAGCTATAGCTTCCCATAATATAGGAAGACCCCCAATCAACGCGATCAATAAAATCGATCCAAATGACATCGCTTTGATTGGAGGGAGGTCTAGATCTCACACTCCTCCTTTCCTCTTTACTTATGAGATCTTTAACAGAAACGTGCATAACTGCTTGGTTGATTCTGGTGCTTCAACCAATATTCTACCCAAGTCAATATGTGCCAAACTTAATGTTCAACCGAAAAAATCCGCAGTGCGCATAGTTCAACTTGATCGATCACAAGTCGAAGTGATAGGCGAACTTAATCAAGTGAACATAAGACTGTCGTCCAACCCCAAGGTATGCCAGGTCATCGATATTCTAGTTTCTGACATCCCTGAATTTTATGGTCTAATTCTTAGCAGGGATTGGTCCGAGAAGCTCCACGGATACTTTTCGACTGACTGGTCACACATGTGGTTACCCTTCAACGGGAAGCCAAATCAAATAAAGGTTGAACGAGAACTGCACCAAAAGTACATAGTGACGGATTTGGAGGGAGAGAACGAAGCCATAGC
This sequence comes from Pinus tabuliformis, assembly GCA_031772625.1. Lineage (NCBI taxonomy): Eukaryota > Viridiplantae > Streptophyta > Pinopsida > Pinales > Pinaceae > Pinus > Pinus tabuliformis. Next base: position 304,146,957 of record CM062809.1, read on the forward strand.
ATACAACAGCAGCATCATAGGCAACTACTCGGTAGACTCTTTCCTTGGAAATTTCAATGCTCACATATCACCATATTTAGAAAATTCAGTCGTGTCCCAAGTAGAAAACTTTTCCCAGACTGATGATTCAAAATGTGTTAGTTTCTTAGATAACCCTGTAAATACTTCTTTATTTTGGAAATTTTATTTTGATGGCTCTAAGTCCAATGAGGGAGCGGGAGCAGGATGCGTCTTGATTAGCCCGGACGGAAATAAGACCATGCTCACATGCAGGCTGGAGTTCGATTGCACGAACAACACAGCGGAATACGAAGCCTTGGTGCAAGGCCTATACAAAGCAATCGGCTGCAACGTCAAATATCTTCAAGTCTTTGGAGATTCCGAGATCGTCATCAAACAGGTACGTAACACCATACACTGCCTGTCTAGTCATTTAAAGCACTATCAATCTTTAGTGCAAGATCTCACTGCGCATTTTACAGCATTCAATATTTCATCAATCCCAAGACTCCACAATGCAAGCGCAGACCTGCTAGCAAACGTAGCCTCCAGACTCATCCCCTCCGAAGACTTTAGTCTAGATAGGTTTTCCATAGAATTAATTTTTAAACCATCTATCCCTGACAACATCACCAACTAGAGAGTATTCAACGACGACCTAGACATCGTAAGTTTCCTTACCTCTGAAGGATCCTACTCAAACCAGATAATCGACGAGGATTGTCATGACCACCAAATACAACAAAATGGCACTGATAATGCTATACCCAAATCAGTGGTCAAATTAGAAGATTTGTATGACTTAAAAAGTCGGTTCAAAAGGTCAGCTAACGCCAAACTTTACAGTTCAACTCTGAACTACGAATCAGTGAACTTAGGAACCGAAGAGAAACCCCAAAACGTCAATCTAGGCCAAGGCCTGGCTCCTGAAGAAAAGTCAGCATACATCCGTCTTCTACGACAGTACAAAAACGTCTTTGCCTGGAACTACGATGAGCTGAAAACTTATAACACTTCTATCATTCAACACACTATCCCTATGATTGACAACGAGAAACCCGTCCAACAGAAGCTCAGGAAAATCCACCCCAACCTGGAAAATCAAATAAAAACTGAGCTGAATAAGTTGTTGAGAGCCAGAATAATTTTCCCGGTCAGACATTCCAAATGGGTATCCAATATGGTACCTGTTAGGAAGAAAAACGGAGATATTAGAATCTGCATCGACTTCCGGAATCTCAACAAAGCCTGTCAGAAAGACAATTTTCCCCTCCCACCTATGGAGCAAATATTACAGGCTGTAGCAGGCTCATAATTGATGTCTTTCCTAGATGGATTTTCAGGATATAATCAAGTGCTGGTACACCCAGACGATCAGCTAAAAACCACCTTCCGAACTAAATGGGGTACCTACGCGTATCGGAAGATGTTGTTCGGTCTGATCAACGCCGGTGCTACTTTTCAAAGAGCTATGGACATTGCGTTCAAAGGGTTAGTCAATAAATCAGTAGTGATTTATCTAGATGATATAACTGTGTACTCCAAGAACCGAAGCGACCATCTCAAAGGTTTGAAGCAAATCTTTCAAAGATGTTTAAGGTATGGAATCTCGCTTAACCCGAAGAAATCTTTTTTCGCGTTGAGTGAAGGAAAATTGCTAGGATTCATAGTGTCCAAATCGGGCATTCACATTGAACCTGACAGAATCAAAGAAATTTCCGAGATATCCATGCCCCATAACAAAAAGACCATGCAATCTTTCCTAGGACAGATCAATTTTGTGAAAAGATTTGTCCCAGATTTTTCACGTATTATTTCTCCTTTACAAAAAATGATAAAAAAGAATTCAAACTTTAGATGGGGTCTAGACGAGCACGAAGCGTTTAACTTAATCAAACAAGCCATCATCAACGCTCCATCCCTAGCAACCCCAAATTTTTCAGAACCATTCATCTTATACACGTTTGCCTCAGAAAATTCTTACGCTGCGATCTTGACCCAGGCAAACCAAGAAAAGGCAGAAGCCCCAATCGCATTCTTTAGCTCAAACTTACAAGGTGCTGAGCTGAAATATTCGGACGTAGAGAAACAGGCGTATGCCGTTTTCAAAGCGGTCAAATATTTCAGACCCTTCTTGCTAAAGGCCCATACCAAGGTCATAGTACCATTCCCAGTGGTAAGAAACCTCCTGATTCAGAAAGACGTGGGTGAAAAGAGAGCGAATTGGATCACCGCCTTGCAAGAATACGACCTGGAAATCAAGCCGGCACACATCGTAAGAGGCCAAGGCTTCTGCAAGATGTTAGCCGGAGCATCGCAAATCCCCGAAGAATCGCCTGAAGAGGTACACACGTATGAGGTAAGCCTAAACGACGCAGAATCATTTTATGCTGACATCATTTATTTCCTAAAAAACGGATATGCTCCATTTCACCTGGATCACATCAAAAAGAGAGCCCTGAGGTTGAAATCTAAACAATATCAGCTCGTAGATGATGTCTTGTTTAAAAGAAACTATGATTCTGTGCTTCTTAGATGTCTTGAGAAAACTGAAGCCGAAAAGGTTTTGCAGGAACTCCACGATGGACCAGCAGGTGGACACTATGCCGGAGAAGCCACCGCACACAAAATCTTACGTGTAGGATACTACTGGCCCACGCTGTTCAAAGACTCGTACAATCACGTAAGAAAATGCCAAGTCTGCCAAACGGCTGCAGGGAAACAAAAGAAGTCATCCATGCCACTGCAGCCGGTTAACATCGAACAGCCGTTCAGCCAATGGGGCCTGGACATAATAGGTGAGATCGTTCCTCACTCCTCTAAACAGCATAGGTATATCCTCACTGCAACTGACTATTTTACTAAATGGGTAGAGGCAGTTCCTCTCAAGACAGCTAATTCTGAAAACATTGTTGAATTCATAGATCAGTTCATCATTACTAGGTTTGGATTGCCAACGGCCTTAATATTTGATAACGCTTCATATTTTTCTGGAAATACCATGACTGAGTTCGCACTCAAAAGAGGGTTCAAACTAAAGTATTCCGCCAACTACTATCCGCAAGGTAATGGGTTGGCTGAATCAACGAACAAGAACCTAATCAGGATCATCAAAAAGACAGTCGACCAAAACCAAAAGAATTGGCACAAAGCGCTGGTAAACGCCTTATGGGCAGACAGAATTACCAAGAAAGCCTCTATCGGGACTTCTCCCTTTAATTTGGTTTACGGGAGGGAAGCAGTTCTTCCTACTCACTTACTCATTCCCTCCTTGTCCTTAGTACAATACATTGATGAAGTACCTACTTCTCCCTTACAACTAAGGAAAATGGAAATAATCAAGTTAGAAGAACGACGAGAGCAGGCCAAGAAAACCCATGCTCACCACCAAGCGCTGATAAAATCCTCTTTTGATTCGAACATAATGACCAGAAAAAACTTTCAGATGGGTGATTTAGTTTTGAAGTGGGATAAGGCTCACGAAGAAAAGGGCAAACATACGAAATTCCAGAAGCTATGGCTTGGTCCTTTTCAAATCGTAGAAGTCATAGGCCCATCGACTTTTGTGTTGCAGGACTTGACAGGCAGGAGAGATTCTCTGCCTGTAAACGGACAAATCCTCAAAATGTATTTCCCATAGAAGGTCATCCTTCTGTTTTTGTAGGATAATTTTAATTTTTTTTTTTTACGTTAGTTTTCCATTTTTTTCTTCATAAATAGGGTTGGTTGTGAACGATCATAAATAGTATTCATGAAGAAACATACCATTTCTCTATCAGATTTTGATTTCACTTGTATAAATAGCAAAACTTTTCGAAAAATCTGACTTTTATTATTGACAGGTAGAGTTAACTTTAGCCTGAATATGATGTTAGTTTCAACTTTACAAAGAAATCTGGGATGAAAGTAACTTTTGGCAAAAATTGTTTTATGCCAATGCAATGAAAAGTATCATCGATAGCAAAATAAGTATTCTCTGCAAAACTGCTGTTCTTAAACTCTATTATTGTCGTCCAGAGCTTTCTTAAGGAAAAACAATGACTTCCTCCCTGCTAAGGAGAATCGCAGCATCCAGAGAAACAATCCAAGAAAACACTATATCTCAAAGAATAAGAGGTCTCATCGCGAGCCGGCTTATCATGATCACAGGTATTATAACTTGCTGACTTTGCCACTACTGTCTATCAAAACAGGGCAACGACTCAAGATTGTTGCAATCAAAAGACAAGGGGTCTCATCATGAGCCAGCTTGTTCAGCAAAAGTGTAAATCAAGTGGATGACTGTGTCATAATTTGGCCACCAAACCAAGACATTGTTCTTTAGAGAATAAAAAAAATTAAAAAAGAAATAAAAAGTGTCAAAAGGGTTTTTCTCTGGAATGTTGTAAATAACCTCAAGCAGGAAAAAGGATCATTGCTGGATAACATGGTAACCCTGTCGAGGCTATGGACGCTTGCGGGCAGCAGAGGCTCTACCTACGACAAAGGAGCATACTTTACAAAGCCAGTACGCAGAGAAGACCTTATTTTGTCTTTGAAAAGATTGAGTAATGACTAGGTATGAATACAAGAAATAACCCAGAGGAAACAAACAATCAGAATGAAATAAGAAGTTGTGACGAAGCATCATTGACAGGATAAAAGGTAATACTCTATCTGTCCATAACAAAATTTAGGCATAAGAAAACTTTTCTGTTTTGGAAGTGAAAATGCAATAGAACAAGCAGAGATAACTGGTTCTTCACAGTGAATCGCCATTGTTGTGGTCACCAACAACCCCCCTTCTTCACTTGACATTAGCAATAACGTCAAGCAAAGAGGGGACCCTGAACAAAAATCCCAAAAAATATTTTTCTAAAGTTTTTGTATTTTTCTCCCTAAGGCTTAAATCGCATCGCAAAGAAAGGTCGAAGCATTGCTCGAGCACGAAAAGCAAGACTGCGAAGGAGCGATGCGAAGTTCATCGCGTCGCATACATCACACGCGCCCCTTTAAAAGAAGACCTTCGAGAAATGCCGATCGCCGATATGCGATATCGCAAATCGCAAGCATCGCGCTATACGGCATAACCATTAAACAAAATTTGCGATATCAGCGATTTGCGATCTGCGATGGCAGCGATTTGCGATCTGCGATGGCAGCGATTTGCGATCTGCGATCTGAAAAGACTTATCACACGATAAACCCAGGATTAAGTGCGCGCCTTGAAGAAATTTAATGACCACATGCTTGAGTATCTAGGAATGATTGCATTACATTTATCGAAGAGTCAAGTCATGATGAATGTCAGGGTTATGCATTCATTAGAGATTAATACTTTCACGTCAAATCTTTTCATTTCCCTTCTTCTTTGCGTAGACTGCAAGACACGCAACTAATATAAGTTTATATGCAGGAAACATTTGAGGGAAAGAGGAAAGCGCCAATCAGATAGTAAAGAGAGAATGCCTCCGCAAACGGATGCCGCATGCAGCAGAACCGCAGATTCCAGATTATCAGCCAACCGGCACTGATGAAATTAGACTATTCAAGACTCAGAGTCAAAGGCGCACAAAAGCAGCGTGTTCAGAAAAGATCCTGAAGCTCAGACTTGGTAAAGCAGAGAAAGAAGCGCATGAGAAGGAAGACGCTTCAGGAAAACCTGGAACAAAGAACGGAAACAATTCTTAAAACAGGGGGATGTCCATACAGCACGACTCCTAACCCACTCAGTCATTCGCACGACCGGAAACCGAAAACAGCAACAGCAAAATCAGTTCGAGAAGAACCTGGGTTATGCTAAGTATACACGTGGCGAATACACCCAGCTAGAGAAAGGTTTTCGAAAATATCTTCTGGTCTGCCGGAAGGAAGTGCCAGCTCCTGTTATTTCCACTTTTATCTCCAGAGCAAAAGAAGAAAGCGGCCAGCCGACTCTTCCTAGGAAAACGTTGCACTGTTGACAGCACTAAAGAGAATATACAGAAACGGTCAGAAATTAGATTTTAAATTTAGAAATAAAGTTGCTTTTAGTAAAAGGGCGGTCATTTGAAGCTGATTCCCTAATTTCATGTAATTAAGATTGATTAGTTAGTAGTATTTAACCCTTCTCATGGTTTTTAGAGAAGGGTCCGGAAATCTGTCAAAAAACTTATCCTCAGAACATGCACTTCTGCACCCTCAGAGGAGGTTTTTGATGAATAGATGGATCAAGATTTATTTATGTTTGCATTTTAATATCTGTTACTGATGTTGCACTTCTGTACTCTTAGCAGATGTTAGAACAAGTAGAAATAAATCATTATTACTTGAAGTTTATTGGTGAAGTTAGTCATAAATGGTACTTTTATCTCTTGACTAGATTCTGCTAGTATCCCTAAAGTGATATGTAGCTGAGTTCTTTATATGTTATTGTATGAATGTCTGCATTACCATTTGGCACTTCTGTACGGTGGGATCATTTAATCATGCTTAACATATAGAAGACTGATTATGTGATATGCTGTTCACAACTATTCTGCCTAACTTCTTATGCAGAATGGTTTATCTTTATTGGTTTATATTCTGATATCAGTTGAATGATCTTTATTACCAGCTGCTGTTAGAAATCTTTCTAGATCGCATAAACAAAAGAAAAACACCCCGGGTTAGCATAGATCAGATGTATTTCTCTTCATTAGATTACATTAGCATAGAGTTAGTTTAGCAGTTAGAATCGAGACTAGTTTAGAAAAATCTCTAGATTAATATCATCAGACTCTACGCACACACACACACCCATCACATTGGGAAACTGGTCCCATTACCCCCAGTCAGACCCGCTACTCCAAACGGGCAAGGAGCCTCCAACCAGGTTCCGGACCGGGTGGGTATCCCCCTTGTTGTTGACCCGACTTCGGGCCCCTCAACAGATTTGTCTATGTATTTGTCCTTGACCCAGCAATACATCTCGAAAAGGTCAAATTCGTAGAGAGTTTCATGGATTTTAAGGTCTTTGTCAGCCAAAGGGATGTGGCGAAAATCAATGCGAGGATATATCAGAGGATTAACAGGTTATTCTGGTCCCTTTTCCTTTGGAGGCATCTTCAGATAAGGCTAAGGACAGTAGTGAAAACTGGATTGGAGGCTTCAATACAGAGAGAGAAGTCAGAATTCGGGGGCAAGAATAGAGGTAATAGGTTGAAAATGAGTGAGCAGATAATGTCGTTGGCAGGTGAAAATGTAGGAGTTTAGTCCAGCAAACCTGTAATAGAGCAATAATAGTGGCAGTGTATGAATTCAGTAACCAGTTAATGAGTGAAAGGGAGGTTTATATAACAGTCTAGTTTTTCCCCTGAAGGTGGCATGGGTCCGTTGGATTAACAGCTAAACCAATTGATTGATTAACGATTTAATTTTGGAGGGAGCGAATGTAATTGGTGGAGTTAACAGGAAAATGACATGGTGGAGGGTGAGTGGTGGGAGTGCAAGGGGTATAAGAGTGGTATCAAGAGTCAGGGAAACTGCTTTTTTGAGGGCGGTAAGCCGTTACAGTTTCACCTGAGGGGGGTCCAAAAAGCTATGGTGTTGACACGTAGGACGAGCACAGTTTTGAATACCACCCATTTCGGACCCCCCCCCCCTTGATGGTAAGTTCGAATGGTGCCGAGGGGGCGAAATGCTGTGTGGGCTGTCGGATCTTGGGAGACGGGCAGAGATGAGTCGATAGGTGACATAGAGTTAATGTGACATGAAGGGTTGATGTTGGTGGGGTCAGCGGGAATTAATTTACTGCATAGTGGGGAATATTTGCAATGTATGAGAGGGGTGTTAAAACTTAGGAATAGGTGGGTGGAGGAAAATATGAGTGGAGCGATGATTTTGGGGTTTAAAAATTAGGAATAGGGGATTAATACACCAAAATTAATTGATATATAAAACCTTAGAGAAAAACTTTAATCTTTTTCCCTTTTCTTCTGCACATGAAGATAACATTTGATATTTGACTTTAGGATAAAATCTTCATGTTTTTTTTTCTAACCACCATAGTGCTTCTACCTACCCTTTTTCACTCCATTCTTTTTCTAAGCTAACATTTTCTCTTCTTGCTTTGCAGGGTGCACTTAAGCTAGCAGACCCAACTCATTTTTCTTTTAATGTACATCTACCTTATCCTATCACTTACTTCACCATTGACTCAGATTAAGTTGTTGAGTCAATGCTATTTCTACCTAGCTACTGATTTACGAAGCTTAATTTTTTTGGTAAACCTTCATTCACTAATCTATTTAACAAAAATTTAAATGACTTCAGTCATGATTAAACTGTATGACCTGAATGGAATTTCAATCATTGTGGAATTCAAGAACAATTTGCACACAACCCTTATTTGGAAATGGAATAAAAGATCTAACTAATCAAAACCAAATTATGTTACAACATCGGCTCCAGCTGGGGACTGCTTCCCCCTGTGGGATGAAAAGAACAAGAAGGTCCAAGTGCCTTCTCCTCGAGCTATGGAGTCTTTGTTGAAACAAATACTCACTTGAAATTTTTTCAAAAATGAAATGAACTTTCCGGATATTTACAGATGAAGAATGAATGGGTGAAAAATTAATATTGAATGTAATGTTTCAAGTATTTCCCATTGACTAGCAATGAGGAATAATCTCCTTCCAAATTATGCAAGATGAATGTATTATTCCCTTTGACTTATGCAATGCTAAATGGACCAAACCAGAGGTTGTAAAAATTTTCATGCTTTCCTTTATCTTCTCTCCTTGTATCCCATGTAAGCACTAGGTCACCTTTCTTTAAATTCCTTTCTCTAGCCTTTCTGTCATACAATTCTTTCATCTTATTTTGGTATTTCCTTAGCTTGTACTGAATTTCATCCCTGTCTTCATTCAAATCAATAATTTGATTGATCCTTCTTGATAAATCATCTTTTTCTTCATAAGATTCCTGAAGGAATCTCATAACAAGTAAATCTAAATGAGTAGGAAAAATTACTTCCTTGCCATAAACTAATTGGAAAGGAGACTTGCCTGTTGATCTCTTAGGAGAAACTATGTTTTCCCAAATTGGATAGGCTAGATGGTTGTCCCAACTCTTTTTATGGTCTTCAAGAGTCTTCTTAATGACCTTAACTAAGCTCTTGTTGGAGGACTCTGCTAGCCCATTACCCTGTGGATAGTATGGTGTAGAATGGTGTAATAAGATTGAATACTTTTGACAGAACTCAATCATTTTAACACTGCTGAAAGCTGCAGCATTATTTGTAACAATCTATTGAGGACATCCAAATCTTGATAGGATATTTTCTTCAAGGAATTTAATCACAACACTTGGTAAAATAGTCTGTAGCAGTTAAAATCCATCTGTGTTGATTACTTGATTGTGGATGAATTTCCCCTATAAATTCCAACCCCCATTGTAGAAAAGGAGAATGAACCAACACTGGAACCAAAGGAATTGCTGACAGTTTCTGTTTTCCTGCAAATAATTGGCATGGTTTGCAACTTCTTACTCTTGCTCCAACTTCTTTAAAAAGTGTGGGCTAGTAGAAACCTGCTTTTAAAATTTTATAGGTTGTTTCTCTCCAGGAATAGTGTCCACCACAAAACCCTACATGGAACTGATCTATAATTCCCTCTGTTTCATTTTCAGTTAAACAAAGAAGAAGGATATTAAGAGGGTCTTTCCAGTATAGATTAGCATTGATAATGCAGTATTTTACTACTTTAAGCTTTAGGGATTTGTACTGCTTCAAGTTAAGATTAGCTGGACATTGAAAATCCCTAAGAAACTACACAATATTAGAGTACCAATTAGAGAGTATATATTTCTGATCTATGTGAAAAGGAATTGCTTGATCTGAAGAAAGAGGTTCTTGTGGGTTCTCCCCTTCAATAAGAGGAGGAGGTTCTTATGGATTCTCCTGAGATATTATGGAAGGTTCTTGTGGATTCTCCCTTGGTACTAAGGAAGGTTCTTGTGGATTCTCGCCTGATGAAATTTCAGAAACTAGATTTATCCCCAATATTTTGCAGTTGGATTTAGCTAACAATTTGGCTAGGCCTTGGCCTTTTACTAGCTTTGTGGTCTTAATTTCAAGGTCAAATTCAAGGATTTTAGCAATCCATCTCCCTCTTCTTCCATTAGTATCAGGCTGAGTCAAAATAGTTTTGACAACATGATTAGGGACATAAGTTGTAATGTGTGAATGTAGGACATAGGTTCTAAAGGCTTTGAGTGCTTGAATTAAGGCATAAGCTTGTTTTTCAATAATATCATACCTAAGTTCAGCATCCCTCATAACTTTGGAAAATAAGGCTACAAATTGGTCATCACCATTTGTGTTCTTCTGTAAAAGAACAAAAGCTAAGGTCGTCTCGAATGAAAAGGAAAATATGCTAAAAGGTGAATAATAATCAGGGCTAGCTAATGTAGGGGCCTTAGATATAGCCTTTTTGATCTAATCAAAAGCATATCTAGCAGAAACTGTTCATTTCACTTCATTGTTTTTATTTAGCATATCAGTTATATCCTTAACTATCTTTGCATAATTAGGGATGAACCTTCTAAGAAAATTTATCTTTCCAAGGAAGGTTTGTATCTCTTTCTTATTCCTTGGTAGAGATAAGGTCTGAATAGATGAAACTCTCTTTGGGTCAATTATAACTCCCTCCTTGGAGATTATATTCCCTAGTAATTTCCCTTCCTTTACAGCAAATAAAGATTTCTTCATATTAATGGATATGCCGAATTTCTTGCACCTATCAAAAACCTTGCTCAAGTGTTTTAAATGATTTTCATGAGAATCAGAGAAAACAGTTAAATTTTCTAATAAATGACAGTAAATTCAGATGTTTTACCTACAAATGCTAGATCCATGGCTCTCTAGAAAGTGGCTCCAGCATTGGTTAACCCAAATGGCATTCTAGCATACATAAATGTACCCCAAGGAGTGGTGAAAGCAGTTTTGTCTTGGTCAGCTTGACTTACCATGATCTTTTTGTAACCAAAAAATCCATCTAGCATAGAAATCCTATTTACACCTGAAACTTTCTAAAGTAGATGATCCATTTTGGGCAATGGATAGTTATCCTTTAAAGATGATTTTTTCAGATTTCAGAAGTCTACACATAGCCTAATCTCACCATTTTTCTTTTTGACAGGAACTAGGTTGGCTACCCAATCAGAATACCTTAAAGGTACTATGATATGAGCATCAAGCAAATTTTTAAGATCTTTCTCAATGGTTGGAAGTAGTATGGGATTGATTCTTCTTAGTTTTTTCTAAAACGGTTTTGCTTCTGGTTTCAAAGGAATCTTGTGCTCAATCAAAGATGTATCATAAGTTTTTAACTCATTATAATACCAGGAAAAAACATCTTTGTAAATTTTAAGAAGATTCAAGTGTTTGATTAAATTTACATCCAAAGGCAAGGTTGATGATAATTTAACATTTCTTACATCATTCAAAGTCCCGATATTGCTTTATTCAATTTCTTCTTCGGGTGAGTTAAACAAGGGGTTTTTAGAGACATCATTATTATCAAATAGTTTTTCCAATGGAACTAATCCTTTAAGAATAAAATTATTAGATAATTGGATGATATCATGATCAATAATTTTAGGAATGAATGAAGTTTCTGGATTTTGGTGATTTGATTCTTGAACATCTTTTTGATCTTCTTCATTCTGCATATTTGAGAATTCATCAATGACTTGAAGGAAATATTTTAATTGTTCATCATGTTCAAAAATTTGTCAGTGTTTAAGGTTATTAGGAATTGAAGGGCTATACTTGACTTGAATTTGGTACTCTAAAAATACTGGATCAGGGATTTTGAAAGAGCTTGCTGAGACAACTAGTGAGTCAGCATGCATATATTCATCTCTAGGAATAGCAGTTATGTTAAATCCTTGGAAGAAATTTTCAATTGTGTCCCAAACTTCATTTCTATAGGACTTAAGCCTTGGGTGTTTCACTTGACACAAATTTCTAACCTGGTTCACTATGAGCTCAGAATTAGAAAAGAATCTCAAGTTTTGAACCTTTAAACTCTTATCTAGCTCAAGGCCAAGAAGAAAAGCCTCATACTCATCCACATTATTGGTGACCTCAAATTGAAGTTTACATGACTGAGTTATGCTTTCTTTATTTGGTGATATTAAAACAATTCCTTCTCTTGCTCCTTCTTTTGAGCAAGAGCCATCAAAATAAAGTTTCCAGATATCTGATTCTACAATTTTGGCTTTGGAAACAATATTTTCAATGGAAAGTTGAGTGCTTGATGAATTTTTTGAAGATAACTGAAAGCAACCAAAATCCTGATCTACTGCATAAATAGGGTGGTTTTTTTCTTGATCAGGCCTGCAAACAGTATGAAGGAATCTGACTTCCCTATATAACCTTAAATGTTCACCTCCATAGACTGGAATAGTAGCAAAAGACATGTCCATCTGAAGTGATCCTCCGAGTTTAGCACATCATGATCTAGATAGGAGCATGCCAAAATTGGCAGGAATATCAGTGACAACTATGTCTAAAACTATACTCTTTATAGGTGTTTGAGCTAAGGTCATAGCTAGGTCTTTGATCAATTCTAGGCATGGTACTTTCTTTGAATCAAAGGTGTAAAGATCATGATAAGAACGAGTAACTTGTAACTGAAGCTGGTCCATAATTACCTTTGGCATAAGGTTATGAGAAGCTCCACAATCCAGCATGCAGTTATACAAAAGAAAGTCATGGGCCTTTAAAGTTACATAAAATGGTGGAGCAATTCCATCCATCATATAGAAACTAGGGCCAAACACTACTGAGGGCTTTTCATCTTGCAAACTAATAACATCAACCTCAACATCTACACTAGAGGACTGTATCCATTTAGACAATTGATTTTTATAACCAGGGTTTTTGGAAAGTTCAGCTAAAGGTGTAGGAATCTTGACTCTTTCCAATTCCTTTTCAATATTAAAAGTTGTAAAAATGGTCTTGTTAGATGAAAAGGTTTCAGTGGATGAATCTATAGTCTGATGTGTTGGAGTTTGTGTTTGAATGGATTTTATTGCAGGTTCAATTATAGTGGTATATTTTGAAGGTCTACTTGGACCTAATCTTGGCCTTAGATCATACCTCTTATTTAATTATACAATCAAAAATTCAGAGAATGCTTGGTATTTTAAAGGTTGAACATCTCCTTGTTCTTGTTCAAAAGACTACGGTGAAGACGAAGGAACTATTTCCCTTTGTACTATCGAAGAATCAATATTATTGATATCTTCAGTGATTAAAGGGCTTGTGTCCCGTGGTTGTTGATCATCAATCAACAAAGGTGGTGTTTAGTCAATTTAGTGTCCTAAATTGCTTGCATAAATTATCAACCGAGGTTTGTAAACTGATGAAGTTTGGTGCACTATATGTGCTTAGTTAACCTTTCTCTTACTTTGTTGTTTTGTATTTTATATTATTTTTGGGGGGTTTCTATTCTTTGATGTCTAAGAATGTACAACCTGAAAATATGAGAAAATTTAAGTGAATCTAATTAATTTTAAAGGGAAGGAAATGTTCCTAAGTTAATCTAATTTCCTAAAAATGGACCAAGAACTGTTGGCTAGTTAGAACCTAATAAAAAAAAATAGAGCATCCACCTTATCTTATCATTAGTCCTAATCCATGGATCTAATTCTTAAAACCAAGTATGAAATGGATACAGAAGGTAACTCAGTAATTGCATTCATTAACATTCAATCATTCAGTTTTGGAATATGATTCAATCAATCTCCTTGAAATGATTATTGGGAATATCAGTGATGAAACTAAGTGAGGATCTGAAATCAAAAGGTAAAATCATGTAAAACTAATTGTAAACAACTAATGTATTATTGAATTTCTCCAACATTCAAATGTGAAGCATTACCCTCTTGAAGTGTTGTGCAATAAATCAATTATACCTTAGTTCCAAAGTTTCTAGGAAAATAAAAATGTGCTGAGTAAATTCAATCACTATATGAATTAGACATTTAACCATTTAGTTTAGGATCATCAATCATCTTTAAATGGCTTTTGAAAACACCCATTAACATAGTTAATTGGCAATTATGTTATAATAAAATGAATAACAAAACAATAAGAAAACTAAGCAACTATGTATTCTTATTACTTCAATCTTAATTCAATTTGGAAACAGAGCCGTTTTTCTCCACAAGATATCTTATAAGAACAAGGTTGCACAGTTGTGATTTATCATTATGCTATTGATTAAAAACTGAAATGAAATATCATCCTAATTTAGAAAACAGATTTGCTGAAAACAGAGTAATGGAAATTGAACTAAAAACAACCAATGAAAAACCTCCTTCAGTGCAGGGGCCCTCTGCACCTGATGTGGTTGGAATGCTAGCTAGTTAAGGATTCACTTTAAACGATCATTGGCAACATGAAGTTTGTATTATGAAAACAACGAAGTCTGAATACAGAGTATCAAAAAAAAGCCTGAACTTAACGTAATTCCTTCTTACTTCTCTTGGATACATGCAACCAATATTTAAATGAAAATAACATAATTTTTTATGAGATAAAATTGCTACAAGTGGCTAATTCGAATTAAATGTAACATGACTATTTATGAGATAAACTTTCTACAGGTGGCTAATTCGAATTGAAATAGGACTGTTTAAACTTTTGATTAGCTACAAGTGGCTAATTTGAATTAGATTTGCAACAGAATTGTTAGACTCTTGATTAGCTATGAAAGAGCAAATCAAGATTCCTACTGCTTTCGGATAACATACTTTGGCTCCATCTTTGACCATGACTTTAGGCTTGCTTTTCTGTTGATCTGGACCAAGTGAATAGGATAGAATCCACGTGGAGATGATTCTAGAAATTCCCATGTGGTCCAATTCTTCATTTGATATCTGGAACCTGCCAAACCATGAGAGTAGCTATGGAATCCACAGTTAGCTACAGAATAGGTTGTGTTCTGTAGCTAATTCGCAAAAATCTATTCAAATAGAAAGAACATGAAAATATAATATGGTGATCATTTTAACGCTTTCCTTAAGACAAAACCTAGAATTTATCATTGGTTGGGTCTGTAATATTATGAGAAATTGAGAGAAAAAGGTGAAAAAAATGTTAAGGAGAGGGTAATTATGAGGTTCAACATACCCCCACTGCAAAATCATTGCATGTCCTCATGCAATTTGCCAAAAATGTGAGTTATTCCTCCCTAATGCATTTGCTCAGACACCTCTACTAGTACATCCAATTTCCTTCTTTTGTTCTTCTTTGAAGTGATTGTCATTCTGGGTTTTCTCATAAGAAGCTTGTACTGAAGGTTAATGATTGCTTTGTTCAAAATCTTATTTTTTCTTTTCAATTTCCTGTTTTTCTTATACCATAGTCCTAGATGCAGAATGGTATTATTTTGAATTTCCTTGTCCAATTTATTTTGTTCCTTCAAGGTCTCATTCTCTTGTTTGATTTTTTTGTTCAATATCTCTAATTCATAAATTTCCTATTTGGGAGCATCGATTATAGGTTCTTATGGATTGACAGAAGGTTTTGGGTTCATTGAGGAACTTCTCTTCTCCAGTAGTCATATATTTGTTGATGTACTGGGTCTATGCCTGGAGATCTTCTGCTTGGGTTACCTTCAAAATAATGAACAGAAGAATTTTGAGGACTGTGTGCATAAGAGATGTTAATAGGAGATGGTTCTGGGGTTTCCTCGTCTAAATTTATGAACTTTGTCCTCTTTGATGATGTTTTCTTTACCAAACCTCAGAGTCTATAGCTTCTTCTAAGTTTTGGAGGACTTACATTCTCCTCATTTGTGACCTTTTTCTCCTTTCTTATCTTCCCTCTTGGCTTGATTTGCTTCTTGATTTCTGTCAGTTCTTCAGAGATTAACTTTTCATCATCTTTTTGCAATGAAGACTCAGGTCTGTTTTGAATAGCTATTCCAATATTCTTTCTTCTATTTCTTTTCACGTTATCTTCTTTAGGTGACTTTGGTGCTTCTTGGAAATGGTTTCTAATAAGGAAATTCTCCCAAGTATCTCCTATGATTTTTAAATGAAACTCAATCAATGTCTTTATCATCCCATGATGATACACGGTTGTATCTATGAACTATATTCTCTTTTGCACATTTGAGGCCATCCTTCTTTAACTATTTAGCAGGAAGAAAGGAAGATTGATTTCTCCATTTTCTAATAAATTCACCAGTAAACGGATACGGTAGACATACATGAAACCAAACCTCCCCTCACAAGTGATAAATTTCTGTAAACCAAGAGCATGTTCCTCCACTTACTTTTAACAGCTAAAATGGAAATACCTTTTCTAAAAACAGAGACATCCATACCTGTGATTTTGAGTATTACTTTCCATGATTCATTGTGGAACTCCTTATTCTTGAACCATATTTCACCATGCCTTGGAAGTTCTATAGCCTCGGTCATGAATTACTCAGTCACTGCAAACTTGATATCTCCAATTTGTACCTTTGTGCCATCAAAAGATCGAGCAAAAGATTTTGTAATCTCCTTATGAAAACCATCAAATTTCTCGATGAATTTAAGCCATCCAGCTTTCTACAACATTTATTTGAGCTTTGGGTATCCTTCCATGTACTTTTATCCTACCGATTCTGATCTGACAATTAGCACCATGCCTTCTACTACCCAGAGTTCTCAACCTTCAGAATTACCCTTCCTAGTTTTATGAAATGAATTGGCTGCGAATATGGTGAAAGGAACTGCGGGTTTGTATGAAATGAATAGATGGTAGGGGTTCTAGAAACACATATACAAGTATGTCATGTCATAGTCATGACCATTAATAATCAACGTGGGAGCTAATTATGGACAATTATGTGACAAAATATGGAGGATGTGGCAGATATGTAGTATGATGGAGATTTCAATCAAATCAAATGATGATTCATCAAGGAAACATATGAATATCCATATTATATACACTTTATGTTTTAACCTTACTATTTAAAATAAATTTTTGCACTTTATCTTTAGAATTTAACCTTTTCGTTTGATGTTTTCTTTGGTGTTGATCCGTAGGTACCCTTTTAGCATATTGGTCTTCAAAACAAGATTCTTCAATTTCCTGCAATCATCATTTGTTTGTAAGCTATATAATTATGTCAAAGCGGCCAAATGAGATATGGCTACAAAATCAAATTAGCTGCAGAATGGAGTCAGTTGCAGAACATGATAAAAAAATGAAGTATGGCTATGGAACATGAATGTGAAATGAAATGGAAATGGAATATGACAGTGAAATGGAATGAAAGTGGAGTGAGATGGAATGAAACTGTAAAATAAAATGAAAATGGGGTGAGATGGAATGAGACTGTAAAATGAAATGAATTTGCAGATTATGAACTACAAATGAATGTAGCTTTATGTCACTACTTATTACAAAAAGGAAATGGAAAATATAGGATGTCAGAAATCTCTGATTTTCACCCTGTATTTTCTGTATAAGTATGCCAATTAATGATTGGTTTTCATACTTATATATATATAAAGGAAAAATAAAAGCTAAGTTAGTGGAGAAGAAGAATTATTCTTCACCAAGTTCATTTCAGTGTTATCTTGGAAAATCTTGATAAAATCCTCTCTTGAAATTGGCTTATGATATATCTTCAACCGATGACCATTCAAAAGAAGAGGTACCTTTATTTCATCTATTGTCCTTATTTTCACTGCTCCATTATTAAAGACTTCTACAATCTCATATGGCCCAAGCCAATGAGTCTAAAACTTTCCTTGAAAATCTTTGAATTTTGAGTCGAACAAAAGTGCCCAATCCCCTGCTTGGAACTTCTTCTCCTTGATATAATTATCATGCCATTTATCGCTTTGCTGCTGGACTATACTGGTTCTTTGAACTGCATCGTACCTGATTTCATCAAGCGCATTGAGTTGCTCCAATCTATGTTTCTATGCTTCTGATAAATCCAGTCCCAGTTGGACTGCCATCTTGAAGGTTCTGATTTGAAACTCTATAGGGAAATGGACTTGCTTCCCATAAACAAGCTCATAGGGAGTATGTCCTGTTGTGTTCCTCCATGTAGTTCTATAGACCCATAAGGCTGCAGGAAGCCTTTCTACACAATCTCTTTTGTGTAGATGTATAGTCTTAGTGAGAATTCCTTCAATCACCTTATTAGTAGATTCAACTTGACCATTTGCTTGCGGATGATAAGGAGTAGAGCTTTTGTGTTTGATCTTGTAATCTTCCACAAGCCTTTCCACCATTTTAGATGTAAATTGAGATCCCTAATCTGTCACAGTTTCTCTTGGAACACCAAAACGAGTGAAGATGTCCTCAAAAAGAAAATTAACTACAGATTTTTCAATAGAAAAAGGTAATGCTTTAGCCTCTACCCATTTAGTGACATAATTAGTGCATACCAAAATAAACCTCTTTTGTTTAGATGGAGGATAAATTAGTCCAACAAAATCCAAGGTCCATTTTTCAACAGCTTTAATGAGTACCTGAGTTTGTAGTGGCATTTCATCTGAATGAGCAGGTTTTCCTATCCTTTGGCAGCTATCACACCTTTTGACATATGCTTTGGCATCTCTGAAGATGAAGGGCCAATAATATCCTAAATGAAGGATTTTATAGGTTGTACTCTTGTCAGCAAAGTGTCCACCACTAGGTTTATCATGACATGCCTTAAGAATTTCAAGCATTTCATCTTCTCAAACACATCTTGTAATCATGAGATTTGGGCTTGTTTTATATAATTCATTAGTAATCCATGAGTAACTTGCACTTGTTTGAATGATTTTTCTTTTCTCCTTAGGAAACAAATGTCGAGATAATTTTCCTATGACTAATTAATTGGAAATATCTGCAAACAAAGGGGTCTGAGTAGTTACTGCAAAAATAATAAATTCATCAGGAAATTTATCTTCAACTGGAGTGTCACCTTTGATATTTTGAATTCTAGACAAGAAATCAGCGACTGTGTTTTGTTTTCCAGGTCTATCTAGAACAGTGATGTTGAATTCTTGCGGGAGTAATAACCATCTTGTAACTCTACCATTAGTAATAGTTTTATTCATTAAGTACCTAATTGCAGAGTGATCTGTATGAACAAAGGTTTCATAGCCTATTATGTAATGTCTGAACTTGTTGATAGGATGAACAACAACTAAGAATTCATTTTCAATTACAGTGTAATTTAACTCAGTGGGAGTCAAATTCTTACTTGTGTAATAGATAGCATATGGGATCAAATATTTTTGTCGTAATACACCTCCCAGAGTTGTATCTGAAGCATCTGTTGAAATATGGAAAGGTAGTTTCCAATTTGGACCTCTTAAGATGGGTGCTTCAAAAAAAATTTCTTTTAAAGTCTCAAATGCCAATTGGCAATCAGGATTTCAATTGAATTCACAATCTTTGGTGAGTAATTTCAAGAGTGGGGATGTTATTTTACTGAAATTTTCTATAAACCTTCTATAGTATCATGTGAATCCTGGAAAACTTCTAACATCCTTTTGACAATTTGGAATTGATAGTTTAGAGATGACTTCAACTTTAGATTTATCAACTTTAATTCCATCTCCTGAAATGTGATGTCCTAAAACAATCCCTTCTGTAAACATCATAAAACATTTTTCATGGCTTAGTGAAAGGTTTGCTTCCTTACATATTTTAAGAACTTTTTCCAAATTTTCTAAAGCTTCTTCAAATGTATTCCCATAAACTGTAAAGCCATCCATATACACCTCTTCACAACCATGTATCAGATCAGAAAAAATTCCTAGTACTGCTCTTTGAAATGTTGCAGGTGCATTGCACAATCCAAAAGGAAATACTTGGTAGACATAAGTTCCCCATGGACAAGTGAATGTGGCTTTATCTTGATCTTTAGGTGCTATCTGAATTTGATTGTAACCACTAAAACCATTCAAAAATGAGAAATACTTCTTACCTGCTAATGTATCTAACACTTGATCTATAAAGGGCAAAGGAAAATGGTCTTTTAGGGTAGCTTTATTCAATTCTTGATAATCAATCAATACCCTCCACTTGTTGGAAATACTGAGAGGGGGGTGAATCAGTATTTCTTTTTCTCACTATTGTTTTACTAGTTAAAACATATATGTTCAGGAACACAAAATGAACAGCAGGAACAAATGCTTTTAATATAACTGTGCAGTAAAAATAAATACAATAAATCGATTGTCACAATTGGTTGCCAAGCTCCAACTTGGACTTTGGTGAGGCTCCAACCTCCTGAGCACCAACTCTATTTTGCCAAGACACCAATCTTGGACTTAGGAGCACCAACTCCCAAGGACTTCAATCCTGTTCAATTCTGAGGCTCCAACCTCTTTGGTATACACTGGTGTGCTGCTGCGCTCTTTTCAGCTTCCACCGCTTCTGCTGCCCCCTTTTTCTTCTGCTACTTCCACTATCTCATGCTCAGGTTATCCCGTCCCCGAACAACAACAACTACTCTCACTGTTTTCTGATTTTTTTTATATGCTCCATACCCCTGTCCATTCGTTTCCTCTTACGTGCTGGCTCTTTGGCTTCCTCCTCACTTGATCGCTTAACACTTTGGCTTCCATTCCTTTGCTTCTTCTATCTTACAGGCTTTATCGGAAGCGTTCTTTAGGCCAAGATCCTTTTATAACCATGGACTTACTAGGAATCGAAGCGACCTTTTATTGGCGCTTTATAACCACCCATCGGAAGCCACCACCCGAGCGTTTTTATCAACCATCAGAACCCACCACCCGAGCGCTTTAAAGCCCGCAAGCCTTAACCCCTGCGGCCATATATCATATAATATATCAATACACGGAAACCATATAATCCCCGCTCTACTTCCAATGCTCGGATTCCAAATCTTTATAACTCCGCCTTTATAAATTTCGGCGGGTCCGGATTTCGGTGGTCTCAATAAACCATTAAGCCCTGACCTCCGACGAGGTGCGGACCCGACACCTTTCACCACTCCTCCCTATATGGATTTCAGATCCGGAATGGTTTTGGCGAGTTCTGTCGGTGACTTATTAAGTAATGATGTATCCCACGGACCCGACGAACCCTTCAGCTTGGCTTTATGATCTTTTCGGCTTCGGCTGTCAGAGCTTACACTTTGCAGTCCCGAAAGGCTCCACTCCTCCGATCGCCCGATTGCCGATTAGATCGGGACCGTCGATCCGGATTAGTGATCGGACGGCTCACAACTCATCACACTATTCCCATGTCAATTTCTCCTTGGTTAGTTCCGATAACATCCAATCTCGTCGGTGCAACAAAAATTCTCCGCTCCTCTGCGGCTTCATCTGGACCATTGATCTGGAAGGTCAATTGGCTCCTGTGTATGCTCTCGTCGTTCTGATGGAAAGTCTGGGCATGTATATATTAGTAGTTCACTTGATCGCCATCAAATGAACTTCTATATGCTTCGATAGCTCTGATAGCTCCTCTGATGACTCCTCTTGCTCCGATATGCTCCAATAGCTCCTCCGATGGCTCCTCTTGCTATAGCTCCTCCAATTTGGTCTGCTCCTCTTGACTCCTTTTTCTCCTCTTGGTTCCGATATGCTCTGTCTCCTCCTCTTGAATATTGCCATATTGACATCAATGACAATCTATGTCCAACAATCTCCCCCTTTGTTATTGATGGCAATATTCTTCTGCCTTCTCCCCCTTTGACATCAATGGCAAAGGAATGCAGACAAACTCCCCCTGTCAAACTGCTCCCCCTGTCCTGTTGCATCTTTATGAATGAACTTAAGTGATGATAAAGAAATAACCCCCATCTTTTGTCGCAGATGTTCAAATGCTTCCCGAGGAAGAGTTTTTGTGAAAATATCAACTATCTGCTCCTTAGTACTGATATATTCCAGAGCGATGTTTTGTTCAGCTACTTGCTCACGGAGGAAATGATACTTGATTGGTATGTGTTTGGCTCTTGAGTGCATCACTGGATTTTTGCTGAGACTGATAGCTCTAGTGTTGTCACAATAAACGGTAATTGGTTGATCTGTATATATGTCGACATCTTTTAGCGCTTCCTTCATCCATAGTATCTGAGTACAACAGTCTGCTGCAGCAATATACTCGGCTCCGGTTGTGGATATTGATATGGATGACTGTTTTTTGCTGAGCCAGGATACCAAACAGTCTCCTAGGAAGAATGCATTTCCACTAGTACTTTTCCGATCATCTATATTTCCAGCCCAATCAACATCGGTGTATGCAGTTACAGTCAGTGTTGAGCTCCTTGGGTACCAAAGACCGAGATCTGAAGTTCCCTTCAGATATCTGAGGATTCTTTTTACAGCTAATAAATGGGATTGTTTGGGAGCTGATTGAAATCTTCCCACCATTCCTACCGCTTGCATTATGTCTGGTCGTGTAGCTGTTAAGTATAGAAGGGCTCCAATCATTGACCTGTAATGAGTTGCATCTACTAGAGGGGAGTCATCATCTTTGCTCAGTTTGCAGTTTGTGGTCATGGGAATGCTCATGGGTGCACAGTCCTCCATTCCATATTTTTTGAGCATGTCTTTTAGATATTTGACTTGAGATATACACAATCCTGCTCTGGTTTGAGATACTTGAAGTCCAAGGAAGTGGGACAGTTCACCTATCATTGACATCTCAAATTCTTTTGCCATGCTTTGAGAAAATTCATGGCTCATTTCATCATTATTACTAGCAAAAATCAGATCATCGACATAAACAAGAGCAACTAGTAACTTACCTTGATCTGTCTTTATGTATAGATTGCTTCCAGCCACTCCCTTTTTGAAGCCTTGTTGTTGGATATAGTTATCCAGTCTTGCATACCAAGCTCTAGGAGCTTGTTTCAACCCATACAAAGCCTTTTTCAACTTACAGACTAGGTCCTTTCCTGCTGTCAGATCAAAACCTTCTGGCTGCTCCATGTAGACTTCCTCCTTGAGTTCCCAATTTAGAAATGCTGATTTCACATCCATTTGATAGATTTTGAATCCTTTCGAGCAAGAAAATGCTAAGAACATCCTGATAGATTCCATACGGGCCACTGGTGCAAATGTCTCTTCAAAGTCAACTCCTTCAATTTGTGAATAGCCTTTGCAGACAAGTCTTGCCTTATTTCTGATAACCTGTCCTTCCTCATTCATTTCACTTTTGAACACCCATTTGGTTCCTATTATGTTTTTGTCCTTTGGATGAGGTACCAGCTCCCATGTCTTGTTCTTCTCAATTTGGGACATTTCTTCTTCCATTGCTTTTACCCAATGAGGATCCTTACTTGCTTCTGTGAATGTTTCTGGTTCTATCATAGATAGGAGGGCAACGACTTTTCTCTTGGGTGAGGTTGTTATCCTTCTTCTGGTCTGCACACCTTCATCTCTATCGCCAATGATCTGTTCTTCTGGATGGTATCTTTCTACATACTTCATCTTTGAAGGGGTATGAGGTGGTTCTCTTTCCTCTTCTTCTTCTTGATCATCTATCTCTTCTTCTTTAGGTTCTTATTCTTCAATGAGAAAGTCATCTTCTTGTTCTTCAATTTCCTTTTCTGGAAGATCTTCATCAACCTTTACATCGATGCTTTCCACTATTTTCTTCAGTCGAAAATTGTAGCACTTGTAAGCCTTGCTCCGTGGAGAGTATCCAAGAAATATCCCCTCATCAACCCGAGAATCAAATTTTCCAGGTGAACCATCATTTATTTTTATGAAGCACTTGCTTCCAAATATTTTGAAGTACTTCACCGAAGCAGGTCTCCCTTTCCATAGTTCATAAGGAGTTTTGTCACAATTTGGTCTTAATTGAGTTCGATTCAGTGTATAGATAGCTGTCCCTACTGCTTCCTTCCAGAATTTTGGCTGGAGGTCTGCTGCTAACAGCATGGGTCTTGCCATTTCTTGGACAGTTCAGTTTCGTCTTTCAACTACCCCATTTTGCTGAGGTGTTCTGGCAGCCGATAATTCCCTTTTAATTCCATGAATATTGCAGAGCTCACTGAACTCGTTTGATGTGAATTCTCCTCCTCTGTCTGTTCTGAGACACTTAATTTTTGAATCTTTTTCGTTTTCTATAAGGGCTTTTAGATTCTTAAAACACTCAAAAGTTTTAGACTTATACTTTATGAAATATATCCACATCATTCTAGTATAATCATCAACAAATAACACAAAGTACCTTTCTCCTTGGAGTGCTTGATTTCTAGTTGGCCCACACACATCAGCATGGATGATCTCCAAGGGCTTTGATGTACAGTGTTCCTTTGTCTTGTGGCTGGTTCTGGTCTATTTTCCATGTTGACATGGACCACACACTACTTTCTTTGGTTTGAACAGCCTTGGGATGTCTTGTATAGCTTTGATCTTGCTGATATTGATCAGATTTTCGAAGCTGGTATGTCCAAGTCTCTTGTGCCACAGCCAACTCTCATCTGTCTGGCTCAAGTAGCATTTATTTTCCTGGATCTTTTTCAGAACGTAAATATTGTCTGGTGTTCTCACCCCTTTTGCCACAAGTTTCCCTGAGGCAGAGTTCCTTATCTCACAGTCTTTGGTGCTGAAAACAACCTTATATCCTTGATCACAGATTTGGCTAACACTCAGAAGGTTGTGTTTGAGTCCGTCAACTAGCAGAGCATCTTGAGCTTTTCCTTTTCCATTTATCAGAGTAATTGTTCCTTTTCCTGCAATTTTGCCAGTTCCGCTTCCAAAGGACACATTCCCTTCCTTTTTGCTCAGTGAGATAAACTTCCTTCTGTCTCCTGTCATGTGTCTGGAACACCCACTATCCACAAACCACTGGTTTCCATTATTTTGGGCAAAAAGAGCCAGGCCGCATTTGTCCATGCCAGAGTTCTTGCTACTTGTCTTTCTTCCTTTAAGTGGGAAGTCTTGTTCATAGTGTCCATTATTGTAGCAAAAAGAGCAAGTCAGATCAAATTTGGTCAAGGGATCAAATGAATTGAAGGTTTTGATTTGTCCCTGCCTTTTGGGGGCGTATGAGTTGATTACTTGGTTCTTTTGCGTTGTCTTTTCACTTTTGCGAGCCATACAGTGTCTAGCTTGGTGACCGAAGTTTTTACAGTGAAAACAGTGTCCAAGAAACATGGTTTTGAAGCAACCACGGTTTAAGTCGATTTCCTTCCTGAGACTTACTCCTCCCTCGTCCTTTGGATTTTTGATGGGCCCTTGGTGGAGTACAGGTTTGTATTTGCTGTAGTGTCCATGATTCGACTCCACATTCTTCTTTGGAAAAATTCTTTCTTCATTCTTGGAATCTGGGATGCACTTTTGATAACATACTTTTTCATCTTTTGGATTGCAGGAAAGTGCATCGGCATAGCTTTTCGCACTTTTCTTAGTGCTTGAGGATTCTCCTTTGAAACCTATTCCTGACTTATCATGTTGAGGTTTTTGATTTTTCAGAATAGTCTCAAGTATTTGAGAACTTTTACAACCCTTTTTAACTTGCTCCAACTCCTTTCTCAAAGATACTATTTCAGCCTCGCGTTCTTCACAAGTCTCTTCTTTTTCTTTAAGTTTTGTTTCTAAGAGATCTTCTCTCCTTCTTATTTCCTCGCTTTCCACTTTGAGAGAAATGATTTTGTTCCGTAGTTTCTCGTTTTCTTCAATGGCGCTTATTAACAGTTCATCTACATTTCCTTCTAGCCTCGAGTCATCATCATCATCTGTGAGTGCCATGAATAATGCTTCTTGGCTTTCATCCAGATCACTTTCCTCATCTGATTTCTTTTTGATGACCATAAACTCATCCTCATCAGAATCATCTTGCTTGGAGAAGAAGTTTTTCTTATTGAACCCTTTTTTTTTATGTGCCATTCTTTTAGAATTTCCTTCATCATCACTGTCATGTTTATGAGGACATTTTGCTGCATAATGACCTATTTTACCACATTTGAAACAGATAAGAGGATACTTGCCTTTAAGCTTAGATCCTCTCTTCAGCTTTCGTACATATTGAGCCAATTTGGATTCCACATCTGACTCATCACTACAGTCATTCCTTTCTTTCCCTTTCTTTGACTTTGAGGCCTTGAATGCTGCATCTTTGGAGCTTGGGCCACCTTTCCTCATTTCATAGGCAATAAGAATTCCATGAAGTTCATCCATTTTGAGGGTGTCAAGATCCTTTGATTCTTCTATAGCACTTATTTTGGAGTCAAATCTGTCTGGAAGAGACCTTAATACCTTTTGAACAATGGTACTTTCTTCAACTTTTTCGTCCAATCCTTTCAGGGAATTTACCACTTCAGCTACTCGGAGGAGGTATGTTGCAATGTCTTCTTCATCTTCCATCTTCAAGCTTTCAAATGGTCTTCTGTGAGTTTGAAGCTTTGCCTTTTTGACTTTTGAGTCTCCATCGTACAAGCCAACTAGCTTCTCCCACATTTCTTTGGCAGAGTTACAGTGCATGATTTTTGTAAACTCGGAATCAGTGATTCCACTAGTGATGGAGTTCATGGCCTTTGCATTTGCAATGTAGGCTTTCCTCTCGTCTTGGTCTGTTGGAAGAGTGGAAGTCACTTGGTATTCAGTTTGACAAAAATGCCAGACTTCAGGTCCAAGGGACATTAAGTAGTAAGTCATTCTTTTCTTCCAGAACCCAAAGTTAGTGCCATCGAACAGAGGAGGTTTTCCTAATGCTTCATGATTTCTCATCATGGTTGCTGATCCTTCTTCAAGCTGTTAGGGTAGTATGAAGAAACCTGGTTCTGATACCAATTGTTGGAAATACTGAGAGGGGGTTGAATCAGTATTTCTTTTTCTCACTATTGTTTTACTAATTAAAACATATATTTTCAGAAACACAAAATGAACAGCAGGAATAAATGCTTTTATTAATATAACTGTGCAGTAAAAATAAATACAATAAATAGATTGTCACAATTGGTTGCCAAGCTCCAACTTGGACTTTGGTGAGGCTCCAACTTCCTGAGCACCAACTCTATTTTGCCAAGACACCAATCTTGGACTTAGGAGCACCAACTCCCAAGGACTTCAATCATGTTCAATTATGAGGCTCCAACCTCTTTGGTATACACTGGTGTACTGCTGCGCTCTTTTCAGCTTCCACTGCTTCTACTGCCCCCTTTTTCTTCTGCTACTTCCACTATCTCATGCTCAGGTTATCCCGTCCCCGAACAACAACAACTACTCTCACTATTTTCTGCTTTTTGTTTTATATGCTCCATGCCCCTGTCCATTCGTTTCCTCTTACGTGCTGGCTCTTTGGCTTCCTCCTCACTTGATCGCTTGACACTTCGGCTTCCATTCCTTCGCTTCTTCTATCTTACAGGCTTTATCGGAAGCGTTCTTTAGGCCAAGAGCCTTTTATAACCATGGACTTACTAGGAATCGAAGCGACCTTTTATTGGCGCTTTATAACCACCCATCGGAAGCCACCACCCAAGCATTTTTATCAACCATTAGAAGCCACCACCCGAGCGCTTTAAAGCCCGCAAGCCTTAACCCCTGCGTCCATATATCATATAATATATCAATACACAGAAACCATATAATCCCCGCTCTACTTCCAATGCTCGGATTCCAAATCTTTATAACTCCGCCTTTATAAATTTCGGCGGGTTCGGATTTCGGCGGTCTCAATAAACCCTTAAGCCCTGACCTCCGACGAGGTGCAGACCCGACACCTTTCACCACTCCTCCCTATATGGATTTCAGATCCGGAATGGTTTCAGCGAGTTCTGTCGGCGACTTATTAAGTAATGATCTATCCCACGGACCCGACGAACCCTTCAGCTTGGCTTTATGATCTTTTTGGCTCCAACTGTCGGAGCTTACACTTCGCAGTCTCGAAAGGCTCCACTCCTCCGATCGCCCGATTGCCGATTAGATTGGGACCGTCGATCCGGATTAGTGACCGGACGGCTCAAACTCATCACACTATTCCCATGTCAATTTCTCCTTGGTTAGTTCCGATAACATCCAATCTCGTCGGTGAAAAAAAAATTCTCCGCTCCTCTGCGGCTTCATCTGGACCATTGATCTGGAAGGTCAATTGTCTCCTGTGTATGCTCTCGTCATTCTGATGGAAAGTCTGGGCATGTATATATTAGTAGTTCACTTGATCGCCATCAAATGAACTTCTATATGCTCTGATAGCTCCGATAGCTCCTCCGATGACTCCTCTTGCTCCGATATGCTCCAATAGCTCCTCCGATGGCTCTTCTTGCTATAGCTCCTCCAATTTGGTCTGCTCCTCTTGGCTCCTTTTGCTCCTCTTGGCTCCGATATGCTCTGTCTCCTCCTCTTGAATATTGCCATATTGACATCAATGACAATCTGTGTCCAACACCACTTACCATTCTTTTTAGGCACAATCACTAGAGGAGAAACTCATTGGCTGTCTAAAATTGGGTAAATGAAGTTTACATTCAACAATTTTTGCAACTCCTCTTTCACAATTTTCCTAAGATTTGGATTCATCCTTCTTTGAGGTTGTCTGATAGGTTTACAGTTTTCCTCAATGTAGATGTGATGTATACAATTCTTAGGACTAATTCCTTTCATGTCAGTGTATTCCCATGCATATGTAGAAGACGTTGTAATGTTTTGATTAACTTTTCCTGTTGTCATTTTTCCAACTTATTGTTTATGTTCAATGTTTTCCCTGGAATGATTTCAACTGTAGAACTACCAAATTCTTCCACAGAATAAAGAGACATCTTCCTAGATGACAAATATTCAATATTGGATTTTTCTTGAAATTGATCATGTTCATATTCTGGAGATGATTCAAAATT
This sequence comes from Pinus tabuliformis, assembly GCA_031772625.1. Taxonomy (NCBI): domain Eukaryota; kingdom Viridiplantae; phylum Streptophyta; class Pinopsida; order Pinales; family Pinaceae; genus Pinus; species Pinus tabuliformis. The sequence continues at coordinate 304,175,735 of CM062809.1, forward strand.
TTCCATTATATTTAAGATTTGACTATCTTCACTAATGGTTGAAATAGTAAAGAGAGGTTGAATATCATTTTCATCATCAATCCATTCTTTGTCATCTATCTCTGTGATTTTTCTTGCTGGAGGATATAGAGGGAATTTATTAGTTGAGTTACCGTTAGAGATATACATATCAATAGATCTACAGCTAATGAAAGCATTGGTTGTAGCTATCCAAGGTCTTCCTAGTATAAGTGGATGTCCTCCTAGATTTTTCTTAGGGGTTAAGATCATAAAATCAACAGGGTACTCCCAAGAGTCTAAGGACACTGAAATATCTTCTAACACACCATCTAGTTTGATTACAGATCTATCTGCCAATTGCAGTAATGTAGGTGTATAAAGAAGATTAGGAAGCTTGAGTTGTTCCATGGTTTGTTTGCTCATGATGTTTATTGCTGCTCCTAAATCAATCAATGTATTTGGAATTTCAACTCCATTGATATGTGTTTTTACAACTGGACTTCCTGGATCTACATATTTTTGTATGGAAATTTTTCCCATCATTATGTTTGCTATTTTTCCTGCTAGCTGAATTCTTTTTATTTCTTTTGTTTTTCTTCCTGGTTTCTTCATGCTCAACTCCTTTATTGTTTTAGCTAGAATTGGAATCTCCTTAATGGCTTGTAACAAAGGGATTTTGATACAAACATTTTTCAATTCATCTAGAAAATCATAATTAGGCAACATAATATGCTTTTCTACCCCTCTATCAACTTGTAATCTTTCAGGAAAAGGAGGTGTAGAAGTAGATACTGGTGGTTGCTCTATGATAGGAGTTGAGTTTATTCGTTCTTTCTATTTTTCATTTTTAGTATTCTGGTTTTGAAGAGATGTTCCTTCAAAACTTTTATTTGGCTGTAGATAATCTTTCTCAGAATTGTCTTGTTCTTGAATAACTACAGAAGGCTTTTTATTTTCTAATATCCTACCAGATCTCAGTTGGACATCATTGAGATCTAGATGAGTGATCATATAAGTTGAAAATTGTTGTCCTTCCACCATATAGGTATTCTAAGGATTTTTATTGTTGGGGTTTGGTAATGGTTGGGCAGGTAACTGATTTGGTCTCTGTGGGAATGGCAGTGAAAGTTGAGGATTTTGGTTTTGAAGTTGGGGTTGTTCATTTTGTTGAGGAATTTGTTGGGGAGGATAGTTTGGATATGATGGAGGATATTGATAGTATTGAGAGAATCTTCCATAGAGATTTTTCACTCCTTGAGCCCAAGCTTGAGATTGAGATTGAGGCCAATGTTGCTGCCAAGAATTCCAATTTGGTGGGGGCTGAATATACATTTTTTTTTGAGAGACCATTATCGTAACCTTGTATAGAGGGGAAACATGGAAAGAGATACGTAATCTCGAAAAAACAAGGGTTAAAATACAGAGAAAGGAATCAGATCTATACTTTATTTATTACACACTTTTCGCTTCTCTTTAAATCAGTCCTGATGATGAGTCTTGGTCTAGACTTGAAACGTCAACAAATAAAAGATGAAAACTGTGGAATATCCGAATTCAGACTCTCAAAAGCCACACCATAGAAATCTACAAACCATTATCGTAACCCTGTACGAAGGGGAAACATGGAAAGAGATACATAATCTCGAAAAAGCAAGGGTTAAAATACAGAGAAAGGAATCAGATCTATACTTTATTTATTGCACACTTTTCACTTCTCTGTAAATCAGTCTCGATGATGATTCTTGGTCTAGACTCGAAACATCGACAAATAAAAGATGAAAACTGTGGAATATCCGAATTTAGTATCTCAAAAACCACACCACAAAAATCTACAAACCATAATCGTAACTCTATACGAAGGGGAAACAAGGAAAGAGATATGTAATCTAGAAAAAACAAGGGTTAAAATGCAGAGAAAGGAATCAGATCTATACTTTATTTATTACACTTTTCACTTCTCTGTAAATCAGTCTTGATGATGAGTCTTGGTCTAGACTCGAAACGTCGACACATAAAAGATGAAAACTGTGGAATATTCGAAGTTAGACTCTCAAAAACCACACCACAGAAATCTACAAACTATTATCGTAACCCTATACGGAGGGGAAACATGGAAAGAGATACGTAATCTCAAAAAAACAAGGGTTGAAATACAGAGAAAGGAATCAGATATATACTTTATTTATTACACACTTTTCACTTCTCTGTAAATCAGTCCTGATGATGAGTCTTGGTCTAGACTCAAAACATCGACAAATAAAAGATGAAAATTATGGAATATCTTAATTCGGTCTCTCAAAAACCACACCACAGAAATCTACAAACCATTATCGTAACCTTGTACAGAGGGGAAACATGGAAAGAGATACGTAATCTCAAAAAAACAAGGGTTAAAATACAGAGAAAGGAATCAGATTTATACTTTATTTATTACACACTTTTCACTTCTCTGTTACAAATCAGTCCTGATGATGAGTCTTGGTCTAGACTCGAAACGTCGACAAATAAAAGATGAAAACTGTGGAATATCTAAATTCACTCTCTCAAAAACCACACCACAGAAATCTACAAACCATTATCATAACCCTATATGGAGGGGAAACATGGAAAGAGATACGTAATCTCGAAAAAACAAGGGTTAAAATACAAAGAAAGGAATCGGATCTATACTTTATTTATTACACACTTTTCACTTCTCTGTAAATCAGTCCTGATGATGAGTCTTGGTCTAGACTCAAAACGTCGACAAATAAAAGATGAAAAATATGGAATATTCGAATTAAGTCTCTCAAAAACCACACCACGGAAATCTATAAACCATTATACATTTGGTTGTTAAAACCCTCGTTTTGTGGCCCCTGCCAAGGTCTTCTAGAGACAAACCAAAGAGATTATGTTGTATTTCAAATTGTTTCCTCTTGAAAAGCAGCCTTAAGACCAGGAATTGAAGGAAAACTCTTAGTCTCATGCTTTTCTAAACAAATCCAACAAGTCTCTTTGATTTTTGCATCCAAAGTGCATTCTCTTAAATTATGCTTCTTTTTGCATTTGGGACAGAAAATAGCTAAAGAATCAATCTTGGCTTTTTGCTTGTTTTGTAACTAAAGGGTGTCTATCTGTTCACTAAGGCTCCCTAGAATATCTATTTTAAATTCATGAACCATGTTTCCAATTTCTACCCTATTCACTGATCCAGTTGTAGATTTATTCACTCTAGCAAGTGAAGGATCTCTTGGACCTTTCCCAGTTTTGGATTTTCCTCTTGAGAGATGAACACATAATTCTCCAATGTCATTTAATGGGAGCTGAGAGATGTCTCCCTTCCCCATCATGTTAAGGATGTCTATCCACTCATCTCTAATGGCTTTTAATAAAATAGATTTTATAGTATCTTGATCTAAGTTTTCCATTTTTTCTCTTTTTAAGTTATAGTTGAATCTTTCAATTAAATCCTCTAAATTTTCATCTTCTCTTTGCATAATTTTAAGCACTTCATCTTTGTGATTGATAGGCATGCAATAATCCAAATACATGTCCAAAAATGCTTTCTTCATGTCATTTCGTGTTCTAATAGACTAAGTGACCAATCCCATGAACCATTTTAAAGCAACTCCTTTCGATGTTGAAGGAAACAATTTAAGTTTTTGAGAGTCTTGTAAATAATCATAAGTTCTGCACAAGACTTCAAATTCAAATAAAAAGGTTTTAGGATCTTCACTTTTTAATCCATGAAAATTTGGGAGGAAAGAAGGTGAGATATTTTTCATTGTGGCATCTGTTTCTTCATCAACTATAGGGAATCCAAAAGAATTATCAACTTCCCTGTTTCCTCTACCTTCTCCATCATTTCCTCTACCTTTTCCATTATTTCCTCTACCTTCTCCATCATTTCCTCTATATTCTCCATTATTTCCTCTACCTTCTCCATCATTTCCTCTACCTCTTCCTCCTCCAAATAGTGTAAATTCTCCATTCAGAACTCCCTCTCCTTCTTCTTCTCTTCTTGCCATTATAGATTCTTCAGGGTTAATATAAGATTCAACCTGCAAGGTTAATTGCTCTTCCTCTGGTTCCTCTATCAATGGTATGTGGAAGAAAGGTTCTACTTCTCCCTCTCCTCTAGGAATTTCTAATTCTTTAGCTAAAATATGTTCCGTTGTAGAGGTGAAAAAGGCTACTCCTTCTGTTGGAGATCCAATATTTTCTTCCTCTAGGACTACCTCAGTAGATGAAGTAGGAGATCCTCTTCATTGGATTTCTAATCTTAGAACTTCAGGAAGTCTATGACTAGTGAAATTTGGAATATGAGTTTGAGATGGAGGTGTATCTCTTCTTAGTCTTGGTGGAGTAAGTGGTGTTGTAGGAATTAAACTCCTGCCTCTATCTATGAATATATCCCTAGAGTCTCTTTCTCTACGCATATCAATTTTTATATGTAAGAGATGAGGTTACCTGATTACACTTCCCCGACAATGACACCAAAAAGTTTAGTCAATTTAGCGTCCTAAATTTCTTGCATAAATTATCAACCGAGGTTTGTAAACTGATGAAGTGTGGTGCACTATATGTGCTTAGATAACCTTTCTCTTACTTCGTTGTTTTTCATTTCATATTGTTTTTGGGGGGTTTCTATTCTTTGATGTCTAATAATGTACAACCTGAAACTATGAGAAAATGTAAGTGAATATAATGAATTTTAAAGCGGAGGAAATGTTCCTAAGTTAATCTAATTTCCTAAAATTGGACGAAGAACTGTTGGCTAGTTAGAACCTAATAAAAAAAAATAAAGCATCTATCTTATCTTATCATTAGTCCTAATCCATGGATCTAATTCTTCAAACCAAGAATGAAATGGATGCAGAAGGTAACTCAGTAATTGCATTCATTAACATTCAATCATTCGGTTTTGGAATATGATTAAATCAATCTCCTTGAAATTATTATTGGGAATATCAGTGATGCAACTAAGTGAGGATCTGAAAAAAAAAAAAGGTAAAAGAAGGTAAAACTAACTGTAAACAACTAATGTATTTTTGACTTTCTCCAACATTCAAATGTGAAGCATTACCCTCTTGAAGTGTTGTGAAAGAAATCAATTATACCTTAGTTCCTAAGGTCCTAGGAAAATAACAATGTACTGAGTAAATTCAATCACTGTATGAATTAGACATTTAACCATTTATTTTAGGATCATAATCATCTTGAAATGGCTTTTGAAAACATCCATTAACACAGTTAATTGACAATTCTATTCTAAGAAAATGAATGACAAAACAGTAAGAAAACTAAGCAATTGTGTATTCTTATTACTTCAATCTTAATTCAATTTGGAAACAGAGCCGTTTTTCTCCACAAGATATCTTAGAAGAACAAGGATGCACAGTTGTGATTTATCATTATGTTGTTGATTAAAAACTGAAATGAAATATCATCCTAATTTAGAAAATAGATTTGTTGAAAACAAAGTAATGGAAATTGAACTAAAAACAACCAATGAAAAACCTCCTTCAGTGTAGGGGCCCTCTGCAACTGACGTGGCTGGAATGCTAGATAGTTAAGGACGCACTTTAAAATATCATTGGTAACACGAAGTTTGTATTATGAAAAAAAAAGTTTGAATACAGAGTATCAACAAAAATCCTGAACTTAACGTAATTCCTTCTTACTTCTCTCGGTTACATGCAACCGATATTTAAAGGAAAATAACATAACTATTTATGAGATAAACTTGCTATAGGTGGCTAATTTGAATTAAATGTAACATGATTTTTTATGAGATAAACTTGCTACATGTGGCTAATTCGAATTGCAATAGGACTGTTTAAACTTTTTATTAGCTACATGTGGCTAATTCGAATTAGATTTGCAACAGAACTGTTAGACTCTTGATTATCTACGAAAGAGAAAATCAAGAGTCCTACTATTTTTGGATAACATACATTGACTCCATATTTTACCATGACTTTAGGCTTGCTTTTCCGTCGATCTGGACCGAGTGAATAGGATAGAATCCATGTGGAGATGATTCTAGAAATGCCCATGTGGCCCAATTCTTCATTTTACATCTAGAACCTGCCAAACCGTGAGAGTAGCTATAGAATCCACAGTTAGCTGCAAAATAGGCTACGTTCTATTGCTAATTTGAAAAAATCTATTCCAATAGCAAGAACATGAAAATATAATATGGCGATCATTTTAATGCTTTCCTTAAGACAAAACCTAGCATTTATCATTGATTGGGTCTATAATCTTATGAGAAAGTGAGGGGAAAGGGTGAGAAAAACAAGAAGAGGGTAATTCTGAGGTTCAACAGGTGGTTGAACGTTTTCATCAGAACTTGGTCTCTGAAGAATCTACATTTGAGGAGTTCTTCAGAATTGAGTTTGAGCTTGAGGTCTTACAATGATTTGCTAAGTAGTTCTAGGTTGTGTTTCAATTTTAGAAATCCTATTAGAAAGGTTTCTAAGTAAAGATGTAACTTCATCAATTTTATGATCTTCAATTTTAGATTTGGAAGAAGATGAGTCATCAACCCTAGCTTTTAGTTTTCTTTCTTATTTCTCTACTTTAGCTTTAAGTTTCCCATAAGCTGACCTATTAGCTTCTACCTCTATAGCATTTGTATCCATGTCTTCTAATGTATTAGAAACCATTTCCTTTAGCATGACTGCAAAGTCATCTTCAAATGCTTTGGAAAATATGACCTTTGCAGCTGCCACTTATGGTTTACAATCAGCGGGCATTCTATGATAGAGTTTGTTAAACCTTTTGATGAATTCAACAACTGGTTCACTAGGGTGTCTCTTTAATTCTTCAAATTTAGTGAGAAAGTAAAAAGAATATTTGTTTACCCCCCATTGGTTTTTAAAGATAGTTATGAGCTCATTCCATGCTCTAATAGAATCAACTCTAAGTTGCCTAAACCAGATCCTGACATTTCCTTCTAAATATAATACAAATAATCTCATATAAACATCTTCTTGTTCTATGTTCATATTGTCAGTAAAATCTAGGAAAGATGATACATGATCCTCTGTTGAGGGACTTGTTTCTCCATTAAATATTGGCAAATGTTTTAGATATCCATCAGGAATGCCAAAGCATCTATAATGTTTTGTTGTTTTAGATGATTGGATGACCAGTGAACTATTTATAAACAAGTGCTTTAAACATAGATAGATTCTTAATAAAATAAAAGGTTGTTCTTCAAATACATATGGTTATTTTGATTTTAGTGGCATGGAGAAGTATAATTGATTTAATATTCAAACTGAGTATTTAACCATTTATAAGCATAAATTAAGAAAAAAAAAATTCTTAATCAACAAAATGTAATCAGACTATCACAAAGATCTAGTGCAATTTATACTCAAAGAGGAATTTACAATAAAAAATAGTTATGTAAATTTATCTCGTATTTAAATTACAACTTCACAGAGGATCCAAAATGAAACTGTAATTCAATTAAATTTTAAATCAGATAATTGTAAAGGAATTAATTTATATGAAGAAGACATTATGAATAAACAAGATGAAATACAACTCACTAAGAGACAGACCATATGAGGCAATTCCAGAATCTTTTATTATTTCAAAAATGCTCCAACTTAATACAAATCTTCTTGATAACTTGTTCAAGGGTTCAACCCTTAATACTTGGACAGAATGAATTATTTAAACAAAATTTACAAAAATATTGCAATTAATGCCTAAGTGACATGAAATTCTATTATTAACTTCGAACTAATAGAAAAGAAATAATTTGATCAAAAGGAATGAATCTGGTGAAGTGATCTAGACATCTGGCCCTGCTTTGGAGGAGAGCAGTTGCTGTGTGGCCACTATTCGGGTGTTGCCCTAGTGAATCTAATTCGTCTTTTTAATCATGGAATTCACACAACTTATCCCACCATTCTTCATCTAGAATAACAATCTTTGTTACCTTGCGGTAGATCTCATCTACCTCAGTATAGCGAGCAAAAGTGGGTTTTACTGCAAAAATGTGTTCTATCTCGTGATGGATAAAACCTATGTTGCTAATAGCTTCGTAAAAAGCTCTTCTTGTCATAGAACCTTTGATGTTGGAAGACTTAGTTGTATCCTTTGCAATGTCTTGAAGCTTCTTCTTGTAATCTTCCTTGGTCATCAATTTTTCATTGATCACAAATAAAGAAGGCAAAACTTTCTTATTCAATGTATCTATTCTAGTGAAAAACCTGTTAACTACTACCTCAACAGTGTGATATTTCTTTATTAGCTATACAACCAAGTTCTTCTCTGTTAGAACTTTCTTTACCTCCATGATGGTTTATGTTCTTTCATCTACTCCTAGATCATCCAGCTCATATCTATTTTTGGAATTAAGTAACTTTATGATGTTGTTGGTTGTAGCAGGCATTTCTCCCAATTCAGCATTGACAGTGGAAATGGTTTTCTTGGCTTTCTCCATCAATTCCTTCTGCTCAAATATAATCTGGATACATGGAAATATTTCATCTATTTCTTCAACGATATTGTTCCATATGATTTCTTTAACATGAGCTAGTGTGTAGCAAATAGAGGACTCAACTGCTAACTTCTTCCATGTCTCTATCTGATTTTGAGCTCTTTGTAGCTCTGTTGCATGAAAAGTCTCAGTCTTTTTTGATGATATTGTTGAAGATTGACTTGATCCTGCATTTTTTATCTCTTCGGTTTGGAGAGACATGTTATGTACTGCATTTTCCAACTAATCTGCAACATCCCCTGTGCTTGTTGTAAAAGATGTGACTATAGGAATGGCTATGATAGGAAGTGCTTCCAAAGGGACAGCAGTCATTTTGGCAGCTTGCTCCTTTTCTTTAATCATCTTTTCCATATCTGTATCCATTTTCTTCAGTTGTGCACTCTGCTCCATGATGAGCTTCATCATGTCTGCCTTTTGTGTCTCTGTTTCTTCAATATCCTTATCCATAGGATCTTCCATAGCTGGAAATTTCAACTGGTTCCTTAATGCTGCTATGTCTAAATCATTTTTCTTTAAAAACTCTTTTGCAGCATTAGTGTTTGCAGGGTCATAACCTACTTTGATCACCAAGTCCTCCAGATTTTCGATCCTGGTGTCTTTGGAAGTGCAAAGACCTTCTCCATCTTTAGTTGTGATTGAACATCAGCTAATGTAACCTACAGTTTAGACAAACTCATAGCAGTCTTAGTGACAGTGGAAAAAATAATTTCCTCAGTCCGCTTGCGCATCTCCATTTGCTCAATGTGATGTATGTCTTTTACATCAAACTCAAATGTTGTCTTTTTGTAGTCTGATGCTACCTTGGGCTGGGGAACCTGTGCTTGGAGGAACGCCATTTGCATTCTACCTTTCTCTGAATCAAAGGCTAACAATAGCCTACTTTGAGAACTGGAAGTCTGCTTCCAAAACTGATTGTAGATGTTAATCTTCAAGGCCTCATTCCTTACTTTTATCTCCTTGAAAATGTCCATTGTACTTTTCTCTGTCCCCCCTGTAGTAGATGTGTTGGTCTGCATTTTTTATTGATCTTGTGAAGCCTTGGATGTAGTAGGAGACAGTGTGGTCTAATCACCCACTAATGAGGAAACAAGTGGCTCATTAGTGGTGATAATGTTCTTCTGCTCTGAATCCTTGCTGAGGCTTAGTTTGGAACTAAGCTTGGCCTTCTTTCTATACATAATTTTGAATCCTTCACTAAAAATTTTAGTCCCTGAAGGGGATTCTTCTTCTCTGCTTCTCTTAGTTGTTTTCTCCTACATGGTAGGAGTATGTACTATAGAGGATGATACCAGCTACTCCTTTGCCTCTTGTAGGGTATTCTCAACCCATTCTAGCTAGTTTTTGTACTTCTCTATCTCTGGTCTGGCTGTGTGAAAATAAGTAGTAGATTTGGTTTCTACTCTTAATTTAGAAATGATCCCTAATGGATCATATGACCAGGTAAAGCTAAGGCTGAACTGCATTTCTTTTAGTAGCTTATCTACTTCTTCCCCTGCTTCCATGCTGTTGCAAATGAAAGGCCCAATCTATGTTTTAATTTTGAACTAGGACTTCTTCTTGGTAGCTACAAAGTGGATCTCATCCATATTGAGCATCTGCCTTATGTACTCTAGAGAAAAAATCCTCATTGGGAGGAATTTAGGAAGCTTGTAAGGTGCAAGTTCATGCCTAAATATTCTCAATTTTTTATAGTTTTGATAGAGTTACCAATCCCCTGTTTGAATTTGGTCTGATAATTGCAACACCTTTCTAATTTCCTCATTGCTCCTTGATTCTATTATCTTTCTTAATAGATTGATTGTTGGATGCACAAGCATCTCTACGAACTATATGTATGTGTATTCCTTTTGTTCCTTCATCACCATAGTAGTCCAAAAGATGATTGACTGTTGGTTCCCTTCTACATCCAACTTTTGTAAAGCAAGCGTGATGTTGTCTCCCTGAAAATATAAGAACATATAAACTAACACAGAGGCATACTTGAATACCTCCTCAGTCTGGAATTTGATAAATTGCTCATGAATTGAATTTGCAAGAAATTGGCTAAAGTTAAACATGATGGAGGGCTTAGAATGAGCAGAGAAAATGGACAGAACTCCTATGATGGCCTCATCTACCCATTGGTCTGAGTAGTAGCAAAGGAGGTAAGAGATGATTGTGATAAGTTTCTTGACTCTCTCAAGGAAAGTAGAGGGATAGGGAGGATTTTTCTTTGGCAATGAGGCATACTCTGTCAAGAAAAGTTCCAGGGTTTTGGCCCTTTTAGCAAAGTCCAATTTCTAGTACAGTTCATAAGAAAATGGGGTGGCATCCTCTATTGTGGGGACTTGCATCATCTAGTCTATGGCTTGAGGAGTGATAGTAAACTAAATTTCTCCAGTGGGAGCAATGATGGTTCTTTGCCTTGGTAGATAATAGGCATGACACTTCCTAACAAATTCTGGGGTGCTGCGGGTACAAGGAAAAATAGAGTGGGGTAAATTGGATTCCCACAATTGAATTTCATCGGATTTGTCTATGTATTTGTCCTCAAGCCAGTAATACATCTCAAAAAGGTCAAATTCGCAGAGAGTTTCATGGATTTTAAGGTCTCTATCGGCCAAAGGGATGTGGTGAAAATCAATGGGAGGATAGATAAGAGGATTTACAGGTTCTTCTTGTCCCTTGTCCTTTGGAGGCATCTTCGGATAAGGCTAAGGACAGTAATGAAAACTAGATTGGAGGCTTCAATACACAGAGAGGAGTCAAGATTTGGGGGCAAGAACAGAGGTAATAGGTTGAAAATGAGTTAGCAAATAGTGTTGTGGGTGGTTAAAATGTCGTAGTTTAGTCTAGCAAACCTGTAATAGATAAATAACAGTGGCAGTGTAAGAATTTAGTAACCAGTTAATGAGTGAAAGGAAGGTTTATATAACAGTCTGGTTTTTCTGTTAAAGATGGCGTGGGTCCGTTGGATTAACGTCTAAACCAATTGATTGCTTAATGACTTAATTTTGGAGGGAGCGGATGTAATTAGTGGAGTTAGTAGGCAAATGACATGGTGGAAGGTGAGTGGCGGGAGTGCAACGGGTAGAAGAGTGGTTTCGGGAGTGGAGAAAACTGGTTTTCAGGGGGGGGAGCGGTTAACGGTTTCACCCGAGGGGGGTCTGAAACGCTGTGGTGTTGACACGCAGGGATGGGCGCGGTTTCGAATACTGCCCATTTCAAACCACCCCCCCGGTGCGATGGTAAAATTTGGATGGTGCGAAGGGGGCCAAAATGTTGTGTGGACCATCAGATCTTGGGAGATGGGAGGAGATGAGACGAGAGGTGACGAAGATTTAATGTGACGTGATGGATTTTTGTTGGTGGGGTCGGTGGGAATTAATTTATTGCATAGTGGGGAATATTTGCAATGTATGAGAGGGGTGTTAAAACTTAGGAATATGTGGGTGGAGGAAAATATGAGTGGAAGGATGATTTTGGGGTTTAAAACTTAGGAATAGGGGATTAATACACCAAAATTAATTGATATATAAAACCTTAGAGAAAAACTTTAATCATTTGCCCTTTTCTTCTGCACATGAAGATAACATTTGATATTTGACTTTAGGATAAAATCTTCATGTTTTTCTTCTAACCACCATAGTGCTTCTACCTACCCTTTTTCATTCCATTCTTTTTCTAAGCTAACATTTTCTCTTCTTGCTTTGCAGGGTGCACTTAAGCTAGTAGACCAAACTCATTTTTCTTTTAATGTACATCTACGTTATCCTATCACTTACTTCACCATTTACTCAGATTAAACTGTTGATTCAATGTTATTTCTACCTAACTACTGATTTACCAAGCTTAAATTGTTTGGTAACCTTCATTCACTAATCTGTTTAACAGAAATTTAAATGAGTTCAGTCATGATTAAACTGTATGACCTAAACAGAATTTCAATCATTGTGGCATTCAAGAACAATTTGCACCCAATCCTTATTTGAAAATGGAATAAAATATCTAGCTTATCAAAACCAAATTATGTTACAATAGGTCCAATGGCCTTTAGATTGGCCTTACCACCCACAGTGAAAGCTCATAATATTTTTCATGTTTCCTTGCTTAAAAAATATGTTCATGATATTAATCATGTTATTGACTGGTCTATGATATGGGTGGAACCAAAGGGAGAGTTCCAACCATAACCACTATTCATCCTAGCTTGGAGGCAGATCACACTCTGGAATAGAACTATAGAGAATATCAAGGTGCAACAGAAGCACTTTGAACTGATGAAGCCACCCGGGAGATGGCTAAACAAATAAGGGTATAGACACCCTTGGTACTTGTTCCCCTAATTTTTGTAATATAATAATGTAATGGGCTGAAGTATGGGACCATAGATCCATGATCTAAGAGGGAAGAGGAAAGATGAACCCAAGTGGGATTAGTTGGCACCTTAAATTAATTTTATGGTGTAAATAATGAGAAAAAGAATAGGAAGAGTCCAAGAGGAATATGAAGAGACCCCTGGGAAAATGATAAAAAGGAGAATGCACAACAATATGGGGTTGGACCTCTTCTTGGTGGAGCTCATGAGCAAAGCTAGAATAAGCTATGAGCTAATGGAATGGGATTTCCCTGAGAGAAAGAATTGAAACTAGAAGAACAAGAGGAAATGGGATTGAGTTCATGTTGTGGGCTCATAAACCACTCATGGAGTTCTTGACACAACTAATAAACCACTCAAGGTACGTGCTAGGGTTAATAAACCACATGAAAAAGGGTGCTTGTCATGGGCTGATAAACCACTCTTAGAGTGCTTGACACAACTAATAAACCACCCTTACCCTAGATTATGTTGTGCTTGACTAGCCGTTAAACCACTCAATGTCATAATTTCCTGTCCTCTATGTCTTGAAGAAGGTTTTTTGCACAAGGCTGTTGAGAAATAAATTCCCCTTATATCATGAATTTGGATCAGGGGTGATTGTTGTAAGCAATATTGGCTATGATAGGTCTAAGGTTGGGTGGAAAATCAAAGTCCCATTTTTCAGTCACCTTTCTTTTTTGAATTATAAATGAAAAATCTCTAGATTTAAAGCTTTAAATTTAAAGAAAAATCTGTATAATTTCTTGCATAATATTGTTGCATGAGTCTTGCTGACTAATTTCTCGAATATTTTATGATTATATTTATGATCTCATTCCATGGAACTGTGTGATTCGTGCATGGAATTCCCATCCTTAAGAACAAAATGCTTGTATGCTTATAATTATGTTGACTATGCGCCTATACATATGGTTTATGCATGTTATAGGATTGTTAAGAGGGATTCCTTGTCATTTCATGGAATTTTGATTTCCTGGTGACCTTCTTGGCACCATACATTTCTTGCATGTATTTATAAATTTGATACATAGTTTGTTTCTCAAAGGAAACTTGTGGATCTCAGAGCCAAGCTCAATCTGCTTCTCGACATGAAATTGAGGATCGTGGAATTTAAAGGATCCAAGAGACTAAATGGATAAGTCTTTGGCATGTATGGGAAAGTCCTTGAACCTTCCCTTGTATATCTATCATTAAGAACCTAGGGATGGTGTACTTGCGGGAAGTACAACAATATTAAAGGGACTTGTTTGTTGAGTTAATATATAGGAATGATTAAGTTGATCATCCCTAAGGTGATCTAGAGTGATATAGGACTTTATAAGTTCTTTGATATGGGGAAGAATAATGGTGTGAAAGTCAACACTACCAGGTTCACTATGAGGGTGTGGAGGAATTTCTTCTCCTGGACCCTAAAACATGAATTTTCCCTTACTCAAGAATTGTGCAGCAATGTAAAGGCCACAAGATGGATGTGGTTCAAATTTATGGGTTTGAAATAAAGGGTTTTTTAACCAATCTACTTGACTATGGATAAAGTATTTTGATTCCACAACATATTGGTCAATTGGACTTGGTTGCTATGTGTAAAATATGAATGGTGATGCATATCATCCCATGGATAATCTGATGTGGCCATAGACTCCATAATGTCTTCATCAAAGTGACGACTAGATTGCAAGACTATGAGAGACCATGTAGTGTAGATGATGAAGCATTTGAAGCATCACCATGGGAGACAAGGTTCACATGTGCAACAAGGAAAATTTTAAGGATGGAATTTTATCTTAAATTTTAGAAACCTTGGTGAATATTATGTCCCTAATATGTAAATTCTAAACTTCTTGGCAATATTTTTGTAAAAATGTTCAAATTTCTAATTATTTTATATAATCTCTATACAATTTTGGCAATTTTTAAGATAAAAATAATTTTATACAACAAAATTTGGGGGAATCACTTTTATAAAAAATGGAAACTCGTCGTCCTTTTTTGGAAAAAATATGGAAAATTATCTCACTTGTGAATATTATCCCCTAATGTTTTCTTGGATGTGCAATATCAATGGAGGGAGATGGATGACTAGCGAACTGATGTTCCATCGATGCTGAGACTGAAGTGACTTCAAAAACAAAATATGTTTTCAAAGGTTTATTTTTAGACGCATTTGGAGAGTCTAAAGTTGTCAATTCCATGGATGATGAAAAATAAAGCATATGGACAATATTTTCTACCATATTTACATCAGGAGGACCCATCACAATAGTGGGTTGACTGGTCTCCTACACTGGCAAAGACAAAGTGCCAAAGGCCATAAGTAGAGCGGTAAAATCAACACAATCAGCAGCATATGTATTACAAAGAATGATAAGAGTATCATGAAAATGGGAGACATGGGAGCAGTAATGCAAATAGTGACTGTATGTCTCAAACAAAGCACAAGGGTGGTTCATACATAAACTTTTGTTCTTCATGGATGATTCAAGCATAGTGACTTGCACCTCAAAAACCTATGGTTTTGCATGAAGTTCATCCAAGGGAATGAAACCCTTTAATCAAGGGAGAGTAGGAAAATTATTAGTGTTGTGTCCATAAATATTGCAAAAAATACATAGTGGAGTAGGCTTAGGTGAAAAAATTTGAGAGTTCATTACCTAGGTTGTCTTATCTTTTCCCCCTTCTTTTGTCTTTGCCCCCTTTCCAATTTATTTCACAGCAAGAGCATAATCCTATTGAGGCTGGAATGGAACTGAAGAAATGGAAGCGGAAATAGGAACTAGTTGAATTGGTGTCAAAGACACATAGGGTTTAAGATGATTTAGAGGAGTATTGGCAGGAGGATCAATGTACCATACTGGAATTCCCAAGGTACGATTTTGAAACTTAGTATAGCCATTACTGGTGTGCTAACTACTCCTGGTGGTGGAAAAAGGAAGGAAATATGACAAATTAAATGATGCCCAGGAGGGACCCCTCCCAATACATTAGTTGAGTTTGGAGCAGTAGATTGTGGATGAGTTGGCTATTGAGAAGAGGTACCAGGTTTTTGAGTATTTCATGACCCTTAGAGCATGCAAACATGTGAGGTGCTAGGTTCAATCAAAACAGGCGGTAGGCCATAGTATGCCCCAAGAAAGGAGGAATATTTATAGACTCCTAGACCAATATTAGTAAGAGAAGGTCTTGTATCATTGTCATCCATCAGGGAAATTACGTTCTCGAAGGAGCCTTAAGCTCAGGATCACAGTACGTCAATTGGTAAATGGTGAAAAAATTCCCATTATGGAGCATGTTCATGGTAAAATAAACATATGGACATGTTTCCTTCATGTCATACATGAAACTATTTCTTAGAAATGGGTTATATTCTAAGGGGACGTTAATAACCTCCACATCGATCAAGAATTTCTTGTCGACCATTGCGATGGGGAAATTTTGGTATAAGCTGAAATGTTGTTAGGGGTGACCATCATATGCATGAAGGTGATGGTAGAGGGTAAGAGATCCAAATATCTGAGTTACTTCCAGACTTTGGTGGACATCACACAAGTGGATGTGCCTTCATCAATGATCCATTGTTGAACAACAATGATCCTAATGGAGATAGAGATTTGGAAAGAAAAGAATGGGGAAGATGAGGATTATCTACCTTATCAATGTCAAATACAATCATATTATCATTCAAAGTATCCAAGACATCCAAAGTAGATAGTATATCCTTATGTTGTGAAGGACACGTCTCGAGGACTTCCAACGCTAACATGGCAGCAAGAGACTATGCCAAGTCATCTTGTTGTAATAGTGGGAGGCCCTAGAATTAGTAGTGTTTCTACATGATGGTCCCTGGTGATCTTTGGAGGAACCTCAAACTTAAGTGGAGTCATAGGGGATTCATTCAATGAACCTCTAACATATCACATGCATTCGTGGCATACTAAAAAATACCATTAATTTGACTACATATTGGAAAATACCTCTAACAATCACATTATTTAACCCCCTACCAATATGAACCCAACACACCTTCCCAATTTAAAAAACCCCTAATTTCAGTAGATATTGTAGGCATCCATTTTTCATTAACATTTTTTATACCCCTTATTATTTTTTCATTAACTTTGAGCTCCATTTTTATACCTGCCAATATAAAAACCCTTTAACCCTTATTATATGCTCAATATATTATGTCATTTTTTTCCTCAATATATATCCACCAATATGAATGCATGTGGTATGGTATTTCTCCCTTATTGAAGCCCCCATGGATGGAGGGATATGTAGGGTACCAATTGAGGATGACAAAGGCTTTGTGGTGACTTTCAGTTGCATCTTAGGAGGAGGATCATAAACACATGATAGAGTTTGGAGGTTGACTTTATCATAATTTATCATCAAAATGTGTTCCATTCACAGGTTGGTAGGAGGGAGGAACCAGTTGATTTTGGCTACCCTGGGTGGCCACATATCCTTGGGTGGGGAACATATTCCTAATCACTGGCAGTTGCATAGAGGGAGGAGCGAAAGCAAAAATAGATTGATTCCCTTTAGATGAAGCTTATTTATTTTCCCATGCTTGACACATCTAAGGGAGGATGGGATAATCATGTGCGTAATGACCATATGTACCAAAAAATTCACGAGGCTTGTTCATACAAAGAGCCTTGTTCTACTTGGGTTTAATGCCCTATTGTTGGGTTGTAGTGTTAGACTTGTCACCCTGGTTAGCATTACGTTGTTGGCCTTGGTTTCCTGGGTTCCCTTGAGGTTGTTGATTCTTCTTTCCTTTCCCTTTGTTCGCTTTATTTTGATTACAATTTTCTTTTTTTTTATCATACAACTAACCCTAATTAGGTAGTGGTTCTTGAGGCAGAGGGGTTGATGCATGCGAGGTTTAGGTGTTGGTTCCATAGGGGCTAGAGCACTTGGAAGTGCATAAGGGTAATATGGATTCATGGTCACATTTTCTTAAATAGGCTAAGTAATATGCATAAGAGGTATCGATGCCTTGTTGTGAAGTAACTCGCGAAGGATATAAGGGAGGATAAGCGTAAGTGGTTGTTGAGTTCCAAAACTGCCTCTTTCTTAAGCAATTTCTTCATCCTTCCTCCTTTGTTTTCCCATGCCAATGCATCCTAAACCATCAAAAGCCATTGCATGTTGCCTCCAGGAATGAATTTCAGTGATTTTCAACTTATATTATTATGTGTGTTATTTGGATAGGCTTTTTTTTTTCAGCTACAGAATGTAGCCACATTCCGCAGCTAACCAGCCATTCCGTAGCCATCTCCATACTTTTGTAGGTTACAGGTGTCGAGAGAAGAAACGAACCATATGGGTAGCTGGGAAAATGTCAGTACATGGATGGTGTCCTATCCATTTGATCAAAGTCAATGAGAAAGACCCCGGTCAAAGGGGAGTCAATGGAGAAGACCTACAACAACTAGAACTCTGTTTTTGCACGTTTCCTAGTAAATGAATCCGAGGCAGGTTCCTAAAGCTGAGGATGTCGTTTGCCACCTGCATAACCAGTATCCAACAGCCACTATTCGAAGATTTACTTTTCAAGCCAACCGAAGACTAAATTTCCAGATACACTACCTGTTTACGTGTTTGCTGGAGAAGACTTCTCTCTTAAAACAGTTGTGTATTTTTCCTATAAATATCAGCGTTTGGAACACAGAACTAGTTAATGTTTTTGATGATGAAGTAGTGAAATTTCCACCTGTAGCACAAGACATTCAGTACTCTATTTTTAATATAAAAAAACTCTGTTTTTCTCATATGGATACCTGAAGCGTGTGAAGTGATTCTGCGTTGCTAGTCCTAGACCTTGCAGAGGGCCCCTGCGTGGTCGAGGTTACTTTTCATTTCTGTACATTTTCATTTGTTGTCTTCCTTCGTTTAGTTGTACATTTATTGTGTTTTTATTATGTTCATAATCGTTTCTAACACCATGTTCATTGCAGCTTTTGTCATTTGTTTCCACTAACTCAGATAGGTGCATTCCAGTGTAGAAGTAGTTCTTTAGTTTCCCTTATTCTCTAGCTTTTTAACTGTAGTTTTTAAATTGTTGTCAGTAGCATCATTAGACTTATTTCTTCTGTTGTTCCTTAGTTTTTAGTTTTTAAATTTAAGTTGTTTCATGCCTTTTGCTTATTAGGATAGTCACTCATTACATAGATGAATGTTTCCAAAGCCTTTTGTTGATGGTTTATCCTCAAACTAAATGGTGAAATATGGAGTTTATGAATGAGATTTCTTGTTGTTCAGTACCTTTTCCTTCTTAGTGTAGTCACTCATGATATAAGCAAATATTTCCAGAGCCTTTCGTTGATGATTAATCTTCAAACTAAATGGCAAAATGTTGTGTTTATGAATGAGATTACTTGTTGTTCATTAGTTTAGAGTTAGATAGCTTAATGCCATTTTCTTATCAATTTAAGTAACTCATGATTTAAATAGATATTTCCAAAAGCCCTTCGTTGATGGTTGAACCTAAGACTAAATGGTGAAATGTCTTACTAATGACTGAGTTTTTCCTTGCATTTTCATGTTTACTTCTTTTAGAATGATGAAGAATGGAATCTCTCAAATGTTGCTATCATAAGGAGTCAATTCTCCCTAAATTATATAGCAGAGTGATAACAATACTTCATTTAGTTTTGCTTTCACAAATAGAATAGCTGCAGTTTCATTTTTGTTTCTTTTTCTTAGTATAGTTGCAATTCCATATTCAGTAGTTCACTGAGCTCTAAATTTGCAAGTAGATTAAACAGCAGAAGTAGTTTTGTTTCCAATATTTCATTCTCAGTTTGTTATAGATAGCTGCAATTCCATTTTCTCACTTAAATTTTGGTTTTGTAATTAAATAGACAACAGTTTTAAGAGTCTTTTCAGCTCATATTTTGGAAACCATTACAATAGCAAGAAGATAAGATTTGTTCTTCACTTTCTTGTTTTGAAAAACCTCACTTCCAAACTTGACCTAAAAAGCACTTTTAGACTCTCACTTCATTCTTCTAGGATCTTGTCAGCAGTAGATTAAAATTTCAACTACATTGCAGAACTTTAGGAATCAAAAGAACAAAACCCCAAAACAAACATAAACTTGAAAATAGTGAGGTAAGAAAGGGTTATTTAGCACATATAGTGCACTACACTTCATTAGTTTACGACACCTGGATTGATAATTTATGTAGAAATTTAGGACACTAAATTGACTAGATAGTGGTACGAACCCCCCTAATGGATAGCCATACCCATTTGTCTTTGCAGATATGGGGAAGGATGTTAGTAAGAAACTAACCCAATCACATTTTCAGTGGAATGAGATGCTCTTGGTGTGGAAGAAGCACTAGGGTAAGGTACATCAGGAAGGATGATGTAAAGATATCCCTATTGGGCATAGATTAGATCAAACGGTATAGACTTTTGGATGGCCTCTGCTTCGGTTCTTATGAAGGTGGATGTGAAATCCTTAGAAATTTTGGCAAGTAAAGATTTCAAAAAGTAGTCCAAAAATATACAATCATCAAATTTTCAATCTTTGCACAAGCTCCACCTTTTGTGCCACTCCTAAATGTGATCGGAGATATGAGTAGTAGAGGTTTAGCGAAAAATGTTCAGGAGTTTGGTACTAGTGTCATGGAAAATGAGAAACTGAAAATATGATATCAATCATGATATTCATGAACATTTGGTGTGATCAACAGGGATGGTAAACATATCACTTCACAGTAGTGCCAGTGAGGGTGCATTGAAGTAGTCAAAGATGGACGATATCTCCTATAATGGATTTCGAAGAACACCACATGTGGAAGGACCTTATATAATTGGTGGAATCTTCGCCATGGTTTAATTCAAAATTAGGGATGTCTAATGGAAGCTTAGTCGGCATAGGAGGCCAATTGGGATCATGGTGGAGAGGATCATTAATGAGTTGACTCAAGTTTGGTAAATTTATGTTGGGTGTGGAGTCTAATTTCTTCCTGATTGTTCATGGGTTTTTTGTTTCAACCATGATTGGATCCCAGTCCCTAACAAGGTGTGGGGGAGATTCCCCCCCACTATTGCTATCAGGGAGGAGTGGTTGCAATTATTTGAAGCCCTCCCTGACGAGGGTTCGAGGGAGCTACCCTCGAAGTAAAAAATAGATGAAAAATTTCCTTGTACAATATTGTAATTTCGTAGTCAATCTGTGACATTCATTAGGTGAAAGATATGACGGTATAAGTTATGTTAGTTTAGTGTTTGTTTTCCTAGAAGGAAACCCTTGATTTATATGAGGGAATTGTGTTGTGGTTGCATATTATTATTCTGCGAGAAAGAGAGAGGATACTATGTAAGAGAGAAGAGGAATTTACAACAGATTTTCTATAGGTTGTATCTCTTCATTTTGTTGGATAATATAAAAGGAAGGCCTGGTTGTTTCTAACGTAGCCAAAATTGGGTGAACCACGTATATCTGTGTCTCTCTTATTTTATGCTTTTTTATGTTTGTGTTTATGCAATATTTTTGTGTTCCATTTCTCTATTATTTAATTTCTAACTATTTAAGATGGTCATGTAAGGAAGAAAGGTATGTTACCTCCTGGAAGGGGACTCCAATTATGACTAGTGTTCTACTATAATTTCCTTCGTTATTGGCTTTCACGTTGGGATTGGCGTTTCTGCTAGTGTTATACTAGCCATGGTAGTAGGTCGAGGTTCAAAGGTTTCATAAGTTGAGGAAGAGTTGGATGAGTTAGAAGAACTAGAGGCCAAAAGTGGATTACATGGAAGGACCTTGACTTGTTTAGTAGGTGCAAGCATATTTCCTAATTGAAAATGAGGATGAATACCACACACTCTTTGTGACTGTCGCTTAGGGGATGTAATGATCTCCAGATAAAAATAGATCTAAAATGCTAGAGGATAAGAAAGTGAAAAATATTAACAAACAACAAGAAAAACATTGCGTGCAATGGTGCAAAGTGTATCCTAACTATAATCTGATACTGTTACAAATCAAGAAACCTTGTCCTATAAAAGAAAAAATGACTCCTAACCTAAAAGATAAGCTACACTTCATACAAGACCTAAGTAATGTTTTGATGGCCTTCCAAACAACCTATCTTCCGGATGGTAAGGGTTGCATACTAGGCTGAATGAAGGCATGGAAGTGGTATGGTTGCTTCCCACAACCACCACCTATATGGTTTTATATCCTAGAATGATAGGCCGTTATGGTTATCTACATCCAGTGGGAATGAGTAAATCTAAGATTTTGGGTATCAGTCGTGAAACCAGATTCCCTACCAAGAGTTGGGAACCTCAAGGGGAATTGCTAGTATCCTTGGCTTAACCCTTACCCCCTTCATGGGTTTCTACTTCACACAAGATTTGGAACACTAGATGGTAGAGTATATCAAGTACCCTAATTGGTCAACCAACTATGACTCAGAGGTATAGTGAATGGTGGGCATTATTTGGATGCCTACTCCACCAATCCTAACTTAACTAATGGAATATTTTTCTTGGTGTCCAAGTGGGCTTAAATCTATGTGAGTGAAATTAGTGGTTGATTTTGAAGACTTGGCTTGGAAATTTGAACCAAGCACTCATTCAATTAAGGGTGTGAAAATGTGTGCATGTGAGTATGTTGATACTGATTTGCATGAAAAGTAAATGATGTGGTTGGAAAATAACTTATAGAACTCAAAAACTAACTATAAATAAATATAAAGTAAAATATAATTTGACAACAAACTATTTCAAACCCAAAATTGATTAAAAGCAATGCGCGATAGGCCCAATGAACGACAAGAGGAGGCTACACTATGGGGACTAATGGATCAATAATCAAAATGGGATCATATATAAAGTCACAAATCCAAGCTATTGCAGAAAATGAAAACAAAGAAACAACATATTCCTATCTGTAAAAAAGACCAAAAACAAGGCTATAATGAAAATGACTTTAAAGAGTTCTAAATGAAGAAACAAAAAATGGATAAAAATGGGAACAAATTTAGTTTCTAACTCTAATAAAAAAATGGTTCAAACTCGAATAAGGTTGTGGAGATAGACATTTCTAGTTATGTGCAACAAACTCCTAGTTCATAATCCCAGTCTTCATTGGTATAAGGTGTACTTAAAACTCTAAGGCTTCTTTCCTTCCTCCAAAAAATTTTGGAAAATGAAAATATCCAGGTTTGTTGTGGAATGTAAAAGATGGTACCTAGGCCCCCTAATAGACAAATGAAAAATGAAAAAAATTGCAGAAAAAACTACTAAATACTAAAAAGTGCACCTATGAGAGATGTATATGCACTCTTTCATCTGGCGAAGTGTGTACACATGCTCTTATGGAAACCAAGTTGCATACATAACTGAAAAATGATATACACACTTTTTCTTTTGGTAAAGTGTGTATAAATGCAATCTTCTTGAAACAAACTTGCATACAGATGTGAACAAGCAAAAGTGTGCCTGAGTTTCTGGTCTTGAGATCTTTGTAGATGTTATTGTCTCCTAGTTGGGTGGAACCTACTACCTACAAAAAACACACAAAAACAATAGTCTCTTTCCAAAATCACCACAAAAAAATTAAAAGAAGAAAAAAGAAACATTGTGGTAGAAAAATAGCAAAGTCCCCTGGGATATGTGTTCAACTCAGTGGATTCACCATTTGTTAGTTGTATATTTTTCATCAAGTGACAAAAAAAAACATTTTTACTATCGATGACTAAGGCAAACTAACAATAATAAAAATGTTAGAAAAACCCTAGTTATGCTTATGATAATATGCTAAAAATCATATTTGCAACACAATACCAATTTATCATAAATAATGCATACAAAATCTATAAATGACATAAAAACATAAGTAATGGCTATTAGAGCTAAATGAAAAAACTTTATTATGAATTAAATAAAAAAATACACATGGAGCATAGTGTTTTGATAAGGAATGTTGATTCCTCCTCTGTGGGAGGGTTCTTTTTCCCTTAGTTGTTGTTGCTATGGATTTTTCTCTTCCTATTGGTATGTGAAGTAACAACCCCAAAGTAAAGCATACAACTAATTATATCAATTATGCGATTTATAATCAACACACAACTATTCGACTAATTAGCATAGAATTTCAAAAATATGAGTAAATATGACTTACCTATAGCGACGATATTTCTTACTTGTTACTTCGAGTTGAACGTTATAGCAACGATATTTCTTACTTGTTACTTCGGAGTTGAACGCTATTTGAATCCTGCTAATCGCAACAAAAATTTTGGAGACTACTCTCCACCCAACCATAGGCTCAGTTGCACCTAATTTTTCTAGAGCTCACCACCTCCAAGCCCTTAATCAATGTATTACTGTCAGGGAATCCTTTGTCTCACAACACTTTTCTTCCAAGAGAATGGATGAAGGAATATATTATTCTAATCCTCCTCATTGTCCATTAAATAGACCAAAAAATTGAAAGGGGTCTATATGAACACATTCCATGTGTCAACATGCAAGTTTTATTTGTTTATTTTAAGTGTTACTTAATTCAATATTTCTCTTAATTTAACTCTTTCTTATTTTATTCCTTTTTACTTTTTGTTAACTTTACTTATTCTTACTATTTTTATAGTTTAATTTTATATATAATTATTTAGAACTTAGTTTATTATTTACTATTTTATTTATTTATTATTATTATATTCTCTTCATTACTTATTATTTATTTACTATTATTTATCTTTTTTATTATTTACTATTTATTTATATTATTATCTTTTCTTTATTGTTTATTATTTATTTACATATATTTTAATATTATATTATATTATATTATATTATATTATATTATTTATTTATTTATTTTATTATTATTATTATTATTATTATTATTAGGGGCATTGCATGTGAGTGAGTAAAGGATGTGGATGAACTTAGGTGGAGAGGTGGAGAGCTAGAATGTCGTAGGATGATAAATTCCATGGCAAGAGATAATCATGTGATAAATGGTGAAGAAAAACCTCTCTATTTTCAACAAAATACTAGATTAGACTTGATATGGTCAAATAATAAAATATTTGGTAGACTGGATCAAGATCTAATCGTTATGAGTATTTTATTATTTTTTGGAGAGGAAAACATTAAAGAAATGGTCAATAATATGTATTTACTTAATTAACTAAAAAAATAATGATTAATTGATTTAATTAAGAAAAATGGGTGAATTAATTAATAATTAAAATGAATTATAATTATTTATGGGTGATATGGTCAAAATAGTTAGAAATAATCATTAAATAATTTAGTAAGCATGTCTTTCTTATTTCCATGGAGAAATTTGAAATAATTAAGGAATAGGAAATAAATAATGATTTAATTAATTTCCCTATGGAAACAGTGAAAGTAGGTGAAAATGTTTTTTATTATTTTCACAATAAATGGGTAAATATGAAAATAACATGAAATTAAGTGAATTTATGGGTTATTTTTACATGGGTAAAATAATTAAATGGAAATAATTTAGGAAAAGTGGTTCACTAAATTATTTCCTAAGGTGAAAGCAGGTTTTAATGTTTAAAATGTCGGAATTTCGGTAGCTCGGGAGGTATTTCCAAGAAGAGAAAACCCACCAAAGGTGAGTTGGTTGGGTTTTGGACCTAAAATAACTAATTTATTATTCTAATTATTTATTAAAATGTTGAGTGGGTAAAACCATAATGGACCTAGGGTTCCCTAAATAAACTGAGGAAAAAGTATAAATAAGGAGCCAAAGGAGAGGCTCATAACGAGTGTGATGAACTATACTTGTGCAAGATATCATTCATGAGAGCCACTCATGAGTGAGATGCATATTTATCTAAGATAGTCATAGCGAGGAAGGTCAGACCATGTTGGTAAACCAAGAAAGGCCAAGTTCAAGTCATAGTCCATGTAGCCTTGAAGTGTGTTGTAGATAATCCAAGAGAAGGTTGAATAGTCATATTTGAGTGTTGGAATGTCACGTATGCAAGAAGAAAGTCAAATATGTGTTGTAAGGTCAAATTTGCAAGAGAAAGTCAAATCTAAGTGCTGGAAGGTTAGATCTGCAAGATTTGAGTGATGGAAGTTCAAATCTTTAATATCTGAGTGTTGGATGGTTAGATATACAAGAAGAAAGTCATATCTGAGTGCTAGAGGGCTAGATCTACAAGAAGAAAGTTAGTTTTGTGATATGAAGAAGCAAATCTAGCATATCAAGAAGTTGTAGTGTGATTACAAAGGGATTGGTTTCCAAGTACAACAACAATCCAAGGGCCTTGAGCTAAAGGCACTAGCTCAGGTATGCATTTTATTTATTAGGAAGATTAAAGATATGAAGGAGAAAATATCAAGCCATAGATCAGTCAAAGGACAAACTATGTATTTTACTGTATATTATGTATACTAGTTGTATCAATGGTTGTAAAGGGCATTGATCCTTAATACAACATCCCTAATTTTTTCTTGTTGATGGACTAATGGGAGAGGATTTTGGGCTCATAAAACTTGTGTATTTTTTATTGATTTCCTTTTTGTGTACAAGGGAATTTCAGTATTGTATTAGAGCTACTTTGAAGAGCAGTTGGATTACAGAGTGCAAAGGAAGCAACCTAAGCGAGATTTGTACGAAACAACATTATTTCCTAGACATGGATTAAAAGATTCAACAAAGAAGGTGCTTTGGCATGGACGAGGTAGCTTTGTGTGGATGGTAGGTTGATCGAGAGATTGTATCTTCATTGGGTTATGGAGTTGCACATACAATAGTGGATTCATGTGCACGTGAGGTATTTGACCCATGAGGATAAGGACGGTCAAAAAACCATGCAAGGAAAGTCATGAACCATGTAAGAACACTCGTGGTGGTGTAAGGAAAAGTTGTGTTGCATGTAAGGATGTTCATGCACCATGCAAGATAAATCTTGCCCAAATAGAAAAGAACATGTGGTGCATGCAAGGGCAGACATGGCCATGCAAGGGGAATTCATGACTCATGTGAGGATAGTCATTGAGCTAGAGATTTCAATAAGTGATGGAAATATCTTCCTCACTAAGTAGAGAGTGTTAGAATTTTGGTAGCTTAGAAGGTATTTTTGAGAGGAGAAAACTCACCAAAAGTGAGTTAGTTGGGCAAGTTACCCAAGTGGTTGGGGTTTGGACCCAAATTTGTGGGTTTGGCCCTAAGACAACTAATTTATTATTCCAATTAATTATTAAAAGGTTGAGTGGGTAAAACCTAAAGGACTAAGTGTTCCCTAAATAACCTAAGGAAAAAGTATAAATAGAGATCCAAAGGAGAAGCTCATAGGTGTTATGGACTACACTTGTGTAAGAGATCATTCATGAGAGCCATTCATGAGTGAGAGGGAGAGTTTTCTAAGATATCCATAGTGGCGAAGGTTAGGCCATGTTTGGTAGACCAAGGAAGCTCGATTTCAAGTCATAGTCCATGCAACGTTGAAGTGTGTCACTGATACTCCAAGAGAAGGTACAATAGTTAGATATGAGTGCTGGAGGGTTAGATATACAAGAACAAAGTCAAATTGAGTGCTGGAAGGTCAGATTTGTAAGAACAAAGTCATATGTGAGTGCTAGAAGATCCAATCTGCAAGAATAAAGTCATATATGAGTGGTGGAGGGTCAGATATGCAAGAATAAAGTCATATCTGCGATATGAAGAAGCAGATCTAACAAATTGAAAAGTTTTGGTGTGACTGCATAAGGGATAGTTGCCAAGGACATCAACAAAATCCAAGGAACTTTAGTTGAAGGCCCTAGCTCATGTATGGATTTGATTTATTAGGTAGATTGAAGATTTGAAGGAGAAAACCTCAATTCCTAGATCAGTTAAAGGAAAGACTACATATTTTATTATGCGTTATGTAGACTAGTTATATTAGGGGTTGTAAAGGGCCATGATCCCCGGTCTGGGAGCCCTAATTTTTTTCTTATTTATGGACTAATGGGAAATGAGATTTTGGGCTCATAAAACTTGTGTACTATTATTGATTCCATTTTTGTTATATTTAATTTCAACATAAAACCAATACCACATGGTGTATTTTGATCAACCTAGTGGAGAATGACTAGGTGACCACTTTTGAGGTGATAATAGTGTTGGTTTCAAAAGAAGGTGAGCCCTATGCCACTTGTTTAATTCAATATTTTATTTTAGTTATTTTTGAAGGATAAGGATCTACCCATATCCAAGGTGTAGGAGGCTCTTTTACATTGTTTTTTCAATAGGTTTCATAATGTTTTTTAGAGGAAGTTGTAGGCCCAAAATTAGGCTAAATTACATATTTATTATAGCCTTGAAATAAAGATGAATTACAAACCTATTACAAGCCCAAAATAAGCCTAAATGCAAACCTAAATATTATTTTTTGGAGTAGGTCATAGAATTGGATGCAAGCCCAAATTTCTTTAGGAATTTGATGTCCATTTTGATGTTTTTTGTTTGAGTGGCCAGAGTGTTAAGAATGTTGTTTTGTTTACATTTTCACTATTTTAGATCTGAATACTGCAAGGTTGAAGGAGGATGTGGTGATCCTTGGGAAGGATACCAAGAGTGATGACAAATTATTTCTAGAGGGAGTTACAGGACCAAAATTAGGTTGAATTACATATTTGTTATAGGCCCAAAATTAGGTTGGATTACAAACCTATTACATGCCCAAAATAAACCTAAGTGTAGACCCGAATATTGTCTTTTGGAGTAGTTTGTAGACTTTGATGCAAGCCCAAATTTTCTTAGGAGTCTAATGTCCATTTTAAGTTTTTTTGTTTGATTGACCTATGTATTAAGGAAGGTTGTTTTGCTGAAATTTTCACTATTCTGGATTTGAAGAGTACAAGGTTGAAGAAGGATGTGGTGGTCCTCAAGAAGGATACTAGAAGTGACAACAAATGATTTATTTTTGGTGTTGTTACTACGTCCCATTGGAAGTTGAGATTTGATGATTCTTACTTTGGAAGTATTATACTCTCAGGAATGATTTTATGTTGAAGGTACAAACCAAGTTTAAGGGATAAGTCAATGTTGGAGAGCTAAGCCAAGTTCAAGAGTCAAAACCAAGTTAAGAGCAGGTAATTAACAAGTATAGGAAGGATAACTAGCTATGATGACAAATTGTTATTGATAGGTCCAAGGACCAAATTGAAGAAGTAGGTTGGTACCTACAAAATCACTAAGTTGGTGCTTAGCTGACGAAATTCGAGGCTCCTATAATTTGGTGCCTATGAATTTGCTAATATGGTGCTCAACTATGGGAATAAAATCAACTATAGGTTGGTTCCTACAAAATTTGTAAGTTGGTGCTTTCTTTTTACGAGGAATTTTGTAAAGTATTTAAATAAAAATTGTATAGGTGTTTCTTATAAATATCTATGTTTCATTATTTATGTAACACCCTCCTCCCACATCTACCCAAGAAACCGACCAACCGGGGTAAACATGCAATGAGAGGCCACTATGACAAGACTCAAACTCCTAGGTAACCTTAAGGAAATGGAAGCGACAAAACAAGACCTTACAAACCTCCCTTAGGTGCTTTAGGACCCTAAGGAGCTAATCCACCACTCCAGCTACCCAACCCTTGCATTAACCTAGCATTTCAATGAACTAAACCCAAATTAGCTCCCATGATAAGGCATGCATGCGAATAGAACCCTATAATTTCTCCCACAATTCCTGCAAGGGAGAGACTGCAGTCTTTTTCAGCTAGTTATGTGCCAAAGACTACGAGATTTAAGCCATTTTTTAAGGGCTAGTCTCCAAACCAATGCCTAGAAATTGATGAGACTTTCCAAGACAATAAATGACACCAAGGAAAAGCCTCTAACACAAACTTGATCAAGGGCTTTACCTAACTATGACAGACATTTTGTCAAACACTTAGTAAATATGCAACCTACAGATGTAAATAACAGATCTGAGCATAGGGGTCTCATATTTATCTGATATTCTCCATGAAGCATTGTTTCCTATCACTTTAACTTCCATTCCATCCATTAGGTCATAGATACATTTTCATTCATTCACAAGTAAAAACATGATGATAACCATACATAACTATTGTCATAAAACATATACATAACCAACATAATAGGGACAAAAATACCAATTAAATCACAGCCATATACATCACATATAATCCATCATAATACTCATAGAAATACCAGGAGAAATAACCTTTCATTAATGATGAAAAATCCAAACCTAGGATGGGACTTCCGCGTTCCACCTAACCGTAGAATGGATGAGCCAAATCTCTCTTCAGCCATTCACCCCCATGCCATAATCCAGGCATGAATGTGGGATCTCATAGAACACATCAACCAAAACTCATCCAGGGCTTCCAGAGGCTATCCACCTCAAACCATCAAAAAGTGATTCCACCTCATGGTAAGACATCACCCAACAATCATCAAATCAGTCTCCATCCAAGCCTTCCAGGGCTTCCAAAGCGTTTGTCCAACTAAGGCTTCCAGGACTATTAACTCAACCCACAACTTATACAAGGATTCTAGAGCATTTGTCCAATCAGGGCTTCCAAGACTATTAACTCAACCCACCAAGGGCTTCTAGAGTGTTTTTCCAACCAAGGCTTCCAGGACTAGTAACTTGACCCAAGTTGTTACAAGGCTTCTAGAGTGTTTGTCTAACTAGGGCTTCCAGGACTAATAAGTCAACCCAAGCTAAGAAACATGAGAACCAACGAAAACAAAACAATGAAAATGAACCCACAATCACCATGGCTCTCTAGGAAATGGTAACGCTGGGAAATCCATTATCAATCTCAGCCATCATCCATGTCAATGACAAATCATAACCAAGAAACCACATGCATGTGCCATGCATGCCAAGACTAGTGAGGAAGACATACATGAAACTCAGTACTTGCAAGAAAAACTCATTGTAATTGTTGATCCTGATGCCCTATTGCGCTTTCTTGCTCTTCCTTTGCCTTCTTGCTCCAAAAATCCAAGTATGCCACACCCTCCAAGACTACTCCAAGAAAACTCTAAGTCTCCAAGAGTATGAGAGAGAGAGAGAGAGAATAATGAGAGAGCTCCAACACTGAACTAACTAATTCTTTCCCACTGATTCTCATAAGCCTTTTTATTAATGAGGCCTCTATTTTCTTTATTTTCCTTCATTTTCCTCCTCGCATGCAACCTGTGACTTTTCACCTTCCTTTTCTTTGAATTTCGTTTATTTTCATAAATAAAATTCCAATTAGTGCCTCATGCTGCATGCCTTTCCAAAGCCTTTTCCATTTTATTTTCCAATTTCCTTAGCCATAATAAAATGAATCAACACCAATTAGGATGTTTCCCCACCATTCAACTTGGAATATGTGTCCCATCACCATGGCCTTTTATATTTTTACATATATTTTTAACCAGGGCTGTTACAATTTATGTCTATCAAATGTTTAGAAGCTAAAAATTATTGAAACTAATGAAATACTATTTCAACCCCCCCACCCCCCCTTAGTATTTCCAACAACTATCTCCCTCAGAATAGGAAACACCTTGTGATGTAAGTACCCCAACCTCTTATGCCACAACTCACACAAACTATCACTATTACAAACCAAAGCTTGAACACATTCACATTGAAAATTGTACAAATTACCTTCTTTAACCTCTATTGGCACTATTGAAATTAGTCCACAAGCATATGAATGTACAAGGTATGCAATCCCTTTAGATATATGCTAGCTACTTGAGAAGTTGTTTTGATTAGAAACCTTTGATGTAATGAGGATTTGTTGTTTCTTTAACACCACTGCAAAGTTGTTATCCTTGTTGACTAAAATTGGAAGAAAAATCTTCTTGAGACCTAGAATAAACAACACATTGTCAAAATCTAAAGAGTTATCTTACTCAAATTAGAAGGGAACAATACTAACTTTTTCTACTCTGTACTTGGCATCATCATCAAGCTTAACATGTACTCTTGAGTCCTACTTCTTCAAACTAGAAAACAACTAGATTATGGTCAGACATCGAGATGCGTCATTGTCCACATACCATACATCCCTTGGAATCATGTTGGTAGAAAAGAAATATATCATCAATAATTCCTTCTTAGACTTGGTATCAAACTTGATCAACTGATTTTTTCTAGAAAACGCTTCCAAATTATATTGATGCTTCCATTTACTATTCTTCTTCTATGGACATTGTGATGAATAAGAACCATAATTATGGAAAACAAAGCATTTGATTTTACTCTATTCATTTTTTCCCGATCGTGAGGTTGACTCCTCACTTTTTCTCTTACCCTTCACATGTGCTTTATATCTACCCTTATTTCAATGACCAAATAGAGGTAGGTTCTTATCACCATCCTTCTTGCTAGTCTTTGACTCTACCTAAGTCTTCTACTAGTTATAATCATCCAAAGCTTTCAAATTTAAGAATGTTTTTCCACATTCAAATACCTTTAACAAATGGTTCCCATGAATTTGGGAAACCATTCAACGCACTACATTTGCAACCTTCTCCTAACACTACAAGTTGATCATAGATTTGTGTGATCTTCATAAGGGGGTTGGTGACAGTGTCTAATCTAGTCATTTATGTGGATCTAAGTTTGTTTCAAAATGTCATATTCATTTTTACGTTATTTTTTTGGGAAAGAGTAATCAGGGCATTGAACATCTCCTTCACCATAATATTCTTGGACATATGATGTATCATATGGTCCTTTATGGCATCTAAGATCATCCAATTAGCCTCGAATTAATTTTTATGTGAGCCACCAAGTTCCGTGGATCTATAGGTGGTGTCACCACATCCTTGAAAATATCCTAGAGATATTCTCTTTTAACATGAGTATAACTCTCACCTCCCATTCTAATAAATTTGAGGACCATCCAATCAATCCTCAAACTAGAGGCCCATTTCTACTATCTCTAATATTTATAGTAAAAACTCCCAAATCAAAAAATAAAACTTCGAAATTCTCTTATTGACGGTTCTTCTTCCTTGCAATAATTTTACTATTGCAAATCCTTGAGAATCTCAATCAAATTTCGAGCTCTCATACCATGTGAGAAATTCAAGCCCTAGGTGATTAATGTCCTTACTATCTTCAAACAAGTAAATTATTGAATTTAATTAATGTTGAAATTAAATTTTATACCATATATCAATCCCACACTATAGAAATTAAACAATGGAATTATGATAATTAGTTTCACACACACATAGGTAATTACTTATTCAAATTAATGTTTCATTTATTTGAAAAAAACTTACAAGGAAGTTTCCACACATTGGCCAAAAAGACAACATTGCATAGATACCAAAAACACCCTGAACTAAGCTTCTATGGCATGCTTGAGAAAGCACAATTTTCTGGAGAAAAAAAAAATGAACTAAGCCAAAACTACTTTATGATTTGTTGGAAAACATACACAACCTTTCCATACAACTAAATGAATATGCCCATAAAATTGTACAAATCAATTTGGATCTATCTATACATCCATGTGGACTTTTGTACAATTATACAAACTACTATATCAAACTATGTGCTTCCTAGGAATGGTTTGTTCCTTTCTACTCACTCTCTCTCCCTCTCTATTGATCAACTATTTAAGCATGTTCTAAAAGCTTATACCTTGTAATGTCTTTATACTTTTAGCATATAATCTATTCTATGGTTTCTCCTAGTCTAAGTCATGCATGAGATACAGTGTTAGACTTAACTATTAAATATAAGACATTCACATTTTTACTAAAGTGAATTACAAAATAGAAACAACTTTCTAAAAGTAGAATTACTTTTTGAAAATTTCTTGAACTACTTTTGACATGTTCACGCTAGAAATGTGCCAAAGTTCCCATCCGAGCTATAATTCTCAATAGTTGTGTGTTTTATTTGAACATTTTAATAAGGAATTTATCATTTGGTTTAAGTATGAATACTTCATTGGAAGAAATCACAAAAATCAAGTCTAAGACTAATTTTGATGAATTAGATGTAAATCATCCTACCTTTCTAACCTAAAAAACCTAGATTTTTTGCATGATTTTGGTCTCTTTCTTTTGTTGATTTCAAATATTTAAAAGATACTCTAAATTTGTGTCCTAGATTTGAAATTTACTCTTATCAATATCATTCATATAGATTTAGGCTTGGAATTGAAGATTTTAGGCCTAAAACCCATGGACATCTTGCATAGTTGTCCCTAGTTTTCACTTCTTTCATCTCTTGGTGAAGGGTATTTTATAAATTGATTAAAATTCGGAATTTATTTGAAATAGTGTCTTCAAATCAAAACTTATGTCAGTTTACATGTTCCTTCATTCAATATATTCGTTCTTGGTGAAATTATAAATCAATTTGCTAGATTCAAGGCCTATTCTACAAAGTGTCATATCTAGAATAAGAAGGATGTTTTAGGTCTCTTCTAAGTCAAAAAAATCTGCATTAAATGTCTCATATATAGATTTGGATTGAGTTATTTGTTTCTTTTTAGCAAGTGTGTTTGATCTCATCTCATAATATTTTGTTTACATGCTTTAATTTATCCTTGTGTTATGGATCAACTAAATTTTTTGAGACTAAATTTGAAATATGATTTAAGTTGTGAGTTAAAATAATAAACCATAAACACTAAGATAATAATAACACTAAGACCTCTCTTGCTCCCATTATACCCTATACAACATTGAGCTTCATTGACCTTAGGGAAGCCCCACTTGACAAGGACACTTTGTAATCTAAATTATGAAAGAAAAAGCCATTAAGATGATAGTGGTGGCTTACTTAAAGTTTCCATTAAGGTCTCATCCTTGTGCTTTCGGAATTTAATGTCTAGTGAGAACTTGAGAAGTAATAGTCCCCATAGGGAATCCCCAACAAGTAATAGGATAAATATGACCCTTATCATCTAAGTCCTGTGGATTAAATAATTACAAATGCTCCAAATTTTTGGGTTCTTCCATTATAATTCCCACATCCTTATAGACTTTTCTCTAAATTCTCCTATAACAATGTACCACTTTACAATCCTTATTTGGGGTTGTTCTATAGACTACCTAGTAATGAGATTTGTATATTGGTAATCTTTAGGGTGCAATGCATATGCCAAAAGATATAATGGTTAAGTCATTTTTTCCACCTTTTCGTAACTACGTCCTTCATTCGATTGTAAAAAAATCAAAGCGATCCCTTTAATTTGCCTTGATAATTTCCCTTATCCTCGCCAACATACCATCAATTTTCACATAGACATTTTGAAAACAAGGCATATTTGTGTCAAAGTCCATGTTAAAGGTAGCTCTATAAACCACAAAGGGTACTGCACCTTGTCCCATCACATATCATTAGGAATAATAGACTTGATTTTTTGTGCTTTATTAAAATGGTAAGTTCTCTAAAACTCTCATAGAGGGTCAATAATATAAGTATAACATCCACAAACCCATTTATTATTGAAGTGTTGAAGGAAAAATGAGTTTCAACAACCTATAAGTTTTTAAAATCCAAATCTAAAATCAGATATCATAATACAAATAGTATCAATTAGCTTAGTGGGTTAGCTGAAATGTTGAGTGCTACAAACTGCAAGTGGAGGTCATGAGGTCAAGACCAATAGTCAACTATGTCTATGGATTATTAGGCCTCACTTGACGTCCCCACTAAGTTAGTTTTTGAAAATTGCAAGAGGGTGATTTACATTGGGTACCACCCTCAAAATGAGGGGAAGTGCGAGATGGTTTCCTCAAGATGTGTATTCCATTGAAAAGAAATACAAATAATATTGATTAAAACATGAGTACCTTCAATAAATCCATCTTTTCAAAACCCTAATATATGGTTTGACATATACAATGGATGCCCATGAACAATTGGATTTCCTTCACTTCTACATTTTTTTGTATCTAATCAATCGTGTCAATATTAGCAAGCATAAGATTCAACATGTATTGTGTATGGAGTCGAGAATATGTGATCACATCAACCCTCCATAATCAATCCTAGACAGAGCCAATTCAAAAAACTTTCTTTAGTCATCCATGCATGGGGATGAGCAACCATGAACACATCTAGTTCATAATTTTTGTATAGTTTTTCAGTTGTGTTTTACCCTTAAATAGATAAAATCCTGGGGTTGAAGCACCAATTTCATTGACACAACATACAATAGTTATCCACTCTTTCTCTTAGGAAAAATATTTGGCACATTTCGGCTCCCTCTCTTGGAAATTACCTACATGCCACAATTCCTTCCTTCATGTAAACTTGTTTCGTCACAATTCCATATATGGCATAGAGCATAAGAATGTTTCTTGTATGCACTAAAAAGAGTGTCATAGAAGTTAGACACAATTTCAGTGTGTAGATTTAAAGATTTTTCTCTCTCAAGACCCTTGGTTGTATGCAATACAAGGTTTGGATGCCTTTTTTTAAACCTAAACCACCATGCTTTACTAGGAAACCCATCTCTAAATGTGTATGTGCCCCCTAACAGATTTCAACAAATTTGGATTTGAGTTGTATCAACTCTAACCCATGTCCCAATTAGGTCATCTCCTTACACTATTAAACCACCTCAACCTCCTCCACGTCAGTCATAACTATAAGAGGCCCTCTACATTTTGTATGAGTAAGCTCACTTATCCAATAATGTATTGATGAGGGAGAAATACCATGCTTTTTGGAGATGCCCAAACTGAATATCCTTTAAACTCTATGTCGTCAATTGCAACTAACATGTATTCTTTTGTCGAACCTCTTATAGCACTGATCTTCTTAGTTGAACTTTCACCTTGGACTATAGTTGATGGTGGCTCTATGGTTGATGGTGGGACAACACGATCTTACTGCATGGTCATCCTCAAAAACATTATTGGGAGCATTGTTGACATTTACATGATCAACCCTATTCTCATATGATGAACTACATCACAGTTGGGCACCCCTGGTCACTCGCCTGCTCTTCTGCTTGTAGAAGCAACATAGCTAACTCTTGCCATAGTTGCAACTACCTCCATATTTATTACATGCATTTAGTTAACAATAATATATTATATAGGCTTATAGAAAGTTTGAAGTTCTGTTTTCATACAAGCTATTAGCATTTCTGCTTTCCTACAGGCAATTAACAATGTGTTAGTTTATTAAGAATTTCTAGGAGATTTCAATAAAGAATTTGCAATAACATGGATTAGAATAAAGACACAATTCACAATTAAAAATAGAAGCAACTTAAAAAAAAAATTCATATGTCTTTTTGACAGTATCCTTGAAAAATCAAATCTCCAAAAGGAATTTGTTGCATGTCTTCAAATATATCAATAAATGTTTTTGATAACTTGTTTTTCTACTTGAAACACTATGGTTTTATTTTCACTTGGAAAATCACTAGAAACATGTTGAAATTGACCTAGAATTGGTTGTATGTCTTCAATTATATTAGCAAATGTTTTTTATAGAAAAAATTATGACTTATAATAAAATAATGTTGACATTGGAGGATTTCAAATAGAACAAGTGACACCTAGTTCTTGTTTTCGTTAAGATGTTGATCCGGTTAAGATTTTATCAATGATGTTGGGATTGGATCTTATACTTAGAATAGAACTGGAAGATATTATGAAAATGTTTTTGATAACTAGTTTTTCCACTTCAAATACTATGATTGTATTTGCACTTGAAAAATTATTGTTAACGTGTTGAAATTGACCTAAACTGGTTGTATGTCTTCAGTTATATTAGTATATGTTTTTGATAAATGGTTTTATAACTTAAAATAAAATGGTGTAGACATTGGAGGATTTCAAATAGAACAAGTGAAACCTAGTTCTTTTTCTAGTTAATATGCTGGCTTTGTTGTTGGGACTGGATCTTATACTTAATATAGGACTAGACACTAGTTTTCCTAAAACTGGGAAAGAAAATTGCTAAAGACCCTTTTCCTGACCCACAAGCAAGGGGAGGGTTAGACTATACTACTTTTCAAATGAAAATAGGTGCCCCTTTGGCTACTCCAACACCCATCAAGCAGAATGAACTCTCTGATTATCATTGAAACTCAAAGCTGGTTATATATTTCTCGACCCCAGATAAGGAGGGATTTACCTGGGCTGAAAGGATGGATTTAATCATGTTGAACAGATAAGGTTACAAGGTTCATCTAGCTAGGAACATTCGAAAAGATAACTTCATAAGCTAAGACAACCAAATCATCAACTTGAACCTCCTCTTATCGATCAAACATAACAAAATCAGAATATTGCAGCCCTTTATAACACATTATTGCCTTCTGAAATCAATTGGCACATTTAGTTGTTTTGCAGACCATAATCTTAGTCTATGGTCAACTACAAGTTGGTGATGATCACAAGAGCTAGAAAATGCATCTAAGTGTCTTTGTGATCCATTAGGAGAGGAGGCTAGGAAGACCATGTCATCAACAATGAGAAGTGATGAGAGGTCTTTCTAAGTGCTCAAAACAACAATAGAACATATATGATATTTATCTAGCCTTATTGGTGATAGCTCAATGAATATAGATGTGATATATAGTCTTGTAATCCTCGTTGAAGCATGTTTGACCTCTTACTCTATAGATTACTCTGATAGAAACATGCTATGAACAATAGCATGAAATTTTGCAAAAGTGTGCCCAATCATAATAATTCTACCAATTAATTAAGTTATAAATAATATGAATACAATGTGGCTTCAAGAAGATGGAAAACTTAAAAACATCACATCATTAAAGAGATTTGTAACAAGAAAGGTAAGAGAATTATGATCTATCGATTTGGATCATGATCTGGTTAAGATGTTAGCTATGTTATTGGGACTGGATCTTATACTTAAGATAGGACTGGAACCGTAGCTACTGGCTATGATGGGTATGTTTCTAGATATGGATCATAGCTACTCACTATGATGGGTATGTTTCTTGATATGATCAATATGTGATCTTTCATAAATAAAGTGCAAAACATTTGGGTCCTTGAGATCTATTTTTAAAGTATTGCAGGGAGAAAACTTGGTTGATTTTGATTTTGTCTTATTCCCCAAGTAACTGTGAATAATGGCCAAAAACATAGAAAAGGTTCATTATGAGAATGCGAGAACACCTTAATGAGGTCCATGTGATTCAAGGCCACTGAGTTAATGTGTCTATCTATGAGAATGAACTCTATAAAATGTTGGCTAATGTTAGCCCACATTGATGTGGTGGCAACTAAATTCACTTTTGAATAATAGGACGGGAACCATAGCTACTGCCTATGATGGGTATGTTTTTGGATATGGATCGTAGCTTCTGGCTATGATGAGTATGTTCCTTGATATGGATCATCAACATTAATGATTAGTTCATATATAGATGCTTCATCTTTTGATGGTAATCTTGAACCTTGTTATGGACCTAATTCCTATATTCCTGCATTGTCGTCAATTGATTGATTCTCCTCTTAATCTATTAATTATTATTCTCCACTTAATTGTTCCAACCTACAAGGGTTGAAATTATTTTATAGTTATTTGATATTGAATTTGATTGGCAACAAGGATTGACATGGATTGCAATCTCTCAAATTTAAATGTGTGTTTTGGATTGATTTGGATGTGATCCAATGGTTGGGAATTTGTTATGGTTGATCCTTGTGCTTTGATCTGTTTAATGGAGAATTTAATAGGTTGGGTGTCATTTATTGAACCAACTTTGTTGAATTGTTGAATAACTTAGCAGTTATGGCTGACATCCATCAACTTTGTATATGTGTAGGTATGAATGTGCATTGGGATACTTAGCTCCAATTCAGTTCAATGGGGGTTGAAATGATGGGTACCTTGTACTGGTGGATTAGACCATTTTGGGACAATTTATAGTTTTATTTGCTTTATAGTTGGAACAAGATGTTTTGTATTTTTAACATTTAAAAGCCTATTTGTGGACAATTGTGGGCCCGTCAACACATGGACATAATTTAAAATATATTTGCACTTAATATTATTTATTTAAGCTTAAATATTGGTTGTATGTGTGTCAAGTTCAGGGTGGCTTGGTGGGACCATTACTATGACAACTATTAGTCCCTGCACAACATTAGACATCTCTCCCCTAGAAATTATCTTTTGTTTTTCTTTTTGTGAAAAAAAAAAGCAATGTCAAATAAATGCTAGTGCCTTATGCATAGAAAAGAATTATGAAATATCACATTTTACTAACTAAAAGAATGATGTTGATTTTTCAATTTTCATAATATTAGTGTAGCCACATAAATTAAATAGTTGATAAACACCCATAGACATGAATTCATGACAAGAATCAAAATACTTAGTTTATAATATATATCTTGCTGCTAAAATTTAAAAAAAAAAAAAGGATAAAAATTAACTAGATTATACCTTTATTATTATTATTATATAAGTTAACATACATACATATATAAGTTACAATATTTTTAACGATAGATATTCAACCCACTTTACCATAGAGGTTTTTAATTTGTAAATAAGTTTTGTTATAATACCATGGGCCAATACCATCTCTTATAAATACCACATGCCCAAAAACCTAAAACTCATTTGATACGACACTTGTCCATATGACATTTTTTATTAATAAATTTAATTAAAAGAGAAACAGTGACTTACTATATTGGAGATATACCTTAGTCTTTGATTTGTGAATAAAATTATGAATATTCTAGAATATTTTTTGGAAGTTAAATCCCTATCATCCACTTAGTAATTATTGATAATTAAATTAAAATTCCAAAAACCCTTTTCCAAAATAGACTTTGATTCTCAATCTAATTAATAAAAAATATCTTTTATTTTAATAAAAAAACAAATATCTTCTATAGCAAACTAAGATTGGAAAATACTATGCTCCAAAACATAATTCTGGGACTTTTGAATGTTTTTTTAATCTTTCAAGGCACTTCTCAATTAAAAAAGTCATGCCATATTACTGCAACTGCCTCATGCATTGAAAAAAACTATATATAGTATCACATTTTCTCTAACTGATCCTCGAAGAAATATTGTCGAACAATGTAACTGATTGGTTAGCATGCTTTAAGCTCGCTCATTATATTAATGAGAGCTTTTATACTTGGAACCTTTCCAGATAACACAGTACTAATATAACAATTTTTGGCAGTCTATAGCACTCTCAAATGTAGAAACTGCAAACAATATTGAATTAGAAAAAGGCCATGTCAAATCACAACTGCCTCATGGCTTGAAGAGCGCTATGAGTTTTCAAATTTATAATTTTCCCAACCACACCTCTCTAAAGAGAAAATTAAGCTTGAACGCCAAAATATAGATCATACATAATATATAAGATATAATGCAAATGATACAGAATGTAGAATGATACAGATGATTGGTTATCACCATTTCAGTTGTTATTATGATAGGTTCTATACTTCAACTTTTCCATCCTCCTTAGTAATACTACATCCTATATACCAAGTTGTACTTGGTTTTATGAAGCTATTCATGGCACATGGCTTGAGAGCCTATCTCATTTGAATTTATATGTTCCAAGTATTGGTCCCCAATTAAAACCAGCCATTTGTGAGGTGAACTATTGTTTTAATTCTAAAACTGTACCAGATATCACGCTATGGTATTTTTAGCAGCTTGGAGTCCTCATTTGGGGAAAAACTGCTCTATCTATGACGATATTAAAACCCATGATTCCAATCATATGAGTTGAGATTGCGGTCTGCAAACAGTTCTCGTGAAATACATGACCTACCAAGTAAATTTATTCTTGGCATAATTTTTTCTATAAGATAGATAAACTATTTCTAAGACACCCTTGTCATTCAATGCAGGTCTGATATATCCAAGCAAATAAAATAGAAATAAAATATTGGTTCAAATGATGTTTTACTTTTCTACACTGTAGAGAGTTCTTCGTCTATACTGTAGAGAGGTCTTCCTATTTCTTTTGACGAGGGATTTTAATCCTATGTTAAGATTTTCTTTGACAAGCATCGACATGTTTGTTCTATTTTCTTGCTCAGACTGATTGTTCTATGAATCAGAGGGTTAAATTGTGATTTCTTCCCT
Organism: Pinus tabuliformis; assembly: GCA_031772625.1. Lineage (NCBI taxonomy): Eukaryota > Viridiplantae > Streptophyta > Pinopsida > Pinales > Pinaceae > Pinus > Pinus tabuliformis. Next base: position 304,217,684 of record CM062809.1, read on the forward strand.
TTTCTGATTACCATGAGGCTTAAGCTTTTTAGTGGACACAAGTCTGTCTATCTTTCACGGGCTATGCAACTCAGAGTTCCAGTGGCACCCATGTTTGCCTACTTCCAATCAAATAATAAGATAATTTTATGAATGTCCACAAACAACCAAGGGATAGGTCAATGGGACTAGATAGTAGAGTACAAATTTTGATCAATCAGAAAAGAAAAATGGGACTCTGTCAATCAGAGATCAAATTTTGGTACAGAACATCTTCCTTCATTGTGAATGTGTCTTTGATGTCTTTTTAACATGCTGTTAGATCTGATAAGGAAAATGTTACAAATCATAAAGTTTTACCAGTGGTGAACGTTTGACCATGCAAATTGTTGGAAAGGAGATCTGCTCAAAGATGCATTAATGGTTTATTTCCTTCCATTAGGACTTCTTTGTCACCATCAGGAGCCATCAATGCCACCCAAGATTACTCCTTAGGGACCTATCAGTCCAGGTCACTCTCAAGAGGACATTATTAGTCAGGCACTCAATGCTGACCAATGACATCTACACCATTGCATCAGATGATGAGCAGGGCAAACTCCCTCCCTTCTCTTATGTGGCAGCTACATCTCAACCCATGCTAGGTTTCTTGACAGGCTCTTCTTCACTTTATAGGGTTTTCTTTCTTGGAATATAAACTGCTAGCATGTAGCCAATGTTATGTCAATCCATTTCCTATTATTCTTGTACTAAATTTTCCTTTCATTTTCACTCATTTTAGTGGGGTGTCTTTAGCAATCCCCTGTTTTGCTGGGCTATTATTGCTGGTTGTAGACACCAGTTCATTTGACCTATTTTTCTCTTGAGAGAGCATTAATACAATTTTCAACTTTCAAGTTTTTAATGAAAAAAGATTTCAAGAAAATGGACAATAAAAGGAATGAAAAAATTCAAGTTTGGTTCATTCTGGTTGTACATGTCAGAGCCAACACCTGGACCCCAGGATTGGTACCACTTACCTGGAAATTATTTTCCTAAGGAATAGTTAAAAATGTGATCTATTTCTACTTCGCTAGAAAACGAGTCCATCAAGAAACAGATTTTAACAAGTTGTCAGAAATATTTACCATAAACTGCCCAAGTCATCATTAAATTGGATTATTAAGTATTAGTTCAAGAAGAAAAACAAACAGTAGATTGCACGTACAACAGTATTTTAACCGATTAATAATGCAAATAATAAGAGCTTACCAAAACTACAGACAGCGATAAGAACCGATAACTAAATAAGTAGGTGGTTAAATACAAAGGCATAAAAATATTAAACATGGTAAGATAACGATCTCATTCAGAAGAATTCTGGGAAATATAAAAGTGATGGATTTGAAGATTCTCTGTGCCCAAAGTCTTGAAATTGCTGTGACTCAAGCTTTGGACGAACTCCCCCCAACTGTATTCTCTGTATTTGGGTGGATTTTTCTTATTGACCAAATCAGGTACAGGTCCCACCATAACATAATACGAAGGATTTAAAAAGAGTGGGACAGAGAACCTTTCGTTCTTGTCATTCACCACCACCCTATGTTCTATACTTTCATATTTGTCATTGCTCCAAACTTGCACAACACAAAAAAAAGGCTTGGTTCTATGAAAACTGTAGGGTGCTTAAAACAAAATAAGTTGCTTCTAAGGCAACACTTGCAGAATGAATGCAAGCTATATATGGCCATTCACTCATAGATCAATATATTTTATTTCCAGACTAATGCAATGTACATAGCCAAACATATATTGCCTTAACCATTTTGTTAAAGCTTGTTTCTTCTGGCTTCACTTGTAAATAAAGAAAAATATCATTTCATTAACAGAGACAACTGATTATTTAAATTGTACAATCTATTTCAATTAAGAAACCAACAAAAAAAAATTGTTTCAGTCCTGGGAAACTAGATTTGTGTTATGCTGGACAGTTACATCATACATGGCTTTGAACATATCAGATTGAAGATATCTCGAGGACTATTCTGCATACCATGAATTTGTATGGGCAGGAGTAACAGAATTTTGCTCCAATTTACACTACCCCACAAACCCATCCAATAATGTCATACATTCTGTCATGTGATTCCCCAGAGTATGGTTATGAATTAACTCAAGCATCCAAGATTTCTAATTTTCCAAGACTTGAGTTTGCCTTGCTCATACTTACACTTTCTTAAGAGGCAGTACCACTGCAGGCACTGCTCTGGGTGGGATTATTCTTACAGCACGCATTCTGTTTTTCAAGCAAAAAGAATAAGATGATATCCATGCCTGTAAGACGACATCTTTGAGGTAAAAAATCTTTGTCAATGTATCATCAGTGAGCAATTCTGCTTGTTCCAAACAAGGCAGCGTCCTTTTCACTGCTACAGTTACATGAAACATAAAGAATTTGGTGGAAGATACATCTCAATGTAAGCATATGCAACGATTATTCTAATTAACAAACGAATTTCAGCAATGCTAAATCTGAACTTAATGCGAAATTAAAATTACATGTTGTAAAGAATCATAAAAAACTGGATGCCCAAGAATGCTTACCTCCAGCCATTGATGCTACTCCAGACTCTGATGTATTTTGTACACAACTGCCTGTAATCTGAGCAAACTCCTCCAATATAAAATCCTTGTCTGCTTAAAAATAAATCCCTTCTGCTATTCAAATATGGAAAATCGAAATCTAGTAGTTTGGTAAAGACTCGAACAAGAAGAGCACTGGTAAAGTAAGGAAGAAACCAGAGGTGCTAGAAATGAAGGTTTCGTGTTCTACTAAAAATTGTATAAAGTTTTACGTTTTACTAAAAATTGTATAAAGCAAAAGCGGCTGTATAAAGCATGCTTTGGAGTCTTCAATTTGTCAAATAAGACGCCAACATTAGCAGATTCTGCCGAAAGAAAGACGGCTTCAAAAAGAAACTAAAAAGATAAAGAATCAATCACAGAGTCGGTCACACATGAAACAAATAACATAAAGTGAGGGCGGACACTGAAAACAAACTGCAAGAAAGTTGTCTTGTTTTATCCACACCTAAATAAAATCGTAACACAATCTTCATGCAAGCAAAAAGAAAAGAATATAGAAAATCTGAAGGCACTTTCAGGCTCTTCTCTCTCACTTGATGGTGTAAAAAACTGAAGGGGATTGAGATGCTAGCTTGGGGAACAAACAGATAAATATATAGCTAAGCTTCCATCAGGCTTCTGTTGGCTATGTGTCAGGTGTTCCACAGATCAAGGTAGAGAAATCCAGATGGAGTAATGGACCACTTCAGAAAGCTCCAACAAGAAATTAATTTTACTGCACACCGTTTTCTGAATTAATGGAATCAGTTGGCAATGGAGCTGATTCGGTGGCAGACAGATTCCAGATAGTCAGTGGCCGTTATGGGAGATGGAGCTTAACATTCTCCCACTTGGTCCATGCTTCCAAACTTAATCTCTCATCTTAAAACCCATTGATAATTTGTATTAAGTAATAAATACATGAATCATGACGATAAGTCCTCTAATGACGAGTATTATCTTCCATGTATTACTATGTATTTATTCTTATTATAATTTATGTGGCAACAATTTCTTAATGAATAAACCTTATGTTTATTCCTGGTCCTACACAGATGAATTTTCTCAAATCAAATTAAGGTGCACATAAATATGAGAAAAACATCACAATAATTAAAAATTTCATTAAAATAACATTGTCCATACAATGAGAAACTACATAATGGAACCAAGTCCCATATTTATTACATGATCCTTGAATTTAAACGGTGGCATGCCCTTAGTCAAAGGATCGGTGATCATCAACTCAGTGCTGACGTGCTCAATGACCACTTTCTTTTCTTTAACACATTCCCTTATAGCTAAATACTTGATGTTGATGTGTTTATTTCGACTCCTACTTTTGTTGTTTTTAGCCATAAAAACAGCAGTTGAATTATCACAATATATTCTCAATGGCTTAGAAATAGAATCCATAATTCTAAGCCCAGAAATGAAACTCTAAAGCCATACACCATGTAAAGTAGCCTCAAAACAAGAGACGAACCCGGCTTCCATAGTGGAAGTGGCAATTAAGGTCTGCTTGGCACTCCTCTATGATACAGCTCCACCAGCCATCATAAAAATGTATCCTGATGTTGATTTGCGTGAATCAACACATCCATCAAAGTTAGAATCTAAGTAGCCAATTACTTCCAAAGTGTCCGTAAGTCTATACATAAGCATGTAGGCTTTGGTTCCTTGAAGGTACCTCATTACTTTCTTTGCAGCTCTCCAGTGGTCTAAACTTGGATCACTCCGATATCGTCCCAACATTCCCGCAACAAATGCAATGTCAGATCTTGTGTAGACTTGAGCATACATTAGGGTTCCGACAGCAGAAGCATATGGAATGTTCTTCATTTGTTCCCTTTCAAAGTCGTTCTTCGGGCATTGGTTCAAATTGAACCTATCACCCTTCACAATGGGAGCTACACTTGGTGAACAATCCTTCATCTAAAATCTCTCTAAAATTTTATTAATAT